>OU343049.1:3525000-4012069 GCA_910593695.2 Ocypus olens
ATGTCACACTTAAGAAGTAGAACTGGCCGTTAAACCAGTAATCAAATTAACTCAATACAAGATTATAAATTAAATTAAAGAGTTATTAGATAAATATTTCTTCAGTCATTATCTTTGATTGACGTTTCGTTTACAACATTCACAGTTCATTTTCATATTTTTTTCAGTGGTTTAAATGTAATTATTCCAAAAAAGGCAAAAGCTGAAAAAATAAACTTTAGTACAACTTTCAAGGCTTTGTGGCAGTCAAGATATTAAAATAAAGAAACACTTATAACATTTGTTATGTGGGAAGCTTCTGCTTCGTTATACATGCTTTTATACAGGGTGTCAATTTGAAAACTTTCAATGCGAATATCTCTGAAAATAAAAGAGTTAGAAAAGCGCAATTTGGTACAAATGTTATACAGGTAGGGGGAACTAGAACCACCATATTTTGGTTATGGGGTGAGTGACCCCTTGGGCTCCATTCACCCTAACCCCAAAATTTTAAATGGCATCACCCCTTTTGTGATCCCTTAAATTAAACGTTTTTACTTTCTCCGTTACGAAGTACGAGAAAGTATTGTGATCGTGATTTTTTTTTCAAAAATTTTTTTTACGGAAATATCCGTTTTGGGGTCCCTAGATGCCATTTCAACAATTTCTGGAAAAAAAAAATTTGTGTCTGTGTGTGTGTGTGTGTGTCTGTGTGTGTGTCTGTGTGTGTGTGTGTGTGTGTGTGTGTGTCTGTCTGTGTGCGCTGTATCTCAAAAACTAATAGATCAATTGATATGAAACTTTGAACATTCGTCTTATTTGATAATCTGAAGAACTGAAAAGCTTTTGGTAAAGTTTTGTACACCGGAAGTGGGCGTTTACCTTAACTGTTTTTTGTTTTTTGCCAATATTTTCTTAAATATGAAAAATATCACAAAAACATTCAAACAAACTGTGAAGACAACAAAGAAATGAACATCTTTTGCTTGAAAACATTTTTCATAAAATCATTTTTATTCGAGAAAAAAATTTATTATTATTTTTTTAATTTTTGGTTTATAATTATAAAACGATAATAGTTACAGAAATATTATGTTAATAATAATTGCACAGAATGCCAAAATGAACAACTTCTAAAGAATAAGTTTTTTTCGAAATCTCCTTAGTTTTTGAGTAAACCGAGTTTTTGAATTTGAAGTATAATTTTTCCATCTTTCATGATTTTGACGTTTTAAACGTCAGTTTCATCCAAGTTTACGCAACGCTCGATGTACATTTAAAATATGATTTCAATTGAAAATAAACCCATGAAAACGTAAATATAAAGTCGGAGAAAGTAACATGATGGCCACATCACCATTTTTTCGAGTAGTATTCACCAGTACAAGAATTTCTTTTTTAATTTAATACAGGGCCGAACAAAAAAGTATAATTAAAATAAAATAAATTCTATGAATTGCTATTTTATTTAATTGAATTCTTATAATTCATTCCATTTTGGGCTACAAAAAAGAATAAAAAAATTGTTTCTCCAAATATTCGAACCAGTGGGTCAGGTTTCAACAAATAACAATCACCTATTGCAGTCAGGTGTGTTAGATTGTACGTCAAATTCAAAAACGATCGAAGTGAAATAATTTCAGACGAATTCACTATTTAATTTTCTTTTTTATCCGGTATTAGGTGATTGTTATTTGTTGAAACCTGACCCACTGCTTCGAGTATTTGGAGCAAAAAATTTTATTATCCTTTTTTGTAGCCCAAAATGGAATGAATTACAAGAATCCAATTAAATAAAATAGCAATTCATAGAATTTATTTTATTTATTTTTTTTTTTGTAAAAAGGAAGGAAGGTTGATGGAATTTCGGGTTAAGGAGAGTGAATGATATTAGGGAAATTGGCGTAAGCTACTTGGCTTTTCTGCCACAACCGATTTTTTGTAATTAATTCATATATTGATATGAAAGGACAACCACTAAACATGCATGGTCCCGTACGGCCATTTTTCATTCAGAAAAAGTGACCGCACGGATGGGATTCGAACCCACGATCACGAGGCCCAGAAGCAGGAGCGCTACCCACTAGGCCACCGCGGCCCCTATTTTATTTTAATTATACTTTTTTGTACGGCCCTGTATTAAATTAAAAAAGAAATTCTTGTACTGGTGAATTCTTTTATTTTCACAGATATTCGCATTGAAAGTTTTCAAATTGACACCCTGTATAGAAAAAAAAACACTTTTTACTTTGTACAACACTTTTATAAATGTATTTTCTTTAATTTGCTACGGCAACTTTTACGCGATTGCATTTTCTGGAATTCAAAAATTTATGAAATCGGCCCACCCTATTAATTAACATGTTTTAAGATTTATAACAGATTTTACTAATACCACTATTAACTTTACCTGCTACAAAATGTTGCCTTTTCCGGATTGCAGTATTGGATGTGCCCTTTTCATTAGAACGCATTTAATTTTGGCATATACGTTTTCTCAATGCCGAAAAATCGGAATCGAAACTGAGTTTCTATTTAGTAGAATTATTAACACAGCCTTTATAGATTCAATAATTTATGAAAATTTATAACGACCTCAGAGCAACGTAATCCACACAAAGCCTTAAGCGTAATCCAAGCCTGTCCCATTTAAAACGTCTTGCTGATCAATTTACCTGTTGATTTGAAATCGATCCGAATCTGCACTCCCCCGTCGGCGTCGCCACAAATTGTGGCCATTCTGGCTCGTAATTAAATACGGATGCGGTCGTCCAGGGTTCAAGACTACGGTCCGGAGAAAACAATTTTTTTTTCGACCTCTCGCTAATTAACTCCGACGGTAAATTGTGTTTAACATTAATTTAGATATGGGATAAGACATTTTTCTCATTAGCTTCAGCGGAGTGCCTTTATCGTGTAATTAAACACCGTTTATCACTAATACGTACCGTATTTCATTTTTTAATTACACACGGTATCACTGCCGTTATCGCGTACGTAAATAACCCTAGGAATTTCGTCGGTATAATTAATTAATTTTTGAAATTTTTTACGATTAAAAGTGGGGGTAGTTTGTTCATGATAATTTAGCGCTATGTTTGGCGGTGAGTAAATCGAAACATTAAAAATGGTGAATGCGCCGGGACACATGCAATTTGATTTCTAATCTTATAATCTCAACTTGTAAACCACGCTAGATTTTGGTGCAGATTTTTGTCGTGAATAAGTCCTAAGTTCCAGTTGCATTTCCTCTCCTCAAACACCGGATGCCTCGTTAATAATTAACCACTTTTAATGAATTGATTGTACGCATGAATAAATTACCGTTCTCTCACCTTAATCGAAATTCATTCGATGTAACGGCCTGTCTGATAGGCATTTGATGGCATCTGATGGATATTTGATATTGTAAGTGGTCGTAATTGGCGGCCTCCGGTGCCGTTCGTTCATGCAAAATTCAGGCGTTGTTTCAAGGAGTCGATTGCTTTTTAAACGTTCCACCTCTCGTCCATTCTCTCTCTCTCTCTCTCTGTGTGTCTCTGCCGGAAAGCTATTATCTTTATTGTTCGGGGACCGCACCATGACAGATAAATAACTGCCGCTGACAGTTCAATGGCGACCACTCTGAATATATTAGCGGGATGCGTCAATTGCCGCGACGATATGCCGACAATAAACGGTCCCGGATCATCATTAAACCGAAGGTAAAATGTTTGCGAGGATAATTCATACTTACCACAAAGAGATGAGCACGATACGCCTACTTGGATTGAGCATTTGATGGATGGGTGGTTCTTACTTAATTCATTTCTGCAATCCTAGCTCTATTGTACTGCCGTACTTAATTTAAATTTTAACATTAAAATATAAATGGGTGGCCGCGGCAGTCAAGTGGGTAGCGTTCCTGCTTCTGGGTTCGAATCCCATCCGTGCGATTACTTTTTCGGAATGAAAAAATGGCCCTGCGGGCCCATGGATGTATAACTGGTTGTCCTTTCAAATCTATATATGAAAATGATTAAATTCAAAAAAAAAACGAAATATAGCCTGGATATATAAATATTCAACCTGTTCGTAACTCTGCAAGCAAAATTAAGTCTTACTAAGACTATAAACAAATAACTTATTGAAACAACTACTTCCCTGGCTGATGCCACGCCGGATATTGAATGATACAAAAGAAATTTGCATGTTATTACTAGTACTACTAGTGAAATAACATTGGTTTAAGATCCCTTATTTCTACCCACAGGACTAACTTGAAAAATGTTATGAAAATGATTACAAATAATCGGTTGTAGCAGAATGCCCCTGATGGCTACGCTAATTCCCGCTATCATCCGCACCTTCTTAACCCGAATTCCCATCAGCCATCCTTCCTTTTTTCTAAAAAAACAAAAAAAAACATATAAATGCTGATTTTAAAAGTGAAGCTGAAAACATAGACAGAAGCAGCTATATTTCGCAGCGAATAAAACATGCATTGTACCCTCGCTGTTTCGTTGGTGCTATGCGTTTTGCAAACAAAGTGATAATATAATAAATTACAGACTTTTCGTCAGAGGATGTTGCCGTGAAACATCGTCGCCGAGCGCTTGATAAATTCATGCGTCCGCCGTTCGTTCCTACGTTTTCCGCGACGGAAAAATTGAACAATATTACGCCTTCGTTTTTTGGGTAGCGAACCCCCAAATGTATTATCGAACATTTTCAGTATGTAACGCATTGAAGGGTTCCAATCTAATATATAAAATTTTCGTGTCAGAGAGTTTGTAACAAAACTCCTTCGAAACGGCTTGACCGATTCTTATGAAATTTTGTGTGTATATTGAGCAGGTCTGAGAATAGGACGTAAACTATTTTTAATACCCCTAAATGATAGGGGTGATCCACCGCAAATTTTTTATTTTTATTTTTTGGACAAAATTTTTTATTTTTATTTTTTTATGATTCGGCATTAAAAAATACATACAACCCTAAATTTTCACCCTTCTACCACCAACCCCTATTTTTTAATAGCGATTTTAGTACTTTAATAATTTTCTACTCTCGACCGCTCGATCAGTTATTCTTTTTCCATTGTTTGCGCCGACGGTTATTAATGGGTTTTAATGGGCTTACCCTGTAGATTCGTATCGATAAATGTAAATAAATAAGTAGCTGAAATTATAAAAAAAATATAAACAAAATATTAACAGCAAATTTTGCACTGAGCTCAATTGCAACACTTGCATCCGATGAACAATTAAGTCGGCTTTAAATACATAAATTGGTGATAACGATTGATTTATAATACGCGCGCCATCTCTTGGTGGTTGGAATGTCGCTCGCGGTGGTGTTACGAATTAAAATATTCTGCGGAAGATTCTGTGCGCGGTTGAGAATTTTTTTAATAATTTTGCCATTTAGTTCAAATTCGTTGATTATTAAAAAAAATTATGAATTTTTGAAGCAATAATTGCATGTTGGAGCGATCATGAATTTCAAAAATTAAAAAAAAAATATTTCAACTGGCGATACATGTTTTTATTAGTAAAAATACACTTCTTACATTCTTTAGCTTTAATAATTTTGTTATTTAGTTCAAATCCGTTGATTATTAAAAAAGTTATGAATTTTTGAAACAATAATTGCACGTTAAAGCGATCATGAATTTTAAAAATTCTAAAAAAAATATTTCAACTGCCGATACATGTTTTTATTAGTAACAATACACTTCTTACATTCTTTAACTTTAATAATTTTGTTATTTAGTTCAAATCCGTTGATTATTAAAAAAGTTATGAATTTTTGAAGCAATAATTGCACGTTAAAGCGATTATGAATTTCAAAAATTCTAAAAAAAAATTTCAACTTACGATACATGTTTTTATTAGTAACAATACACTTCTTACATTCTTTAACTTTAATGATTTTGTTATTTAGTTCAAATCCGTTGATTATTAAAAAAGTTATGAATTTTTGAAGCAATAATTGCACGTTAAAGCGATCATGAATTTCAAAAATTCGAAAAAAAATATTTCAACTGGCGATAGATGTTTTTATTATTAACAATACACGTCTTACATTCTTAAGCTTTAATAATTTTGTTATTTAGTTCAAATCCGTTGATTATTAAAAAAGTTATGAATTTTTGAAGCAATAATTGCATGTTAAAGCGATCATGAATTTTAAAAATTCTAAAAAAAATATTTCAACTGGCGATACATGTTTTTATTAGTAACAATACACTTCTTACATTCTTTAACTTTAATAATTTTGTTATTTAGTTCAAATCCGTTGATTATTAAAAAAGTTATGAATTTTTGAAGCAATAATTGCACGTTAAAGCGATCATGAATTTTAAAAATTCTAAAAAAAATATTTCAACTGGCGATACATGTTTTTATTAGTAACGATACACTTCTTACATTCTTTAACTTTAATGATTTTGTTATTTAGTTCAAATCCGTTGATTATTAAAAAAGTTATGAATTTTTGAAGCAATAATTGCACGTTAAAGCGATCATGAATTTTAAAAATTCTAAAAAAAATATTTCAACTGCCGATACATGTTTTTATTAGTAACAATACACTTCTTACATTCTTTAACTTTAATAATTTTGTTATTTAGTTCAAATCCGTTGATTATTAAAAAAGTTATGAATTTTTGAAGCAATAATTGCACGTTAAAGCGATTATGAATTTCAAAAATTCTAAAAAAAAATTTCAACTTACGATACATGTTTTTATTAGTAACAATACACTTCTTACATTCTTTAACTTTAATGATTTTGTTATTTAGTTCAAATCCGTTGATTATTAAAAAAGTTATGAATTTTTAAGCAATAATTGCACGTTAAAGCGATCATGAATTTCAAAAATTCGAAAAAAAAATATTTCAACTGGCGATAGATGTTTTTATTATTAACAATACACTTCTTAAATTCTTTGATTTTAATGATTTTGTTATTTAGTTCAAATCCGTTGATTATTAAAAAAGTTATGAATTTTTGAAGCAATAATTGCACGTTAAAGCGATCATGAATTTCAAAAATTCGAAAAAAAATATTTCAACTGACGATAGATGTTTTTATTATTAACAATACACTTCTTACATTCTTAAGCTTTAATAATTTTGTTATTTAGTTCAAATCCGTTGATTATTAAAAAAATTATGAATTTTTGAAGCAATAATTGCACGTTAAAGCGATCATGAATTTCAAAAATTAGAGCCTAAACCGTTTTCGGCCACTATCGTCACCACTTTATTTGCTTAATTTCAATGGGCCACACACGGACGACGGCGCAGCGCAGTGGAGCCGTCGTTCGTCACCAGTAATAAGCCACGCATTGACGATGACGCAGCGCAGCGGAGCCGTCGTTCGTCACCAGTTACCTTTATTAATTTTTAAGGGTTACGCACGGACGACGGCGCAGCGCAGCGGAGCCGTCGTTCGTCACCAGTTTATTTGCTTAATTTTAATGAGCGTCACCAGTAATAAGCTACATATTGACGACGGCGCTTCACAGCGGAGCCGTCGTTCGTCTTGCTTAATTTTTAAGGGCTACGCACGGACGACGGCGCAGCGAATGTTGTGTATCATAGAGCATTACAATAATAAACACTATGTTTTTGAATATTTTCTTTTTATGAATTATACCAATTCGAATTCAATATTCATAGTTAAGACAGGACAACGTCTGTCGGGTCAGCTAGTTATCCTATAAATTTTCGTTAATGGCAATTTTACATTTGATGTCGACACCTGTTACGTACATGTACTACTGAAAAATTTCACAAAAAATAGTAAAATACTGAGCAAAAACTGTAACATAAAAAAATCTCATTGTACCACTATTTTTGATATAACAATAAGTCGATTAGAGAAATACGATTTTAACATGCCATTATTTCACATTAATTACTTCATCTATTACAGTGCAGCATATTTACGACTCTAATACATATTTTTAACATTAATCTAAAAACCAGATACGATCTTGTACTGGCGAAAAAAATGCAAATCGACCCTAACGAGAGAAAAATTTAATCCGAATTTGAAATGCACCATGGCCGTCGTGCATTAAAATCCCGCGGGGCGCGTAAATACGACCGTGTACACATGTAAGCCACCCTCCAGTTTTCTAATATTAAATATTAATCCTTTTATCGTTAGACCCCGGCTCATTAATTAATACCGTATTTATGAAATATTGAGGACGTGTTACGATATGAATTCACTCAATCTAAATGTATGCTACATGTAAATAATGGAAATGTGTATATAGTTACACGGTGGTCGCTGATGTAATTGCATCTGGCTACATATGAACATTTGCGAAGATAATTTATCGTTGGTCAAATAAGCTTGCGGTTTGTGATTTTTAATTTAATTTAATATAATTAATTGTTTTAATATTTATGAATTTTTTAGTTTATATTAATAGTAATAAAATTTATTGTATGAATTACAAAAGGCTATCGACCGAACTCTTTTAGCCTAGTTCATATTATTTAATTAAAATTAAATGAAATTTTCTGGAAAAAAGCAAATCAAGTTTTATTTGGAAAAAATGATTATTTTATAAACAACACAATCCAAAACATTAACTAATAAGGTGTTCAAACTGTTTCCCATTACTTATTTGACAATGTCCAAATAAATTCATTCGGTACTCTGCCAATTATTTCTGGACCAATATTGCGTTTTTCTTGCAGAATGCGTTCCGTCCACTTTGCAGGCCGGAAAAGGGTGATTTTCGGTATTTTTAAAAGTTTTTAACTTGAATGTTTTCCCAGAAATTTAATAAGCCTTTAAGTACAAATTGTGATTTTTTTGACAGTTTTATTTAAAAATTAATTATGTTGTCACATCGTCGAAGTTGGGAGGTCACCCGGGCATGCTTCACTGGTGGAAGTTCCTCGGTTTTCAAAAATAGTGTGAAATCAATAAACGACACAACGTGTTAAAGTTTATTACATTTGCAAGTATATAAGCATCGAATTTTAAAATTCGGAAAAAACAACAAAATGACGCTTGTTTGGAAAAGAAGTTCATTTTTTGACTTTTTTTGCGGCTCGTGTTTTTGCAATATAAAATCAATAAACATATATTTTTTTAAATTCATGCTACATAACTTTGCGGGTATGTCCTTACAGTATTTGGGAAAAATTTCAGATTGATGGTGCATCCGTCTGCGCGCAGTCACTTCCACCAATTTAAAAAATGGTGATGTGGCCAACATGTTACTTTCTCCGATTTGATGAAATAATAGTTATATTTATACCTTCTTTAAATAATATTTTGCGAAAAAATCAATGTCTCACCTTGGCGCTCGAATATCTCAGAAATAGAACAACCGATGTTTCTATTTCTTTTAAAGAACATCAAAATACAATATTAATATTTTGAATAGTTTCTGTAATGAGTAAGTCTGCACTTGCCATAATTTTAGCAACATTAATATTATTTTATTTTCGTTGAAAGTAAGGCGTTTTATTAAATTTGCGCTCAAATTTCTTAAAAATTTATAAAAGAATGTTTTTATTTTTCGAAAAACATCATCAATCGATTTTAAATAATTTTTGTAATGGCCAAATCCGCACTTGCCATAGTTTTGGCAAAATTCATAATATTATGTTCTCGTTGCAAAAATGGGATTATAAAAAATTGATCGACGTTTCTATTTTGTCCTAGAACATCAAAATACAATTTTTTTTTATCATTTTTGTAATTGGCAAGTCTGCACTTTAGGCCCGAGTTTTCAATATTTTGTCTAAATTTAATACAAAAAGTCAAAAACTCAGGTCTAAAAATAAAGAATGCAGACCAAGAAATCCAAAATTTCAACAAACGAATCGCCAAAAAAATTTGCAACAAAAAAAAAAAATAAAAAAACCAAAAAATTAAAAATATAATCAAATGAAAAATAATTTGCCATTTTCAGCATTTATCTTACAATAACTTCCGATGACAAATTCGAAAATAATAGCAAAAAAATTAAAAAAATTCGCACAATAAAATCAATAATCCAGATTGAGAAAATCTAAAATTTGGGACAAAAAAGAAAAAAATGAAGACCAAAAATCTAAAAATAAAAAAATATTTTTTTTTTATAAACAAATCGAAAATTTAAGTTTTTTGCACTAGAGCTGGCCACATGGACATGCATCCCAGGCAAAAAAAAAAAAATTAAGTTGAAATGAAGAAAATTTCGGCCAAAACACCAAAAATTGAAACCAAAATAATCGAAAATACAAAATATAGGCCAAAAAGTAAAAATTTGCAATAGGGCCTAAAAAGGTGAAAATTTGTCAAAACACCGAAAACGGGCGTAAAGATAAAAATTGCAGACAAAAAAAATCGAAAATTCCCACAAACCAATCGAATATTTTGGTCGAAATAAAGATAAATAAATAAAAAATTGGGCTGAAAGACCTCCGGTCGATGGCCGATGAAGAATTGGGGAAAAATAAAAATTATTATATGTATTTTAACATATATTTAACTGTAACAATTCTTTAATAAATATGTTTGTTTATAAAAAAAATGAAAATACAGAAATCTAGAATATGGGCCAAAGAATCAAGAATCCTGATCTAAAAATAAAAGCGAAAACAAAAAAAAAATTGAAAACTTAGGTAGAAGCAACATAATTTGCCAGTCTTCGCCGCCAAAAATAAATTTCTGACCAGAAGTTCGAAAATAATTGCCAAAAAAATTTTTAAAAAATCACGAAATGAATATAAATAATCCAAGTTAAAAAATCTGAAATACAGGATAAAAAAATAGACCAAATAAAATAAAATGTATAATTTTTTTTTATTTGGTCTATTTTTACTTTCTCATGGTATCCTTTATATTTACACTTTCATGGTTTATTTTCAATTTAAATCATATTTTAAATGTACATCGAGCGTTTTGTAAACTCGGATGAAACTGACGTTTAAAACGTCAAAATTATAAAAGATGGAAAAATTATCATGCAAGTTCAAAAACTCAGTATACTCAAAAACTAAAGCGATTTCTGAAAAAACTTATTCTTTATAAGTTGTTCATTTTGGCATTCTCTACAATTATTATTAACATAAATTTGCTGTAACTATTATCGTTTCATAATTATAAACCAGAAATTAAAAAAATAATAATAATAATTTCTTTTCTCGAATAACAATGATTTTATGAAAAATATTTTCAAACAGAAGTTGTTCACTCCTTCGGTGTCTTCAATATTTGTTTAAATGTTTTTGTCATATTTTTCATATTTAAGAAGATATTGGAAAAAAAATTAAAAAAACGGTTAAGGTAAACACCCACTTCCGGTGTAGGAAATTTTACCAAAAACTTTTTAGTTTTTCGGATTATCAAATAAGACGTATGTTCAAACTTTCATATCAATTGCTCTAATAGTTTTTGAGATACAGCGCGCACAGGCAGACACACACACAGACACATTTTTTTTAAATTAAAAAAAAAACGAAATATAGCCTGAATATATAAAAATATTCAACCTGTTCGTAACTCTGCAAGCAAAAATAAGTCTTACTAAGACTATAAACAAATAACTTATTGAAATAATTTAATTTAATACTTTCTGCAATAAGTAAGGTTGTTTCTATTTTATTTACAATTTTTTTTACAGAAATTGTTGAAATGGAATCTAGGAACCCCAAAATGGATATTTCCGTAAAAAATTAAAAAAAAAATCACGATCAGAATACTTTCTCGTACTTCGTAACGGAGAAAGTAAAAAAAAAAAGTTGTTTAGGATATATAAACAAATAAGTACATTAGTTTTATAAATTTTCCAACAATTAGAGTTCTAGACTCAAGCCCTTTTAACAAATTCATATTCAATTTTCAGATTTTTTACCCTGTCCACATAAATTCAATGGTTTCATTGATGTACGAATTAAAAAAAAATGGTTTGAATCTGCCCACAGTAAACGTAATTTAAATTATAAAATATCGTGACACAGATTCGTCTACCTGATGTCAAGATCAGCGTTCTCCAAACTTCCAAGGAAAAAGTCTACGCTAACAATAAAAAAATATTTATGACTTTAAGTAGAACATCATTAATACAGCATAGGAGGCATGTAGCCGCGTACACCTTGGTAGGCCCAAGTGAGGTCATGGTCGTGGCGCTGAGTGGTCCGATGCACAGAGCTTGACACCTTGTTGCCACATTAGAGAAGCAGCGCTGTTGTGGCATAGCCAAGTGTGTCTCGCTGAATAATTCAGGAAAGAAAATTGGTTATTTTGAAAATCAACAAGCCGTCGCACAGTGGTAAAAACGCTGAAAAAGCTGGCCAAAAGTCGAAAACAGTATTGGATTTGAATGTAACTTTGTAAATAAGGGTCTTAGAGGTAGTTGATTACGATTTTGAAGTAAAAAATATAGAATTCAAAATGACGGATCCAATATGGCGGACCGAATAACCAAAAAATCACTTGTTTTGGATGAAACTCAGTATGCCGGGATTTTTGAAGTCGCTGATTACGAATTTAAAGTTAGAATTGTAGAATTCAAAATGGTGGATCCAATATGGCGGAACGAATTGCAAAAAATCACTTGATTTGTATGAAAGTCGGTAGTCAAGGGTCTTTGGGGTCGCTAATTACGATTTGAATTCAAAAATATAGAATTCAAAATGGAGGATCTAATGTGCAAAATAATATTTTCTGAAATTATAAGGTTGTGAATAGGTGTGATCACGAATTTGAGGTAAGAATAATACAATTTATAAACATAATTTTAATTTCAAAGTTGGAAAGAGAAACGTAAAAATTGTCTTAGTCGGAATCATCAGAATCTTCATCCGTTGGTATTAAAAGACGAATAGCTTCGGCAGAGAGGCTGGTACATTTTTTTGGTGATATTTTTCGCAAACTCGAAATAAGCGGATCCGAAGTCACGAGAAGTCTGTGGAAAACGTCTTCCATTGTTTTTACTCTCGAACATTTTCGAGAAAAACCTTCCCGGTAGTTTTTTATATCTTTATTACGAGCTTCTTGTGCCTCTTCGGATAATTTGCCGATTGGTAATAAAGCTTTGTTTATAATTTGCGTGCCGTGAATTAATATTTTATGCACTGTCGTGGGGATTGAAAACCAAGGGTATTGTTCGACAAATAATTGCGCAGTGTCTAAACAATATTTTTCAAATTCCGGAATATTGATGTCGTAGCCACTTGATATGACTTGCAAAACTACATGAAATCTGTTTACTAAATTTTCGTCCACTCCTAGAATTATAGCAGACACAGATGAATTTGCAAAAAACCGCCGAGCCGTGTTACCGTCATTACTGTTACCATATCCATGTTTGGGACGGTCTACAAGGAGTCCTAGTTGCCTTTGAAAATCCTTTTGAATGGTTTGTTTCCGTTTAAGAGTTATGTCTTTATCCTCAGGCGTACGCGCTTGCCACTTCTTTATTCCTAATTTATACCCAAGATGGAGGAAGCATTCGAAGAAACGAATCCATGCATGCAATTCGGATAATCCGAAGCGTAAGTTAGACTCATCTACCGTTCTTTGTTTAATAAATTCTAGGTTGTTAAATTGTTTTGAAGTAGCTACATAGGTAACAGCGCATTGTAGATGTCGTCGATGTTACCGCATTGCAAACCTTCCCATCTATCATCGTGAAAGCCATCTTGTATTGAACCTTGATCTCTTTTCCGTTGACAATGACCTCAAATGGAACTAGATGTTTTATTTGTTCTTCGATGTAGTTCATCTCATCAACCGTAGACTGTACATCTTCATGAAGAAACTGTATTCTGATTGGTCTACAAAATCGAGGAGACGAGGGCCGCGGATTTTCCCAAAATATTTGCTCATTTATCTCATTATTGGCCGACAGTTGTAATGGGACAATTGATGTAAGAAAAATACTTGCATCTGAGCTGCTTTCATCGGCAAACTGCTGCTTGTATTCGCTCTGCCCGGAGCTACCATCACAACCCCACTTTAAAATGAGTTTCATGCTTCTTGCAATCTCCGCATCCAATGCTAGAACTAAGTCATTTTTAACCCGTAAAATCCTTTCACAAGTGTGGTCCAATAATGATTGCAATTTAACCTCTGCACTGGTCTCACTCACTGTAATCAGCGAAGGATAACACCGAGTCTTAGCTTCTAGTACTTTTGGATAAGAAGGGTATATAGGAGCATTGTTGTTTTTTGATGCCATTCTAATCACCTCGTACTGACTTCTTGTCAATTTTGCTTCAACAAGTATGGAAAGTGCAGCATCTGCAGTCATTTTTGTAATAGCCGGTTTTGCGGTCAATTTAAAACCTCTTTTATATTTAGAAGCTCGCGTTGGTGATGATGTTGACAAATCTTTAACAATATGGGCAGCATCATTTGCGCCGGAAGAACGAAGACTCATCTGAGTTGTATACATCAACTCTGGTGCGCTGAGTGTTTCACGTACTTCAGCACCTCTTCTCCGTTTTGTTCGTTCACTAGCTTTTGCAAACTCTGCAGAAGGTCGACCCTGTTTAACAAATTCCTTAGAAGTTGAAGGCTGATTACTGGATTTTGCCGGTTGTCCTTCAGAAAGTCGAATAGTCTGAAAAAGTAACTGTCAATTTATTGTATATGAATCTTTATATCTTTCAACTGGCAAAACTGAATTATTTCTTGATAATAATTTTAAAATTGAATTATTTGTATTGTACTTACTGGAATAGTTATTGAAGAGGATAACCATTCTTTATTTTTCTTCAAGAATCGCTCCATTTTCCGCTGTGATTCTTGCCATTTCATTGAGATTTTAGATAAAAACTTCTTCACATTGTTCCTTGCATCAGGATGTATTGAAACTGTAGCTCCTCTATTTTCGGACAATTTATTTTCCCACACGTATAATTGTGTCTCCAAGTTTTTATGAAAATGCGCTTGAAGCACGAGAAAAATTTCCCTCCGTGTACATTCCACGTTGTGCATGCTTGGTTCGTCTATAAATATAATGTAATCCACTTTTGAAGTTATACGAATTGAAAAATAATATACGAATTAATATAAGAAATAAAATAAGAATTATTATATCTCACTAAATATATCAAATTATTTGCGTCCATTTTTACATAGTAGTTTTTAGAAGAAATGGTTAAAGAAAATAAAAAACAGCACGTGCGCTCGAAAATGTCGTTGCACACCGGTCGGCGTCGACGGGCGTGGCTGTTAAAAATAGCATCACGAAGAAAGGCGCAGATATGCGCAGCATTTTTTTGTTTATTTCGATAGAAAACATCACTATTATCATATTGTATATTTCAACTTCCTGGGATCTCCGGGGTTCATAACTATTTTCATGATCTACGACAAATGTCTGTGTAAAATAACAATCGCCATTACGGGGTTTTCAATGAGTTATTTGGTACAAGTCGATATAGATTTATTACAACTAAATGTTAACAAACACGCAACATACCTTCCTTAAAACCTTCCATGAAGCCGATTTACAAAACACACTTTTATAAGAAAATCACAGGCACTATTAGGACTTTCGAGATTTCCGTGTTGCTCCGCGTGACTCAATGCGTTGTAACAGCGTTCACTTTGAACTATCATACCACCGCAGATATACAACCAATTGTACTCACCACTTGGAAAAGTATGCAGTAGTAGCCCCTAAATAAGATGTGTATTAAACTCAAAATTGCGACTATAATTTTTTCGACTTTTGGCCAGCTTTTTCGGCATTTTTACCACTGTGCGTCGATGAAAATCACCGATAAGTTACTGAATTTGGACAGCAACAAGTGTAAGCAATGATATGTTTGATTAAGAAACGTCGACTCTCTTAAGTTATAATACTTCAATGAGTCTAGGAAAAAACAAGCATTTTCAGCGATTCTGCACAAACTCACCATGTAGTGACCGCGCTTGAGTGTACTTTGTTATGCATGCAATGTGTTGGGTGGGGGGCGAATATAAATTGTTCGTTGCGGTGGCGGAAATTGAACGGCCCCTCCATACCACCCACCCCACACAGTCCACTCAGTCCGCCGACCGAACGAACCGGTTCGACACCTCCCTTACCGCAAACGTAATCAGAAAAAGAGTACACTGCACCATAACTATATAAAATACAAATTAGTTCATGTCCGAATCCGGTCCCGGGTCCGTTCCCATTTGTATTCATTATCGTGGACGGGAGCTGTCGCGTTTTAATAAATATCCCGCGCCGACGACTGACGACTGATTGCCCGTTTCGAACCCGAATCAATCCGCCGCCGATCTAATTTCCCAATTCGAAACGCCCGTCAAATATCTAATTTAATTAAAAACGTCCCCGGACGCGATTTATTATTATTTTAATGGGGGGCCGCACGGCTGTAACCGCCGCCGCCCTCGGCCCCTCGCTCGCAGGGGACGGAATACGGTCAACTGTATAATAGGTAGTCCCGCTCCAGAATTCCTGGACGTGTACCTCCCGCGGAGCCAACTTCAAAGGACGACGGTGCATATTCTGGATCGTACGTTCCCGGAATTCTAATTGCGGAATTCCCTATTTTATCACGGGCATTATACATTCTAACACCACGCGGATCCTTCCTAAAATTCACTCAATCAGAACCACACATAAAACAAAAAATTACCATTTATCTCTACGACCACTTCTGTAAATAGATAAACATTTTGACACGTGGAAAGATTATTTTAACAGCAGCCTAATTTTAAATAACGAAATCCAAATTAGTTTCATATAATTAGATACTCGATTGGCTGTCGACAATCTCTTACTCCAGTGTTTTGTGTATCATGCACCCTACTCCTGCTACTGCTTTATTTTCTTCTTCAACGCTAAACCTCATTATATTCCCGTTGTCTAGTTTTACCAATTTTTTTCCATTTTTCTTCGTCTCCGCTATGGCTGGATAGTTCAGCCTTATCCCCTCGAATTCTTCTTTTAGTTCTTTCTCATTTTGTTTCCAACTGTGTTTTCTTTTGCATCTCTCTTTGTTTTTCCTTGCTATCCCGCCCACATTTATCCTTTTTAAAGCATCCTTTTTTTTTAGTTACCGTTTTCGTGTCATTTCCCATAGCGTATATCGATATCGCGTTTTCATTCTTTGGTTTCCATCTTAGTTTTTTACTTTCTCCGTTACGAAGTACGAGAAAGTATTGTGATCGTGATTTTTTTTCCAAAAATTTTTTTTACGGAAATATCCGTTTTGGGGTCCCTAGATGCCATTTCAACAATTTCTGGAAAAAATTTTTTTGTGTCTGTGTGTGTGTGTGTGTGTGTCTGTGTGTGTGTGTGTGTGTCTGTGTGTGTGTGTGTGTCTGTCTGTGTGCGCTGTATCTCAAAAACTAATAGAGCAATTGATATAAAACTTTGAACATACGTCTTATTTGATAATCCGAAGAACTGAAAAGCTTTTGGTAAAATTTCGTACACCGGAAGTGGGTGTTTACCTTAACTGTTTTTTGTTTTCTGCCAATATTTTCTTAAATATGAAAAATATCACAAAAATATTTAAACAAACATTGAAGACAATAAAGAAATGAACATCTTTTGCTTGAAAATATTTTTCATAAAATCATTGCTATTCGAGAAAAAAATGTATTATTTTTTTTTTAATTATTGGTTTATAATTATGAAACGTTAATAGTTACAGCAAATGTATTTGAATAATAATTGTAGAGAATGCCAAAATGAACAACTTCTAAAGAATAAGTTTTTTTCGAAATCTCGTTAGTTTTTGAGTAAACTGAGTTTTCTAATTTGAAGTGTAATTTTTTCATCTTTCATAATTTTGACGTTTTAAACGTCAGTTTCTCCCGAGTTTACGCAACGCTCGATGTACATTTAAAATACGATTTCAATTGAAAATAAACCATGAAATCGTAAATATAAATGGCTATAATACCATCAAATCGGAGAAAGTAACATGATGGCCACATCACCATTTTTACTTTCTCCGTTACGAAGTACGAGAAAGTATTGTGATCGTGATTTTTTTTCAAAATTTTTTTTTAGGGAAATATACGTTTCGGGGTCCCTAGATGCCATTTCAACAATTTCTGGAAAAAAAAATTGTGTTTGTGTGTGTGTGTCTGTGTGTGTGTGTCTGTGTGTGTGTGTGTCTGTGTGTGTCTGTCTGTGCGCGCTGTATCTCAAAAACTAATATAGCAATTGATATCAAACTTTTAATGTCTGTCTTATTTAATAATCTGAAGAACTGAAAAGCTTTTAGTAAAATTTCGTACACCGGAAGTGGGCGTTTACCTCAACTGTTTTTTGTTTTTTGCCAATATTTTCTTAAATATGAAAAATATCACAAAAACATTTAAACAAAGTTTGAAGACAACAAAGAAATGAACATCTTTTGCTTGAAAACATTTTTGATAAAATCATTTTTATTCGAGAAAAAAATGTATTGTTTTTTTTTTAATTTTTGGTTTATAATTATAAAACGATAATAGTTACAGCAAATGTATGTAGAGAATGCCAAAATGAACAACTTATAAAGAATAAGTTTTGTTCGAAATCTCTTCAGTTTTTGAATAAACTGAGTTTTTGAATTTGAAGTATAATTTTTCCATCTTTCATAATTTTGACGTTTTAAACGTCAGTTTCATCCGAGACTACAATTTGAATTAAAAATAAACCATGAAAGCGTAAATATAAATGATACCACCAAGTCGGAGAAAGTAACATGATGGCCACATTACCATTTTTACTTTCTCCGTTACGAAGTACGAGAAAGTATTGTGATCGTGATTTTTTTTTCAAAAAAATTTTTTACGGAAATATCCGTTTTGGGGTCCCTAGATGCCATTTCAACAATTTCTGGAAAAAAAAAATTTGTGTCTGTGTGTGTGTGTGTCTGTCTGTCTGTGTGTGTGTGTGTGTGTGTGTGTGTGTGTGTGTGTGTGTCTGTCTGTGTGCGCTGTATCTCAAAAACTAATTGAGCAATTGATATGAAACTTTCAACATACGTCTTATTTGATAATCTGAAGAACTGAAAAGCTTTTGGTAAAATTTCGTACACCGGAAGTGGGTGTTTACCTTAACTGTTTTTTGTTTTTTGCCAATATTTTCTTAAATATGAAAAATATCACAAAAACATTTAAACAAACATTGAAGACAACAAAGAAATGAACATCTTTTGCTTGAAAATATTTTTTATAAAATCATTGCTATTCGAGAAAAAAATTTATTAATTTTTTTTAACTTTTGGTTTATAATTATGAAACGATGATAGTTACAGCAAATTTGCATGAATAATAATTGT
Organism: Ocypus olens; assembly: GCA_910593695.2. Classification (NCBI taxonomy): domain Eukaryota; kingdom Metazoa; phylum Arthropoda; class Insecta; order Coleoptera; family Staphylinidae; genus Ocypus; species Ocypus olens. Next base: position 3,544,226 of record OU343049.1, read on the forward strand.
AGAGAATAGCAAAATGAACAACTTCTAAAGAATAAGTTTTTTTCGAAATCTTGTTAGTTTTTGAGTAAACCGAGTTTTTGAATTTGAAGTATATTTTTTCCGTTTCATAATTTTGACGTTTTAAACGTCAGTTTCATCCAAGTTTACGCAACGCTCGATGTACATTTAAAATATGATTTAAATTGAAAATGAACCATGAAAACGTAAATATAAATGATACCATCAAGTCGGAGAAAGTAACATGATGGCCACATCACCATTTTTTTCACTTTTTTACTTTCTCCGTTACGAAGTACGAGAAAGTATTGTGATCGTGATTTTTTTTTCAAAAATTTTTTTTACGGAAATATCCGTTTTGGGGTCCCTAGATGCCATTTCAACAATTTCTGGAAAAAAAATTTTTGTGTCTGTGTGTGTGTGTGTCTGTGTGTGTGTGTGTCTGTGTGTGTGTGTGTGTCTGTCTGTGCGCGCTGTATCTCAAAAACTAATAAAGCAATTGATATGAAACTTTCAACATCCGTCTTATTTGATAATCTGAAGAACTGAAAAGCTTTTGGTAAAATTTCGTACGCCGGAAGAGGGCGTTTACCTTAACTGTTTTTTGTTTTTTGCCAATATTTTCTTAAATATGAAAAATATCACAAAAACATTTAAACAAACTTTGAAAACAACAAAGAAATGAACGTCATTTGCTTGAAAATATTTTTCATAAAATCATTGTTATTCGAGGAAAAAATGTATTATTATTTTTTTAATTTTTGGTTTATAATTATAAAACGATAATAGTTACAGCAAAATTATGTTAATAATAATTGTAGCGAATGCTAAAATGAACAACTTATAAAGAATAAGTTTTTTCCGAAATCCCATTAGTTTTTGAGTAAACTGAGTGTTTGGATTTGAAGTATAATTTTTCCATCTTTCATAATTTTGACGTTTTAAACGTCAGTTTCACTCGAGTCTACGGAACGTTCTACGGACATTTAAAATATGATTTAAATAGAAAATAAACCATGAAAGCGTAAATATAAATGATACCATTAAATCGGAGAAAGTAACATGATGGCCACATCACCATTTTTTTACTTTTTTTTACTTCTTCGGGACTTTTTTCAGGACTTCTTTCTTCGCGAAATTTCTTCAGGACGTTCGTTTCAAAACTTTTTTGAGGTATTTTTTAGGAGTTTACATATGGAATATTTTTTCAGGCTCGTTTTCAAAACATTTTCTAAGCACTATTCTTAAGATTTTTTGCGATTCTTTTTCTCAGGAATATTTTTTCCGACTTTCTTAGATCTTTTTTAAGGATATTTTTTAAGACTTTTCCAGGAGTTTTTTAGGATCTTTTTTAAGGACTTTTTTTTGCAGGATTTTTATCAAGTCGCTTTTTGGAATTTTGATTCAGGACAATTCGTTTCAGAACTTTATTCTGGACTTTTGAAAGGACATTTTTTCAGGGCTTTTTTCTCAAGGATTTTTATTTTAACCCTTTGTACTCGAGGCATTTTTCGCGTGGGCAAATCAGCAACTCGAGACGAGTTGCTGGTTCGCCCTAGACGAGTTATAGGTACTTTAAAATCATTGGGTTAGGTTAGGTAGGGTTGGGTTAGGTTAGGTTAGGTTAGGATGCACCACACCTCCCGGGCGCCGCTCGAGTGCAAAGGGTTAACTTTTTTCAGGACGTCTTTATGACTCTTTCTGGACTCTTTCTCACGACTTTTTTTATAGAACTTTTTTCTGTTCTGTTTCTGTCCGCGGAATTTGATTTAAAAAACTCCTCACATAGTTCGGAATTCAAATCAAGCAATGACGAGTATACACGTCGAACGCAAGGCAAATGGTCCTATTGTCAATGAAGTTTACGAAAAACGATAAAGAATTTTATTTTTACTACAATAAAACACTTTTAACTTTGTTAAATTATATTTTTATTTGATAAAAAATTAATAATTCATTTTTGAAAAGGTTATTGTTATAACTTAATCTGTTAGTTGTACTTGACGGGTATACACGAACTCACTTATACAGGGTGTCCCATTTTAAATTGCCACCCCAAATATCTCGAAACCTGAGCAACATGACAAAAAATGTTTCAGATAAAAGTTGTAGAATTTTCAAAAAAACATGACGGACAAAATTCGTGAAAAAACAGTATTTCAAAAAAAAGTTTCCTACAAAAATATTGCATTTTTTCCCGTAGAATACGATCCCACAATAAAAAAAAGGGGGGTCCATTTGAAAAATCGAAGTTGATCTTCGTTTGACCTTGAAAATTGACTTCAAGGTCATTTTCAAGCTCACCAGCATATGTCTCCCTCCGAACCCTACAACTTTCACTTGAAACATTTTTTTCCATGTTGCTCAGGTTAAGAGATATTTGAGGTGGCAATTTAAAATGGGTCACCCTCTATAGTTAAAGGACTTTTTTCAGGACTATTTGTTCAGAACATTTTTGGGGATTTTTTTTCAGGACTATTTATCAGGACTTTTTTTCAGAACTCATTTCCAGAGCAGTGACGGTTCGCGGGTTTTTTTCTGGTACGGCCGAGGAACAAGAGGTGATAATACAGATAGGTGCGGTCACGCAGCCAGCCGTCTCTGCAACTGACCCTACCTATCTGTATTACCTCCTCTTGTTCCTCGGCCGTACCAGTAAAAACCCGCGAACCGTCACTGTTCTAGAGTTTCTTTTCAGTCCTTTAGAACTTTTCTAGGCCTTTTTCAAGACTTTTTAAGACATCTTTTCAGTACTTTTGTAAGGATTTTTCAGGACTTTTTGGGGATTTTTATTAGGACATTCGTTAGGACTTTTTTTCAGGCCTTTAGGATCTATTTTTCAGTTAATTTTTTTATCAGGACTGTTTTTACCAGGAATTTTCCTTAAAGTCATTTTGAAGAGCCTGTTTTTCAAGAATTTATTGTCAGTAGATGCTCTAATTTCATAACTTTTTAAGGCCCTTTCTCAGGTCCAGTGACGGTTCGCGAGGTTTTTTCTGGTACGGCCGAGGAACAAGAAATGGTAATACAGATAGGTGCGGTCACGCAGACAGCCGTCTTTGCCACTGACCCTACCTATCTGTATTACCACCTCTTGTTCCTCGGCCGTACCAGAAAAAGCCCCGCGAACCGTCACTGCTCAGGTGCTTCTTAGGACTTTTTTTAGGACCTTTTTTCAGGACTTTTTCAGAGATTCTTCAGAAATATTTTTTCTGGACTTTTTCTCAAGACTTTTTTTTACGTTTTTTTTTAGATTTCGAGTAAACTTACGGTAAAGATTGTTAAAATTTTAACTATAATTTGTCATTTTCCTAATTTTGATACGATTATGCGAAACGCTCGATGTACTTTTGAAATACCATTTAAATTGTATATAAACCATTAAAGTATAAATATAAATTATCATTATACCAGTGACGGTTCGCGGGGCTTTTTCTGGTACGGCCGAGGAACAAGAGGTGGTAATTCAGATGCGGTCACGCAGCCAGCCGTCTCTGCAACTGATCCTACCTATCTCTTTTACCACCTCTTGTTCCTCGGCCGTACCAGAAAAAAAACCGCGAACCGTCACTGCATTATACCATAAAATCGGAGAAAGTAACATGATGGCCACATCACCATTTTTTCAATATGCATTCCTGTTAAAATGTATGCCTGTTTGCTTGTGCGCGCTGTATCTAAAAAACTACTACTTGAATGAACATCAAACTTTGAACATAAGCCTTATTTGATAATCCAAAGAACTGAAAAGCTTTTGGTAAAATTTCGTACACCGGAAGTAGGAGTTTACCTTAACCGTTTTTTGTTTTTCTCCGATAATTTTTTAAATATGAAAAGTACTATAAAATAACTCAAACAAATCTTGAAGAAAGCAAAGAAATGAACATTTTTTGCTTGAAAATATTTTTTGTGAAATGTATGGTTTTTTGAAAAATGATGGCAATTAATTTTTTTTGTAATTTTTGGTTTAAAATTATGAAACGATAATACTTACAGCAAATGTATTTTAATAATAATTGTAGAGAATACCAAAACGAACAACTTATGTAGAATAAGTATTTTTCGAAATCTCTTTGGTTTTTGAGTAAATTGACTATTAGAATTTAAAGTATAATTTGTCATTTCCATCTTTCATAATTTTGACGTTTTAAACGTCAGTTTCATCCGAGTCTACGAAACGTTCTATGCACATTAAAAATAAACCATGAAAGTGTAAATATAAAGTGCTATACCATCAAATCGGAAAAAGTAACACTATTTTCTAATTTTTTTTTGCCATTATTTTAGAGTTTCAGATCGTATCTTAATTTGAGCTTGTGTTATTTTTGGGGCAAATTATTTTTAGACCAGAATTTTTGTGCTGGTATTTTATATTTTTTCCCTGTTTCTTCGAATTTTTTCCTTTAAATTCTTGATTTTTTTCATAAATATTCTTTATGTTGGTCTCTATTTTAAAATGATCTGTTGAAATTTTCGACTTTTTTGGTCAGTATTTTGATTTTTACGCTCGTGCTTTCGATATTCGGTTTAAATTTTCGATTTTTTGCCATAATTGTTGAATTTTTATTTGTATTTTGGATTTTGTTGGTCTAAATTTTTGATTTTATGTCCTAAGATTTCTTTAATTGGCCAAAATTTTCGATTTGTTTATTAAGATTTTCGGTTTTTTAACTTTTTGGTCTGCATTTTTTTATTTTTAGGGTCATGTTTTTAATCTTTTGGTCACAGTTGGTAAATTTTGACCTGTATTTTCGATTTTTTGGTCCAAATTTTTGATCTTCTGTCCTAAGATTTCATTATTTGGCCGAAATTTGCCATTTGTTTATTAAGATTTTCGATTTTTTAATCTGTATTTTTTTTTATCCTCAAATTTTCGGTATTTAGTCCAAATTTTGTTTTTTTTGAGCTACAGGGTTATTTTGAGGGTGAAAATGGCAAACAATTTTTTCTTTGCTTGAATTTTTTTTATCTGCATTTTTAGATCTCTGGCTTGTAATTTCTTGTTTTTTCAAAGTTTTGATTTTTGGCCTAAATATTCTTTATTTTGGCCTCCTTTTTTAATTTTTTTTGTCGAAAATTTCAGTATTTGGTCTAATTTTTTGTTTTCTTGGCCCATATTTTAGATTTTTTTATTTTCAATTTATTTTTGGTTTATAATTATAAAACGATAATGGTTACAGCAAATTTATGTTAAAGAATGAACAACTTATAAAGAATAAGTTTTTTTCGAAATCCCTTTAGTTTTTGAGTAAACTGAGTTTTTGAATTTGAAGTATAATTTTTCCATCTTTCAAAATTTTGACGTTTTAAACTTCAGTTTGATCCGAATTTACACAACGCTCGATGTACATTTACAATATGATTTCAATTCAAAATAAACCATGAAAACGTAAATATAAATGGCTATGATACCATCAAGTCGGAGAAAGTAACATGATGGCCACATCACCATTTTTTGATAATTGAATAGTTGTGGCTGATACTTGACTGGCTGACCTTGTTAATAATAATAATAATGATAATTCAATTTATTTCAAAAAATAATGCGAATACAAACATATATACATATACCTACAACACACCAAGTTGAAAACGTCCAATATAGTAAACTGTAGCAAAAATTATAGGAATTTTCACCAGTTAGTATTCAGAGAGTGAATAGAGTTCTCTTTGAATTAAGTAATCTTTAAGATTTCTTTTAAATGCGTTTAAATTGACTTCTACCTGAAGTGCTCTAGGAAGTTGATTAAAAAATTTTACTGCAGCATAGTACGGGGATTTTTCGTATATTACTAATTTATGGATTGGTAGATCATATAGATGTGTATTCCTAGTGAGATAAGAATGTTTTTTAGTACAATCTTTAAACACATGCCGATTTTTAAAATGATAAATAAGTACTTCATTTACTAATAAGCTATAGAAGGTTAATATTCCTGCTGATTTGAAACGTCCTTTGCAGGAATCCTTATATTTCAAACCCAGAAGAATCCTGACTGCCTTCTTTTGAATTATAAATATTCTAGTACTAAATGAACTTCTTCCGTAAAATATTATTCCATATCTTATAATGGATTCGAAATTAGTATGATATAACAAAAGTAGTGTTTTTGTATCAAACATTTTTACCAAAATTCTAAATGTAAAGCAAGTCGTGTTTAACTTGGAAGCAAGACTAGTACAATGTTCTTTCCAATCTAAATGCTGATCAATAGTCATTCCTAATATTTTACAATTATTTTTAAGGCCAATATTCGTATTTCCTAGCTGAATTTCGTTGATTTCATGGTTAATGTGTTTAGCACTGAATATTATTACATTTGTTTTCCCTTTATTTAATACTAATTTATTTTGATTCATCCATTTCTCTGCCATATTAAATAGCGCCTGAGCGTTTATTATTAAATTATTTAATGAATTGCTTTTGACTAAAATGCTTGTATCATCTGCATAGTTAATTATAGTATTTTCACTTGTTATTTTGGGAAGGTCGTTACTGTATATAAGAAATAAGAGTGGTCCTAAAATACTCCCTTGTGGGACGCCGATGTTTGTTGCGATTTCAGTGGATAATTTGTCTCTTATTTTTACTATTTGTGTTCGACCTGACAGATATGATTTTATAAGATCAAGTGCGACACCACGGATTCCATACAATTCCAGCTTAGTAAATAGTATTTGGTGATCCATGGTGTCGAAAGCCTTAGAGAGATCGAGAAATATTCCAATAGATTTATTCCCGTTTTCCATTGCTTCCACTATTTCCATTATATAGCTATATAAGGCAGTAATGGGTGATTTAGATTTCATGAATCCATGTTGTGATTCATTAAATATTTTGTTTTTAATGAAGAAGTCAATTAATCTATTTGCGATTAGTTTTTCAATCACTTTCGAGAACACACTCAGTAGTGTCAGAGGTCTGTAGTTATTGAAGTCATTTGGGTCGCCAAATTCCTAATTTCAGACAAGAAGGAAATACTCCTTTTTCCAATATTTGGTTTACTAAATATTTTAATGGGAGCACCAATGTTAGAAATTTTAATGTTGATGATGATATTTCATCATAACCGGTAGAACGTTTATTTTTTAACTCATTTATTATGTTAAAAATCTCAGCTGATGACGCAGCTTTAAAAAATATTGATTTATGGAATCGTTCAACGTTAGACGAAAATAATGTATTAGGTAATTGCGTAATAAGTTGAGCTGCTACAGTGCTGAAATAAGCATTCATTTCATTGGTGTATTCTGAAACATGTTCAACATTATCACAGTTACCCTTTCCTAATTGTTTATTGATAATTCTCCACGTACTTTTTATTTTGTTGTCACTCTCTTGAATAATTCTAGCATAATGATTCCTTTTAGCCTGCCAAAGCAGTTTACTATACTCAACGTTAGTTTTATTATAAAGGGCCTTAGCTTCAGAATTATAATGTTTTATCACATACAGTGAGTCTAAAAGGTTCTTATGACTAATGATTTCAGGAGAGTTATACACTTTATTCAAATCTTTGGTTACTTTCCGATTTATTTTTGGGCAAGCTTTGTTGAGCGAGTTATGTATAACTTTCATGAAACCAGTCCATGATTCATCTACATTATTACTTGTGTATACACATGACATATTAGAATTTTCTGTTAGTAAACATCTTAATTTTGAAATATTTTGACTGCTAAAATTTCTGACTAGACTGAGAGTTTCTTTTAGTGGAAAAGCCGGTACTCTCCATGTTAGTTTTTGAGTAAGATGGTCTGATATATGACTATCAAAGACTTGAGTGGTATAGTACACAGATATATTAGTTATAATATTGTCAATTAGTGAGTTACAGGTTGAACTAATTCTCGTATCGCTATCAATCGTAATACTCGCATTGTATGATCTTAACAATGTCAAAAATTCAAACGATTCAGCAGTATCATCTCTTATATTTATGTTGAAGTCCCCAGATATAATGTAAGTTGCTTTGTAATGTTGTTCACTTTGATGTTGGTAAATAATACACGATAATAGTTTCAAATATATTGCGACAATTGTTTCGCCACACTGTGGCTTAGTTTCATGGGCATCCGCAGAAATTTTTCCAGGGAGGGGCAAAACTTTAAAAACTTTCAACTTTAAAAAATTCTGCATTTTTGCCACCGCAAACGGCTCATCAAGAAATGCGCAGCAGTTAAAAATTGTGGATTTTTACAATCAAAAACGGCATTTTTTGATATTAACAAAAAGAAAATGACAATTTCGAATTATCAAAAATTCTGCATTTCTGCCACCATAAACGACACGATTCAACGGTAAATAAAAAAATTGAACATATGCTAATACATAGAAACAGGAATATACATCGTGCACGAATACACCCCGAATCTACAATTTTAGAATACATTGAAGAATGCAGAAGAGAGCATAACATAAGTTAAGATGCGCAATTATAAATTAAAGCCTTTTGTAAATATATATGTAGTACACTTTCGCGAAACCTTTTGTTATAGTAATTCTATACTTGTATTTGTAGTATCCATTAATATTGTATTTATTTTATATTAATATAAGAGCTAAATAATGTTATTATTTTTAAGTGGCTGAAAGACCTCGGTCGATGGCCTGTTGTATATCGATGTATCTCGAGTACAATAAACTGTTATACTACTACTAAAAAAATTAGTAGCTGCAAATATTGTGGATTTTTACAATACGAAACGGCATGTTTTAATATTAAAAAAAAGAAAATTGCCATTTTTGTATTGTCAAAAATTCTGCATTTCTGCCACCACAAACGGCACTATTCAGCGGTAAATAAAGAAATTTGTATCTGCCAAATATTATGAGTTTTTACTATCAAAGAAGGCATTTTTTGATATTAAAAAAAATAAAATTTCAACTGCTAGAAATGATCATTTCGAACGAAAAATCGTACTACTTTCACAAATGGCACGTAGCAGTAAAAAGGAAATTTTCAATTGCTGAAAATAACTATTCAGTACTGTCAAAAATTGCTCATTACTGAAAACGGCACCTGTCAAAATTTGAGCAATTCTACTATCACTATCAGCATTTTTCAATATTAAAAAAGGGAAATTTCCAACCGCCGAAAGTAACAATTATAATTAAAATTATTTATGTCAAAAATTGTGCAATTCTACCGCCAGAAACGGAATTTTTCGATAGTAAAAAGATACATTTTTAAACGTCAAAAATGACAATTTCGAATTGTCAATAATTCTGCATTTCAGCCATCACAAACCGCACGATTCAGCGGTAAATAAGGAAATTAGCAGCTGCCGAAAATTGTACAATTTTGCTATCAAAAACGGCATTTTTTATTATTAAAAAAAGAAAATTTCAACCGCTAAAAATGAAAAAAATCGCACATATCAACAATCACAAATGGCATGTTGGCTGTAAAGAGGAAATATCAATTGCCAAAAATAACTTTTCAGGACAGTCAAAAATTGATCATTACTGAAAACGGTTTCATTTCAACAATAAAAAGAAAAATTCTAAATGCCAAAATTTTTTTCGGAAAAAAATGATACACTTGAAATTCGTGAAATTTCGACCATGCCTTGGGGTATTTTCAATCGAATTTGATGAATCTTTGAGCGCGAGAAACTTTGAAGTGTCTTCTTTAAAGTCATACATGCGTACTTAAGCGTAACCCCTTCCGCCCCCTCTAGCACCCCTGTGTTTTTTTCAGAAAACCATGTCCAACTTTGACGATGTCTTTGGAGTTGATCAAATTTTAATGCCTTTATGATGGATCGAGTCAGATCCGTAGACATCGTCAAAGTTGGACATGGTTTCCAGAAAAAACTTTTTTTTTCACAGGGGCGCTAAAGGGGTACGGAAGGGGTTACGCTTAATTTCATATGCATGACTTTAAAGAAAACACTTCAAAGTTTATCGCCTTCAAAGATTCATCAAAATCGATTGAAAATACGCCAAGTTATGGCGGTTTGAAAATGGTCGAAATTTCACGAATTTCATTCAGTATATAAAATAGCTCCTGTTCTTAATGTATGAATTTTGAATAACAGAAAAAGTGTAATAAAAGCATTTTTAAAAGATATTATCACGATTTAATCCCATCAAATTATGTACATCGCCAATTATCCACAAACATTTCCATCTCACACCCTACTGGGTGCACTAAATTGGGGAGCGGTACATCGCTATCGCCGACATTCTTTTTATTTGTTGTATTTCGTTTTGCATTTTTATTCAAATAGCGTTGGAGAATTAGCAAGTTAGCTCCACGGAACGAATATTGTAATTTATGTCCGTCCCCGGGGGGCGCGCGCGCCCTCTTTGTAACTACCCCCGAAATGCGAAATCATTTTTTATACAACTCACCCTCTCTCGCACACACCCAGTCTGACATCCTCGCAAAGGACAATCAGGATAATAGTGATAAAGCGAATTCAATAACGCAATTGTGGGGAGAAAAGGCTGCAATAATACATTACAACGTTGGAATTTTCTGGAGAAAAAAAAAACGATAAATCATTAAATCAATTTTTATTATAACATAATGCCTTGTTCAATTCCATTCCAATTCCATTATCGGTATAAAGCTTTTTTATATATATTTTTCCAGGAATTTAAAGAATTTTACAGCGATGCGGTAATTGCACAACCGAAATGTGTAGAATTAATAATACAAAAAAAACATGAATATATTAAATTTCAGCTTCCAGATATTTGAATTAAATTATTTCCACTTCATAGGATATTATGGTTTATTATTTTATTCATTTTAGACAATAAAAAATATCTATCATTTATAATAAAATGATAAAAGCACTTGATTGTTTTACATATTGAAATTATTATTTATTTCATCACTTCATTACTTAAAATGTTTTACTAAGTGTACAACGAGAAATCAATGAAATGTATATCAGAGATAAATACAAGAAAACGAAATGTAGCCTGAATATATGAATATTCAATTAATCTGCAAGCAAAAAATTAAGTCTTACTAAGACTATAGTCTTGCAGATTAGCGAACAGGTTGAATATTCATATATTCAGGCTACATTTCATTTTCTTGTATTTATCTAATGCTTTCTGCAACAAGTAAAGTTGTTTCTAATTTGGATATCAGAGAGCAAGAAGAGGAGACCCTAAGACACATCCTGTGTGAATGTGAGTCACTCAAACAACTCAGGTGGTCCGTATTCGGAGAGGAGTGGCCAGATTGGTCACAATTGGGCAACACTCCACACGGCCAACTACTTGACTTCACAAGAAGTTTAGGTCGGCTTGAGGAGTAGGGCTCAGGAGGTGGCACAAAGGACCAACGAATGGTCTAAGTGCTGCGACCATTTGGTCGCCCTCCACAAACCATCATCAATATCATATCAGAAAGAGAGAGGGACAATACATTTATTGAGACACTTTTACAAATGACCCCAAGAGGCAATTGGCCAGAGGTCTTTCAGCCTACGTCATCATTTATAATATAACTACATTTTTCGACATGTGTAAACGAATTAGTTAGTCATGAATAAAGTATTATTATTATCACCATAATCGACTCTTTACTGGATAATGAACCATCATAATACCTTATGGTATTAACACATGCTATAGAAGTCTGGTAATGTTTCAGTTTTTTATTATTTTTATATTTTTATGTACAAATTAGTTGTTGCATGCAAAGATTATACTGTTTTACACCATTAAAACTGATGATGGGCAAAAAAAGGCTCCATTATAGTCTCTTGTATTATTCTGAGTACACCGATCGAAAGCTGCATTCGAGCGGGCAAATAACATCTGCATATTTTATGCTCGCTTTATTTAACTGAACATTTATATTGAATCGTACGTACTAACATCGCAAATAAAACGTAGAGAAGTGCATTACTTTTTATCTGCAAGAGAAGTTAGTGTTAGTTCAAGTTAATTCGGGCAATTGAACAATGAATATAGTGGAATCAATTTTATTGCTAGATATATTTTCTGGATACATTATAAAGAAAATTCTGCATTCACAATTCATGCACTCGAGTAAATAAATATATGTGGTGTTTGTTAACTGGCGAACGATCAAAAGTTTCTTCGATCGTGTGTGAATGTGTGTGTGCGCGCGTTGATACCTAAAATTATTTCTTTCATAGGGCCATGTTACAGTTTAAACTAATAATCAAAATTAACCTCGGCAACCTCCCATGCACCTGCCACCTCTCATACATATCATTATATTCATTCATCTCTTCACTATACATCCCTGCTTCTCCTGAATTTCCACTTCCTTCTCCTTCTCTTTCACCCACGCCGTCGCATTCACTCCACTCTCTATCCATTCCTTCGCTTTAGCTTCCTACAACCCCACCCTCTCATACATTCTCTTTCGTTCCATTCTCCACTTGTACTGTACACCCACACACGTTTTCCATACCTCTTTCACCAATCTCTCCTCCTCTAATTCACACAACTTCATCTCATATCTGACCACTCTGTATATTCCCTCTATTTGTTTCCTGAAGCAGTAAGTACCCTGGCGTAGACTCTTCCACTCCAGCATATGCTTCAAGAACCACCACTGCTCTCTCTCTCTCTACACATTCATACCTCTTCGTACCATATACTTCCACCCCATACATTAAAATCGTTCTCACATACACATCCTACAATTTACATGCCATTCTAAAATTGTTCTTCATCCATTTGCCCATTTCCCCCATACAATACCCCACGCTTTCCTCGCCTTGCGCTGCATCCATTTTATGTGTTCCACGTACCCTTCGTACTTTAAATATGAAACCCAGGTATCTGAACACCTTAACCCTCTCGACTCTCTTAGCCTTCCACTCTATTTCTCTCACTCTTTCCTCCCTTCCTTTATTCCTAAATCTCATCCACATACCTCTCCGCTCTCTTAAACATATCCCTTATCCCTTCCCAATCTCTCGCCATTAACACCAAATCATCCGCATACGCCAACATCCATAACTTGCTTCTTCCAATCACAACCCTACTTGCTTCCCACTTGTCCTTTCCTTAACACTTCTTCCAACTCGCTAATATACAGATGGAAAAATTATACTTAAAATTTAAAAACTCAGTTTACTCAAAAGAGATTTCGAATAAAACTTATTCTTTATAAGTTGTTCATTTTGGCATACTCTACATTATTATTAACATAAATTTCCTGTAACTATTATCTTTTCATAATTATAAACCAAAAATGAAAAAAGAAAAAGAATTTTTTTTCTCGAATAACAATGATTTTATGAAAAATGTTTACAAACAACATAAGCTCATTTCTTTGTTGTCTTCAATATTTGTTTAAATATTTTTGTGATATTTTTAATATTTAAGAAAATTTTAGCAAAAACCAAAAAATTATCTAATTTTTTTTTTATATCAATTGCTCTATTAGTTTTTGAGATAAAGCGCGCACAGACACACAGACACACAAACATTTTTCCAGAAATTGTTGAAATGGCATCTTGGGATCCCAAAACGGTATTTCCGTAAAGAAATTGAAAAAAAAAACACGATCACAATACTTTCTCGTACTTCGTAACGGAGAAAGTAAAAAGTACTGAAAAAAATCTTGAAAAGTGTAGGAAAATAGACTCTAAAAGACCTAAAAAATCCACGAAGAAACTCCCAAAAGTGTCCTAAGCAAAACTAAAAAGAAGCCCTAAAAATAAAAGAAGTTCTGAAGTAAAGTCCGGCAAAAAACGTTTTGATAAATAGCCCCGAAAGAGGTCTTAAAAGAAAATCTTGTAAAAAAGGCTTGATAAAAAAGTTCAAAAAAATCCTTAAAGAAGACCCAAAAATGTCATGAGAAGAATACTGAAAAAAATCTTGAAAAATCTATGAAAATAGACTTTAAAAGTCCTGAAAAATTTACGAAAAATATCCCAAATGTGACCTATGAAAAACTAAACAGAAGCCCTAAAAATGAATGAAAGTGCTGAAAAAAATTCCTAAAAAAATCCTGCAAAAAGTCTTAAGAAAAACCTGAAAAATGTCCTAAAAAGTCTTGAAACATTTTTTTTAAATAGTTTTGTAAAAACAGTCCCACAAAAGTCCTGAAATAAAGTCTCGAGAAATAAAAATAATATAAATAAAATAAAATATATATCCTAAGAAAAAATCTGGAAAAAGTATTTACAATTTTTTACAATTTACAAGTTAATATTTTATTCAAAATAGAAGAAGTACATAAACAATCAAATCACAACAACGCTAGTTGAACATGTCACAAAGAGAAAATACAGAACAGGTTTAAATTAATTACAATTAGTATATTCCGATATGGAGTAATATTCTTTTTCGACCAGATAGGTTTTTAATTCATTTTTGAATAGTCGTTCGCTTCCAATAGTTTGCAGACGTTTTGGCAGCCCATTAAACATCCTCAATACGGTATACAAAGGTGATGTTTCAAAAAGGGCGAGTCTATGGGGTGGGAATGCATATTTTTCTATATTACGTGTATCATATTCATGTTTTGTTTTGTAAGAGTTAAATTTTCCTTTGTATTTAAAATTAAAAAGCAATATTTCATAGATGTACAGGCTATAAAATGTAAGGATACCGGCTTTCTTAAACAATCCCTTGCAGCTTTCATTAAATTTAAGATTGAATATGATTCTTTAGGCACGTTTTTGAATGATAAATAAGTGCTTTGCGTGCGGAGAACATCCGTAGTGAATTATCCCATATCGTAATAAGCTCTCAAAATTTGCTAGGTAAACCGTTATTATCGCAGAAGTATCTAAAACCTGTCTTAGAACCCTCAAAGCGTAGCAGGTAGAATTTAATCTTGATAGCAATTGATCGCAATGCGAATACCAATTTAAATTACCATCAATTACCATTTCCAAAAAATTAGATTTATTTTTAATTTCAAGTCTCATTATTCAAGTCTATATTTTCTGGAATATTTTGTGTATTTTTTGTTTTAAATATTACAAGATTAGTTTTGGATTTATTAACTAATAATTTATTCATTTCCATCCATTCTTGCGTGACGTTAAAAATAGAATTAGTTTTTTGCATTGTTTCAATGTTAGTTTTACCAGATATTAGGAGGCTAGTATCATCAGCATATGTTGATAAAAAAAAGTATTTTGCTGTGTGATGGTTTTGGGTAAATCATTAACGTATATAACAAATAGGAAAGGACCTAAGATGCTACCCTGAGGTATCCCTATGTTAATTGTTTTTAACTCTGATATGTTAGAGTCAATTTTTGTTCCATGCTTTCTATTTGTTAAGTATGAGTGGATAAGTTTATGACCTATACCTCTTACTCCATAGTGTTCAAGTTTTTGAAGTTGAATTGTATGACTTACAAGGCGAACGAGGAATCTTGAGCGTTATGAGCACACTCGGACTCACGATTGGACAGTGTGCGCAAGCTTATGCCAGTGCCCGAGATGACTACCGTATCGTGCGATCCGAGCGGCGCTCTACCGAACTCGCGAAACGAGCCAGAATCGAGAATCGCGAACAGCAATTAATTCTGCAAGGTTTCCAAGAAGTCCATTGTACGGCGCAGGCATTTCAGAATAAACACCGAAGATAAATATCGATGAAATACACAAAAAATTTGGATGCTCAAACTTTAAACGCGTTTTTCTCGAAATATTTCTTTTTCGAGTTTCCCGGACGATATCTCAAAAAGTTACAAACCGATTTAGATGAAATTTGGCACATGCCTTCAGATCATCTGTCACTATGGTCCGTACCTCAAAGACTTTCTTTTTATAAGGAAAAAACTTACCTAAAAAAAACCGAATTTTAACCCCCTTTTTTTTCAAAATTGCGCCAAAGTTAAGATTTTCAGTTTATGTTTTTCCCTGAGGTAGGGACCATAGCTGCAAGTGTGGAGATACTGATTTTTTTTTTGGTGCAGTTTTTAAAATGTCTCCTTCAAAATTTACACGCATCTTGTTAAATAATAAATAAAGTTACATTCAAAATCATTTCAACAACATTTCTTTTTTGTAGACGACCCCCTTAAAGATTCTTCTAGCATCTCTTCTGGTTTGATTTATATTAATCTATGGATGTACAAGGACGCTAAGTCGTTTATGCTTTTGGCTTCCAGCGTCGCTTTAAGATATGACTTGATTAACTTCAAAGAACAGAAGCTCCTTTCCTTTTTTGTGGCCAATATCTGTAATAGCAGTTTCGTATTCGGGCAAAAAATCCGTGCCTCACAGTAGGCTTCAACAACTGTGGTAGGTATATTGCCATTCTTTTCTGTCCAATATTCTCTTCACAAAGCTAGTTCTTTGATGGAAAGTGAAGGCAGCAGACATTTCACAAGCTCACACAACTTCTGACAAGTTTACAGCACCATCAGAGAATTTTGTTCGTTTCAAGCAGAAGAGATCTAAAATACGTGTTTTTTTTTTGAAAAACAATTCAAAAACCATATAATCAACAACAAAAGGAAGACAATTAAAAAAAGAATTAATACGCCTACTTTCACGATCTTCGGTTGCAATATTAGCCAGGATGTAAATTATAAATATCAACGGTAATATTTCACATTAAGTGCATCAAATATTCCCAACTCTTATAACAATCGGCAGATTGTCAAAAAACAAAGTTTTTTTGAAAGGATGATTTAAATTTAAAAAAATTGCTTTTAAACACCATAATAAATTTTTATTAAACAGTAAACCTATGT
Organism: Ocypus olens; assembly: GCA_910593695.2. Lineage (NCBI taxonomy): Eukaryota > Metazoa > Arthropoda > Insecta > Coleoptera > Staphylinidae > Ocypus > Ocypus olens. The sequence goes on from OU343049.1 coordinate 3,560,896, forward strand.
TTATTAACACCCGATACTGTCACGATTTTATTTTGCCGAAGCACCGAACAACGTCTTTTAAAAAAGGAGCACATTATTTTTTTTTTTTAATTTTTTTTTATTGAATTAACTGGTTATGACCCAAGAATACATACACTAACAAACATATTTACAATAAATGCGCAATGAATACAGATTTCATCAGAACATAATTTTTTTTTTTTAAATAAAGATAAACATAATCGTAATTTATTCAAAAATCTATGCCTTATTAAAGATTTTTACTCATCTACCACTACGGATAAAAAATGTAAAAAGCTACAGGATAATGAAAAACGAAGTTCATGATTTACTCTATAAATTGGAGCCATACACTCTTTGTGAATTCTTCAACGCCAACTTATAATATACTGTTATATATTATTAAAACTTACGCTTTGTTGGACGCTTTATTTGTTGCTTGTTTATAATATTTTATCATATGTAAGTATGTTTCAAAGAAATAAATGCTTTATTATTATTATTTATTATTAGCCAATTTTAAATTGTCCCAATCGTAACATTTTCGAAACCAACATATTTTTAAAAGAACGAAATGTACGCTCAAGAGTTCTATAACTTCGAATGAAAAAAAATGCATAAATTCGTTTTAAAATTGGAATATTTTCAAAAACTAAATCGATTTTAAATAACATATTTGTTAATTATTTTTAATATTCCTTTTCGAATTTTTTGCTGTGATATCATAAAAACCGTTTTTGTGCTCAAAGCATTGATTGATTCAGTCCTGAATGAACTGTAGACTTTTTAAATAAAATGTATTTATTCGGTTTGGTGCATTTATTTTGTTAGCAGGTGAGGCAAATGTAAATAAACAAGTTTGTAGGGTAATAGTTTGTGGTTAATCGACAAAATTAACAGTTTTAGCTGAATGTATAAATTTCTGGGTGAAAATAACATGTATGTACGTACGGATTTATTTACATTTCACGAAACGAGGACCCCCCGAGCGGTTGCCACTCTTCCATAATTAATAATTTATATTTTAGTATATAACATGCACAACATGTACTTCAGTATTAAGTGAAATACATAAAATCTAATTTTGGCTTTTGGAATTAATTTTCATTTAATTCATGTTATATTTACGCAATATGTATAATGTTGGTAATTATTATATTGCTTACAAATTAAAATATGAGACAAAACATTAATATAAATACCTAGAGAATTTTGCACACAAATTTGTATAGATATCAAATCTTTATTAAGTATTTAATAATCTTACAATAGTATGTACCCATATTAATGCTATTAATGTTAGACTGATAAATGGCTATCGAACACAAATATATTATTTTTCTACGTCCGTTATACAATGTACAGTTTTTTCCATTAATTTGGGTTCATAAAATATGTGATTCCTGAACCCTACAAATAGCGTGAAAAAAAGTGCCATAACGGTTCATTTTTTCACTCTTTTGCGTGAAAAAAAGTGTCGTAGCGGTTCATTTTTTTAACGCTACTATAAAATTGTTTGCGCAAAGTCTGTCATGAACGCTTCGCAACACGCCGCGAGTTCTGCCGATAAATGTCAAACATTCGTTTCCGATCAAGAAAACTTTTAAATTTTTTCATTTAAAAAAAGTATTATTACTTATAAAAATTGATTAAGGTTTTATCGAATTTATTTAAAGTTACGGACGTAGAAAAAATTTTGTATGAAACTCGAGAGTAAAGCAACTTTTTTTTCACTTGTAGGAATTGCCGCACTCGCCTTCGGCTCGTGTGGTAATCTTTCCTACTCGTGAAAAAAACTATTACTTTACTCACTTGTTGCATAAATAACTATTCTAGAATGAATTAATATTATCTGCTCGGTATGTTTAGATTTATTCTAACCACAAAGCTCTTAGAGTAATTAAGGATAAGGAGAGGAAATGCATTACTCACCTGTCACGTGTTATTATGTACACCATAAATGCAGATTTACATATTAAATTCCCATTTTTACCCCTTCTTTCAAATACAGGATATATATCAATTAATGAAATGTACAGAGCCATTATTTTGATAAAATTTAAAATTTCATCCCGACTCTTGTCGTACGCATGTTAATCCGTTCGCTTTTCCATCGAGACACGATCACGATCGCGAAATTAATTCTGGCGCGAAACGTGAATTTCGCACATCCGCAATTTACAGTTGATATTTCTCGGGCGGGCGGCGGGGCAGGGGGGAAGGCGGGGTTTCTTATACCTCCTTGCCACCGCGCTGCCTTGAAATTTATAAGGATTACTGTTGGATGAGAAAAGGTTGCGAGCCGAGCCGAAATCCCTTTGTGTGCATAACTTTCTGCCCGGGTAAAAAATATTAAAATTACACCGGTTTTCTTATGCTAATCTAGTTACGCGCGCTCGCGTTTCCGAAATTTCCGTTTCGAGGATTACGCTTTCGAACGGTTTACTGCGCGCAATCAAATCCGCCCCCCCGAAAACGGGATATCCTTTATTGTTGTTGTACCGCGCGATGCGGTGGACTGATATACACGGAAATCACAAATATTCGATAAACGCTGGCATGTTTACCTTTATCGATAAACGTACGTATGTGCTGTTTTTTCTATTAAATACAATGACTTGAATTTATTTTATTGTTACTTATATTTCCACAGCTGCAGAACTGCAGCCAATGAATGTCGCCAAAGCTGGAAATTGATAGCCGGAATAGAAAGGGCGAATACCGTCAATTGATGATCTAGCTGTGTGCGCTGACGCCCCATCCTGTTGAAACAACATTCGTCGGATGGAAATACGTTTTCGGCGTACCTTTTCTAAAAATAAGTTGTTTATATATAAGCAGCAAACAAGGGATTACAATAGTTACACGTGAGATCTATATTTACATCTTTATTTGAACACATGACCAGTCTTTGTCATTTTTTTTCGCATACCATTTCGTGCGTAATGGTGTGGATTTTTAATGCACCCTCATGGAACTATTTAAATAAGTTCTTAAAGAAATAAGTATAGTAAGTAATATCCGGCGTGGCACTAGCCAGGGAGGTAGTTGTTTCAATAAGTTATTTGTTTATAGTCTTACTAAAGACTTGCTTGCAGAGTTACGAACGTTGAATATTCATTTATTCAGGCTATATTTCGTTTTTGAATTTATAGTAAGTGTACATCAGTTACTTGTGTTTTAGTTTTTAGAAGACTTAATTTTGTACATATACGAACTGGTTGAATTATCACCTGTGCCGGCTATTATTAAAAACAAATGTAAAACGAGTGTATTTTCATGGAAGAGTCGAAAAAAAAACGATTGAAAGTTTAAATATTTGAAATGGCCGTTCTAGAGTGCAATAATTGAATAGTGGACAAAACAATCTGGCGAAAGTAGAGGTAACTCCATTAGTTCGGTGGCCGGAGCGAGTTACCCGAAGCTCTAATGGAATAAATCACGGGAATGAGGGTCTAATTTCGTGAAAATTCAGCCGCTCCCGAGCAGAAGAGAGAGAGAGAGAGAGGGACGGAGTGAAAGTAGAGAGTGCCGCGTGTGTATTTGCGTGTTTATTCTCTTCATAACGTTAGAACGGATTAACCTGTCGTCATAAATACGCCACACAGATGAATAACCTTAAAGCTGCCCCCGGCGCAAATACAGAGAGCAACGGAGAAAGAGAGCTTTAAAACGCAAAAGTGGACGCAGAGATTAAACATACCCCCTTGGTCCCGAATTTATAAGGTTGCCGCGATGAAAATTTGCATAATTTACAAATCTCTACATTTTATCGCACGCCTCTTTAGTCTTGGCTTTTTTTTGTCTACGAATCGCGTGCAAGCAGTCTGAGTATTTGACTTTCAACTAAGAAGTCTAAAAATCAAATTAGTCCGTAAGATCATCACAGCGGTTAATAACTACATTAAAGAACGAATTTGGTAAGTGGAGTTTTATGGCACGTGTTCCAAATGACAAGTGCGGTAAACCTTCTTACGAACGAGTTTTTTTTTTTGACATAGGCCTGAGCCATACTCTCACAAACAACTAGGGTTACGAACGAGTCATTTATACTATTTTTTTATATAAAGGATGGTTGCGACTGTTATAAACTTGTGTGCATTGAAATCGACACACTGTAAACTTTTGACTTTCACTATTTTTTTTACAACTATCCATCAGATAAAAAAATATATATCCCGTTTGGAAGACAATTTAATATGCTTTAATATGAGCTAAATTTATCAAGAGTGCTTATCGTTTATAATAGTTTCTTAAAAATTAAAATAGTTAAAGTCAAAAGTTTATAGTGGGCCACAATTTCTAGGCACACAAGTTTATAAATATAAACAAATATTCACGACTCGAGTTTCAACTTTATGGAGTGTCTTGACAATAACAATAATTGAGGAGTTGAACTGCAAAACTCAACAAATCCACTTTTATAATTTGTTCAGAAACCACGAAAAACATTCAGGAAGTTTATTTGTTGCTTTAAAAAAATAAATGTTTAGCCGCATTTTTAAATATGATTTGTTGCGTTTTGAAAGGTAATTCACACATATTCAGATTTATCTATGTTTGGACAGTAAGAATCGATACCAAGCTCATTTTGGCCCAAAATTGGATTAGTTGAGTTTTGCAGTTCAACTCCTCAATTATTTGTGGTTAAAACACAAGGAATCTATAAAATTAAGTTTAACTATTTTTGCACATTAAAGACATTATTGGCAAAAAACAAAAAACGGTTAAGGTAAACGCCCACTTCCGGTGTACGAAATTTTACCAAAAGCTTTTCAGCTCTTCAGATTGTGAAATAAAACTTACGTTCAGAGTTTCATGTTAATTGCTGTATTAGTTTTGAGATACAGCGCACACAGGCAGACAAACACACGCACATTTTTTTTTCAGAAATCTTTGAAATAGTCTCTAGGGACCTCAAAACGGATATTTCCATTAAAAAAAATGTTTTAATTTTTTTTCACAATCACAATACTTTCTCGTACTTCGTAACGGAGAAAGTAAAAAGTTGATTTTCATTTTAAATTCAACTAATTTGCACACAAGCAGCACAAATTTTCAAATCGCGTTCGATTTGAATTCTTTGTTTAACCGCCACGACCGTTCAAAATCGACTTTTTAAAAAATTTCTAAAATTTTCAAACTTTCACTTGCAAACTTTTTTGTACTACAAAAATATAACTCGTATTTAAAAAATTTAAACAACAGTATGTAGCCAATTTGACATTAGACAAAAACAATTCAAGACATTTTCTTGTCTAATTTATGTAAAAATTCAAAATCACAATTCTAATTTTTCAAAATTACACAACTGCCGAATTTGTTCTTCGATTTTAAAATTCAAACGTCTATGTATAGCTAATTTGACACCAGTATAGATCAATTTAGGACATTTTCCTTTAACATTTATGTCAACGTCAAAACCAAGTCTTGAAACTTCAAAAACACATTTTTTATTTTTCAAAATTATACGACTGGCGAACTCGTTGTTGAATTTGAAAAATTTAAACGTCAATGTGAAGCCAATTTGACAATAATTAAGAATAATCACAGACGTTTTCTTGTAAAATTGATATAAAACGTCAAGTCTTGGAACTTAAAAAACATAATTTTTATTTTTCAAAATTATCCAAATGCCAAACTCTTTATTGGATTTTGAAAATTTAAACGTTAATATATAGCCAATTTGACAGTAATTAAGAACAATTCAAGACATTGCTTTTAGAATTAAAATAACATTTCAAAATCACTGATTTTTTTTTATTTTTTCAAAATTATACAACTGCTGAACTCGTAATTAGATTTTGAATATTGTAGTCCATTTGACAGTTGTTAAAATTAGTTAAAAATATTTTCTTGTAGCGTTAATATGAAACGTCAAAATCACTGATTTTCCAAGTCTCGTACCTTCAAAATCATTATTTTTATTTTTCAAAATTACGCAACTGCCGAACTCGTTATTGGATTTAAAAATTGAAACGTCATTGTATAGCCAATTTGACAGTAGTTAAGAACAATTCAAGACATTCTCTTGTAGAATTAATATAAAATGTCAAAATTACTGATTTTTCAAGTCTTTTCCCTTAAAAATACGATTTTTAATTTCCAAAATTATTCAACTGTCGAACTCGTTGTTGGATTTTGAATATTTAAACGTCAATATGTAGTCAATTTGACAGTAATTATAAACAATACATAAAATTTTCTTGTAGAATGATTATAAAATATCAAAATCACTGATTTTTTAAGTCTTGTAACTTTGAAATACGATTTTTAATTTTCAAATTTCAAATTTTCTACAACTGGAAAACTCGTTGTTAGATTTTGAATATTTAAACATCAATGTGTAGCAAATTAGACAATAGTCAAGAACCCTTACAGAAATGTTGTTGTAAAATTGATGGAAAACGTCAAAATCACTGCATTTACAAGTCTTGGAACTTCAAAAACACAATTTGTATTTTTTTTTAAATTATACAACTGCTCGACTCGTTGTTGGATTTTAAAAATTCAAACGTGAATATGTGGTCTATTTAGCAGTAGTTAAGAACAGTTGAAGACATTTTTTTGTGGCGTTAATTAAAAACGTTAAAATCACTGATTTTCCAAGTCTTGTACTTCCAAAATCACTATTTCTATTTTTTTAAATTACGCAACTGCCGAAATCTTTGTTGGATAGCCAATTTGACAATAATTAAGAACAATTTAACACATTTTCTTGCAGAATGAATATAAAATGTCAAAATCATTGATTTTTCAAGTCGATACGATTTTTAATTTTCAAAATAATACAACTGCCGAACTCGTTGTTGGATTTTAAACATTCAAACGTCAATATGTAGTCAATTTGACAGTGATTAAAAACAGTTCAAGACATTTTCTTGTAGCGTTAAAATATAACGTTGAAATCACTGTTTTTCCAGGTCTTGTACCTTCAAAATCACTATTTTTATTTTTCAAAATTACGCAACTGCCGAACTCGTTGTTGGATTTTGAAAATTCAAATGTCAATATGTAGTCAATTTGACAGTGGTTAAGAACAGTTTAAAACATTTTCTTCTAGCGTTAATATAAACGTCAAAATCATTGATTTTCCAACTCTTGAACCTTCAAAATCACTATTTCTATTTTTCAAAATTACGCAACTGCTGAACTCGATGTTGGATTATTCAAACGTCAATATGTAGTCAATTTGACAGTGGTTAAGAACAGTTCAAGACATTTTCTTGTCGCGTTAATATAAAACGTCAAAATCACTGATTTTCTAAGTCTTGTACCTTCAAAAACACAATTTTTATTTTTCAAAATTATACAACTGCCGAACTCGTTGTTGGATTTTAAAAACTTAAACGTCAATATGTAGTCTATTTAACAGTAGTTAAGAACAGTTGAAAACATTTTCTTGTAGCGTTAATTTAAAACGTCAAAATCACTATTTTTATTTTTCAAAATTACGCAACTGCCGAAAAATTTGTTGGATAGCCAATTTGACAGTAATTAAAAACAGTTTGACATTTTCTTCCAGAATAAATATGAAATGTCAAAATAACAGATTTTTCAAATCTTGCACCTTTAAAAATACGATTTTTTATATTCAAAATTATACAACTGGCGAACTCGTTGTTGGATTTTGAAAATTCAAACGTCAATATGTAGTCAATTTAACAGTGGTTAAGAACAGTTTAAAACATTTTCTTGTAGCGTTAATATAAACGTCAAAATCATTGATTTTCCAACTCTTGAACTTTCAAAATCACTATTTTTATTTTTCAAAATTACACAACTGATGAACTCGATGTTGGATTTTGAAAATTCAAACGTCAATATGTGATAAATTTGACAGTGGTTAAGAACAGTTCAAGACATTTTCTTGTCGCGTTAATATAAAACGTCAAAATCACTGATTTTCTAAGTCTTGTACCTTCAAAAACACAATTTTTATTTTTCAAAATTATACAACTGCCGAACTCGTTGTTGGATTTTAAAAACTTAAACGTCAATATGTAGTCTATTTAACAGTAGTTAAGAACAGTTGAAAACATTTTCTTGTAGCGTTAATTTAAAACGTCAAAATCACTATTTATATTTTTCAAAATTACGCAACTGCCGAAATATTTGTTGGATAGCCAATTTGACAGTAATTAAAAACAGTTTGACATTTTCTTCCAGAATAAATATGAAATGTCAAAATAACAGATTTTTCAAATCTTGCACCTTTAAAAATACGATTTTTTATATTCAAAATTATACAACTGGCGAACTCGTTGTTGGATTTTGAAAATTCAAACGTCAATATGTAGTCAATTTAACAGTGGTTAAGAACAGTTTAAAACATTTTCTTGTAGCGTTAATATAAACGTCAAAATCATTGATTTTCCAACTCTTGAACCTTCAAAATCACTATTTTTATTTTTCAAAATTACACAACTGCTGAACTCGATGTTGGATTTTGAAAATTCAAACGCCAATATGTGATAAATTTGACAGTGGTTAAGAACAGTTCAAGACATTTTCTTGTCGCGTTAATATAAAACGTCAAAATCACTGATTTTCTAAGTCTTGTACCTTCAAAAACACAATTTTTATTTTTCAAAATTATACAACTGCCGAACTCGTTGTTGGATTTTAAAGACTTAAACGTCAATATGTAGTCTATTTAACAGTAGTTAGGAACAGTTGAAGACATTTTCTTGTAGCGTAAATTTAAAACGTCAAAATCACTATTTTTATTTTTCAAAATTATGCAACTGCCGAAATATTTGTTAGATAGACAATTTGACAGTAATTAAAAACAGTTTAAGACATTTTCTTGCAGAATGAATATGAAATGTCAAAATAACAGATTTTTCAAGTCTTGCACCTTTAAAAATACGATTTTTTATATTCAAAATTATACAACCGGCGAACTCGTTGTTGGATTTTGAAAATTCGAACGTCAATATGTAGACAATTTGACAGTGGTTAAGAACAGTTCAAAATATTTTCTTGTAGCGTTAATATAAACGTAAAAATCATTGATTTTCCATGTCTTGAACCTTAAAAATCACTATTTTTATTTTTCAAAATTACACAACTGCTGAACTCGATGTTGGATTTTGAAAATTCAAACGTCAATATGTGGTTAATTTAACAAAAGTTAAGGACAGTTCAAAACATTTTCTTGTAGCGTTAATATAAAACGTCAAAATCACTGATTTTCCAAGTTTTGTACCTTCAAAAACACAATTTTTATTTTTTTAAATTATACAACTGCCGAACTCGTTGTTGGATTTAAAAAAATTAAACGTCAATATGTAGTCTATTTAACAGTAGTTAAAAACAGTTGAAGACATTTTCTTGTAGCGTAAATTTAAAACGTCAAAATCACTATTTTTATTTTTCAAAATTACGCAACTGCCGAAATGTTTGTTGGATAGCCAATTTGAGAGTAATTAAAAACAGTTTAAGACATTTTCTTGCAGAATGAATATGAAATGTCAAAATCACTGATTTTCAAGTATTGCACCTTTAAAAATACGATTTTTAATATTCAAAATTATACAACTGGCGAGCTCGTTGTTGGATTTTGAAAATTCGAACGTCAATATGTAGTCAATTTGACAGTGGTTAAGAACAGTTCAAAACATTTTCTTGTAGCGTTAATATAAAACGTCAAAATCGCTGATTTTTCAAGTTTTGTACCTTCAAAATCACTATTTCTATTTTTCAAAATTACGCAACTGCCGAAGTCGTTGTTGGATTTAAAAAATTCAAACACCAATATATAGCCAATTTGACAGTAATTAAGAACAATTTGAGACATTTTCTTGCAGAATGAATATAAAATGTCAAAATCATTGATTTTTTAAGTCTCGTACCTTTCAAAATTATACAACTGGCGAACTTGTTGTTGGATTTTGAATATTTAAACGTCAATGTGTACCCAATTCGACAATAGTCAAGAACCATTACAGAAATTTTCTTGTAAAATTGATGTACAACGTCAAAATCACTGATTTTCCAAGTCTTGTACCTTCAAAATCACTATTTTTATTTTTCAAAATTATACAACTGCCGAACTCGTTGTTGGATTTTAAAAATTCAAACGTCAAAATGTAGTCAATTTAACAGTGATTAAGAATAATTCAATAGATTTTAATTTTCGAGTTTTATCGGCTGTTTTTATAATAAATCATAAATAATGAAGAATAATTTTTATTTGGAGGTGGAGGCGCCGAAAAATCCGTGGCTACCTTCACATCGGCATAACGGTACATTAATTTTTATTTAAATCGTATTTATGACAAAATTCATACCGAAAAAAATCAAACGTAATTTATTTAGTGATTTTCATTTTTTTTAGTGATCATGCAAGAAATAAACTAATTTATTGAAATCGTGTTGACATGAACAAATGCCGCATTTTGATGCTAGCCACTAGATACGTTGCAAAAATCAAATATAATATTATCCTGTTAAAATTTTATTTAAGAAATTTTCATTCCTTCACTGATCAATCAATTCTTTTTTTTTATAAAGTAAACAACATGGGGTGCTTACTTGACAGGCCCTGCCAGAATGCCAGAAAATATGGATAGAAAATGCAGGGTTGCCAACATGAGCAATTGCCGCGATAATTATTCACCTAGAATGATTTACATATCATCAGCGATTTTATTACTTACGAAGTCGGTGTAATTATCTATCAGTGAATTTTCTTGAAGTATTGATGCCATTATTCCATCACACAGATACTGAAAAGTTTCATGAATGCAAACGCTAGTCTGAAAAGTGTGCGCCCTTTTATACGTATACGTACACGTATGCAAAACTGAAAGTTGGTTCGCCTTCACCCATCAAAACACAGAAGTGCAAAGGGAGATGATAATCTTGCGCAGTTCGTGACTAACATTTCATATGTAAGCCCCCGCGCGCTCACCCCCCACGGCACCGCCCCGAGAGAGGGAACATTTATTCCGGCGCGAAGTTCCGGAACGCATATTGTGCGACGACTTAATAATTACGGCTCTGTATGTGTTTTTAGCGTGTTTCCATGTATCGTTTCCTGTTGTTAATGTTGATTGTATTATGTCGGGAGCATTGGAGGGGCCCCTTTAATAACTCCAATGAGCTACGTGCCGCCGCCCCTTTTGTGCCGCACAACCGCCGATTTATCGTCTCTCCCGGGGATACATTTGTTGTTTGTTGTGTGTGTTTTTTTTTTCAGGTGAGATAATTAACTTCAATTGAACAGGGAAGTTAATTGGATCCCGTAAAGCCGCTCGTAAAATTATCGTAATACGTACTTGGGTTTTTTTTTATTGCAGCAAACAAACAAACAAACAAACAAAACAAAAATATTTATTCAATAGATGTAGTACACTACTTTAAAACGGATACATGCACCAGAATTATGACAGTAAGCTGAAATAGATACTGTAGTGGGTTTAAAATACAAGGCAATACTAAATTTCATAACAAGTGTCGAAAGTGGCAAATTGCTAGCGAGTGTAAAGTTTGACTGAAGAGGCGAAGTGCAACATTATTTTTTCTAAAATTACGAACGCAACAACACCTTAATGCACGAATCTGATGTACGATGTCTTTTTTCACGTTTTTGTCAAAAAATTAAAAATCTCTAATCCGACTAATTGACGTACGAGGAGCGTAGGTTTACAAACCGCGTTAAATTTAGAGTTTTACTCATGCTTTTTTTCCAAGTTTTCATCAAAAATTTAAAATCTCTAATCCGACTCTAATTGATGTACGAGGAGCTCAGATTTGCAAACCGCGTTCAATTTGGAGTTTTCGTTTGGCCGCTACGGCCGATCAAAGTCTGAAAAATCAATTATTTTTTAAAATTTTCTAAAATATTCATGGTGACTGACTAATTTTTTTGCGATTGAAGATAGCTCAATTTTTTTAACGGCAATCAATTTCTCTCGTTTTTCTGATGAAAAAAATGTAAAATTCAATAGTCTACGATGATTATTAAGAAAGTTGCATTTTTTGACAAATTTTCTAGGGGTTTACTCACGTCTTTTTTCCAAAATTTCATCAAAAAATTAAAATCTTTAATCCGACTAATTGACGTACGTGGAGCTCAGATTTGCAAACCGCGTTCAATTTGGAGTTTTCGTTTAGCCGCCACGGCCGATCAAATTCCGAAAAATCAATTATTTTTTAAAATTTTCTAAAATATTCATGGTGACTGACTAATTTTTTTGCGATTGAAGATAGCTCAATTTTTTTAACGGCAATGAATTTCTCTCGTTTTTCTGATGAAAAAAATGTAAAATTCAATAGTCTACGATGATTATTAAGAAAGTTGCATTTTTTGACAAATTTCCAAGGGATTTCCTCATGTCTTTTTTCCAAGTTTTTATCAAAAATTTAAAATATCTAATCCGACTAATTGATGTACAAGCAGCTCAGATTTGCAAACCGCGTTCAATTTGGAGTTTTCGTTTGGCCGCTACGGCCGATCAAAGTCTGAAAAATAAATTATTCTTTAAAATTTTCTAAAATGTTCATGGTGACTGACTATTTTTTTTGCTATTGAAGATAGCTCAATTTTTTTAACGGCAATCAATTTCTCTCGTTTTTCTGATGAAAAAAATGTAAAATTCAATAGTCTACGATGATTATTAAGAAAGTTGCATTTTTTGACAAATTTCCAAGGGATTTCCTCATGTCTTTTTTCCAAGCTTTCATCAAAAATTTAAAATCTCTAATCCGACTAATTGATTTACGAGGAGCTCAGATTTGCAAACCGCGTTCAATTTGGAGTTTTCGTTTAGCCGCTACGGCCGATCAAAGTCTGAAAAATCAATTATTTTTTAAAATTTTCTAAAATGTTCATGATGACTGACTAATTTTTTTGCTATTGAAGATAGCTCAATTTACTTAACAGCAATCAATTTCTCTCGTTTTTCTGATGAAAAAAATGTAAAATTTAATAGTCTACGATGATTATTAAGAAAGTTGCATTTTTTGACAAATTTCCAAGGGGTTTACTCATGTCTTTTTTCCAAAATTTCATCAAAAATTTAAAATCTCTTATCCGACTAATTGATTTACGAGGAGCTCAGATTTGCAAACCGCGTTCAATTTGGAGTTTTCGTTTAGCCGCTACGGCCGATCAAAGTCTGAAAAATCAATTATTTTATTTAATTTTCAAAAATGTTCATAGTGACTGACTATTTTTTTTTGCTATTGAAGATAGCTCAATTTTTTTAACGGCAATCAATTTCTCTCGTTTTTCTGATGAAAAAAATGTAAAATTCAATAGTCTACGATGATTATTAAGAAAGTTGCATTTTTTGACAAATTTCCAAGGGGTTTACTCATGTCTTTTTTCCAAAATTTCATCAAAAATTTAAAATCTCTTATCCGACTAATTGATTTACGAGGAGCTCAGATTTGCAAACCGCGTTCAATTTGGAGTTTTCGTTTAGCCGCTACGGCCGATCAAAGTCTGAAAAATCAATTATTTTATTTAATTTTCAAAAATGTTCATAGTGACTGACTATTTTTTTTGCTATTGAAGATAGCTCAATTTTTTTAACGGCAATCAATTTCTCTCGTTTTTCTGATGAAAAAAATGTAAAATTCAATAGTCTACGATGATTATTAAGAAAGTTGCATTTTTTGACAAATTTCCTAGGGGTTTACTCATGTCTTTTTTCCAAGTTTTCATCAAAAATTTAAAATGTCTAATCCGACTAATTGACGTACGAGGAGCTCAGATTTGCAAACCGCGTTCAAATTGGAGTTTTCGTTTAGCCGCTACGGCCGATCAAAGTCTGAAAAATCAATTATTTTATTTAATTTTCAAAAATGTTCATAGTGACTGACTATTTTTTTTGCTATTGAAGATAGCTCAATTTTTTTAACGGCAATCAATTTCTCTCGTTTTTCTGATGAAAAAAATGTAAAATTCAATAGTCTACGATGATTATTAAGAAAGTTGCATTTTTTGACAAATTTTCAAGGGGTTTACTCATGTCTTTTTTCCAAGTTTTTATCAAAAATTTAAAATATCTAATCCGACTAATTGACGTACGAGGAGCTCAGATTTGCAAACCGCGTTCAAATTGGAGTTTTCGTTTAGCCGCTACGGCCGATCAAAGTCTGAAAAATCAATTATTTTTTAAAATTTTCTAAAATGTTCATGATGACTGACTAATTTTTTTGCTATTGAAGATAGCTCAATTTACTTAACAGCAATCAATTTCTCTCGTTTTTCTGATGAAAAAAATGTAAAATTTAATAGTCTACGATGATTATTAAGAAAGTTGCATTTTTTGACAAATTTCCAAGGGGTTTACTCATGTCTTTTTTCCAAAATTTCATCAAAAATTTAAAATCTCTTATCCGACTAATTGATTTACGAGGAGCTCAGATTTGCAAACCGCGTTCAATTTGGAGTTTTCGTTTAGCCGCTACGGCCGATCAAAGTCTGAAAAATCAATTATTTTATTTAATTTTCAAAAATGTTCATAGTGACTGACTATTTTTTTTTGCTATTGAAGATAGCTCAATTTTTTTAACGGCAATCAATTTCTCTCGTTTTTCTGATGAAAAAAATGTAAAATTCAATAGTCTACGATGATTATTAAGAAAGTTGCATTTTTTGACAAATTTCCAAGGGGTTTACTCATGTCTTTTTTCCAAAATTTCATCAAAAATTTAAAATCTCTTATCCGACTAATTGATTTACGAGGAGCTCAGATTTGCAAACCGCGTTCAATTTGGAGTTTTCGTTTAGCCGCTACGGCCGATCAAAGTCTGAAAAATCAATTATTTTATTTAATTTTCAAAAATGTTCATAGTGACTGACTATTTTTTTTGCTATTGAAGATAGCTCAATTTTTTTAACGGCAATCAATTTCTCTCGTTTTTCTGATGAAAAAAATGTAAAATTCAATAGTCTACGATGATTATTAAGAAAGTTGCATTTTTTGACAAATTTCCTAGGGGTTTACTCATGTCTTTTTTCCAAGTTTTCATCAAAAATTTAAAATGTCTAATCCGACTAATTGACGTACGAGGAGCTCAGATTTGCAAACCGCGTTCAAATTGGAGTTTTCGTTTAGCCGCTACGGCCGATCAAAGTCTGAAAAATCAATTATTTTATTTAATTTTCAAAAATGTTCATAGTGACTGACTATTTTTTTTGCTATTGAAGATAGCTCAATTTTTTTAACGGCAATCAATTTCTCTCGTTTTTCTGATGAAAAAAATGTAAAATTCAATAGTCTACGATGATTATTAAGAAAGTTGCATTTTTTGACAAATTTTCAAGGGGTTTACTCATGTCTTTTTTCCAAGTTTTTATCAAAAATTTAAAATATCTAATCCGACTAATTGACGTACGAGGAGCTCAGATTTGCAAACCGCGTTCAAATTGGAGTTTTCGTTTAGCCGCTACGGCCGATCAAAGTCTGAAAAATCAATTATTTTTTAAAATTTTCAAAAATGTTCATGGTGACTAACTAATTTTTTTGCCATTGAAAATAGCTTAATTTTTTTAACGGCAATCAATTTATCTCGTTTTTCTGATGAAAAAAATGTAAAATTCAATAGTCTACGATAATTATTAAGAAAGTTGCATTTTTTGACAAATTTTCAAGGGGTTTACTCATGTCTTTTTTCCAAGTTTTCATCAAAAATTTAAAATGTCTAATCCGACTAATTGACGTACGAGGAGCTCAGATTTGCAAACCGCGTTCAAATTGGAGTTTTCGTTTAGCCGCTACGGCCGATCAAAGTCTGAAAAATCAATTATTTTTTAAAATTTTCAAAAATGTTCATGGTGACTGACTAATTTTTTTGCCATTGAAGATAGCTCAATTTTTTTAACGGCAATCAATGTCTCTCGTTTTTCTGATGAAAAAAATGTAAAATTCAATAGTCTACGATAATTATTAAGAAAGTTGCATTTTTTGACAAATTTTCAAAGGGTTTACTCATGTCTTTTTTCCAAAATTTCATCAAAAATTTAAAATCCCTAATCCGACTAATTGACGTACAAGGAGCTCAGATTTGCAAACCGCGTTCAATTTGGAGTTTTCGTTTAGCCGCTACGGCCGATCAAAGTCTGAAAAATCAATTCTTTTTTAAAAATTTTAAAAATGTTCACGGTGACTGAATAATGTTTTTGCTATTGAAGATAGCTCAATTTATTTAACGGCAATCAGTTTCTCTCGTTTTTCTGATGAAAAAAATGTAAAATTCAATAGTCTACGATGATTATTAAGAAAGTTGCATTTTTTCACAAAATTTCAAGGGGCCTTTTTTCCAAGTTTTCATTAAAAATTTAAAATTTCTAATCAGACTAATTGACGTACGAGGAGCTCAGATTTGCAAACCGCGTTCAATTTGGAGTTTTCGTTTAGCCGCCACGGCCGATCAAAGTCTGAAAAATCAATGTTTTTTTAAAATTTTCAAAAATGTTCATGTTGACTGACTAATTTTTTTGCCATTGAAGATAGCTCAATTTTTTTAACGGCAATCAATTTCTCTCGTTTTTCTGATGAAGAAAATGTAAAATTCAATAGTCTACGATGATTATTAAGAAAGTTGCATTTTTTGACAAATTTCCAAGGGGTTTACTCATGTCTTTTTTCCAAAATTTCATTAAAAATTTAAAATCTCTTATCTAACTAATTGATTTACGAGGAGCTCAGATTTGCAAACCGCGTTCAATTTGGAGTTTTCGTTTTGCCGCTACGGCCGATCAAAGTCTGAAAAATCAATTATTTTTTAAAATTTTCTAAAATGTTCATAGTGACTGACTAATTTTTTTGCTATTGAAGATAGCTCAATTTACTTAACAGCAATCAATTTCTCTCGTTTTTCTGATGAAAAAAATGTAAAATTTAATAGTCTACGATGATTATTAAGAAAGTTGCATTTTTTGACAAATTTCCAAGGGGTTTACTCATGTCTTTTTTCCAAAATTTCATCAAAAATTTAAAATCTCTTATCCGACTAATTGATTTACGAGGAGCTCAGATTTGCAAACCGCGTTCAATTTGGAGTTTTCGTTTAGCCGCTACGGCCGATCAAAGTCTGAAAATCAATTATTTTATTTAATTTTCAAAAATGTTCATAGTGACTGAGTATTTTTTTTTGCTATTGAAGATAGCTCAATTTTTTTAACGGCAATCAATTTCTCTCGTTTTTCTGATGAAAAAAATGTAAAATTCAATAGTCTACGATGATTATTAAGAAAGTTGCATTTTTTGACAAATTTCCAAGGGGTTTACTCATGTCTTTTTTACAAGTTTTCATCAAAAATTTAAAATATCTAATCCGACTAACTGACGTACGAGGAGCTCAGATTTGCAAACTGCGTTCAATTTGGAGTTTTCGTTTAGCCGCTACGGCCGATCAAAGTCTGAAAAATCAATTATTTTTTAAAATTTTCAAAAATGTTCATGATGACTGACTAATTTTTTTGCTATTGAAGATAGCTTAATCTTTTTAACGGCAATCAATTTCTCTCGTTTTTCTGATGAAAAAAATGTAAAATTCAATAGTCTACGATGATTATTAAGAAAGTTGCATTTTTTGACAAATTTCCAAGGGGTTTACTCATGTCTTTTTTCCAAAATTTCATCAAAAATTTAAAATCTCTTATCTAACTAATTGATTTACGAGGAGCTCAGATTTGCAAACCGCGTTCAATTTGGAGTTTTCGTTTTGCCGCTACGGCCGATCAAAGTCTGAAAAATCAATTATTTTTTAAAATTTTCTAAAATGTTCATAGTGACTGACTAATTTTTTTGCTATTGAAGATAGCTCAATTTACTTAACAGCAATCAATTTCTCTCGTTTTTCTGATGAAAAAAATGTAAAATTTAATAGTCTACGATGATTATTAAGAAAGTTGCATTTTTTGACAAATTTCCAAGGGGTTTACTCATGTCTTTTTTCCAAAATTTCATCAAAAATTTAAAATCTCTTATCCGACTAATTGATTTACGAGGAGCTCAGATTTGCAAACCGCGTTCAATTTGGAGTTTTCGTTTAGCCGCTACGGCCGATCAAAGTCTGAAAAATCAATAATTTTTGTAAATTTTCTAAAATGTTCACTGTGACTGACTAATTTTTTGCTATTGAAGATAGCTGAAATTTTTTAACGGCAATCAATTTTTCTCGTCTTTCTGATGAAAAAAAAGTCAACTTCAATAGTCTACGATGATTATTAAGAAATCGAGATATTTTTTTCAAAAATTTTTTTAACGGAAATATCCGTTTTGTGGTCCCTAGAAGCCATTTCAACAATTTCTGGAAAAAAAAATTGTGTCTGTGTGTGTGTGTGTGTGCGCGCGCGTGTGTGTGTGTGTGTGTGTTTGTGTGTGTGTGTGTGTGTCTGTGCGCGCTGTATCTCAAAAACTAATAGAGCAATTGATATGAAACTTTGAACATCCGTCTTATTTGATAATCTGAAGAACCGAAAAGCTTTTGGTAAAATTTCGTACACCTGAAGTGGGCGTTTACCTTAACTGTTTTTGGTTTTTCGCTAATATTTTCTTAAATATGAAAAATATTACAAAAATATTTAAAGAAATATTGAAGACAACAAAGAAATGGTCATCTTCTGCTTGAAAAATTTTTCATAAAATCATTGCTATTCGAGAAAAAAATGTATTAATTTTTTTTCAATTGTTGGTTTATAATTCTGAAACGATAATAGTTACAGGAAATTTGTATGAATAATAATTGTAGAGAATACCAAAATGAACAACTTCTAAAGAATTTCTTTTTTCAAAATCTCGTTAGTTTTTGAGTAAACCGAGTTTTTGAATTTGAAGTATAATTTTTCCGTTTCATAATTTTGACGTAATGTAAATGCAATGTTTCTTAATGGGTCCTGAGCTTTTTAAGTGAATCCCTTGGTCAATTAATTTTTTACAATTTTTCAAATCGTTGAGTGCATTGTTCGTTTTTTCGGTTCAAGTTTAGCTTGTTGCTATTCTGTTTCTACTTATGAAATAGCAATTGTTTTTACAGGAAATGATAAATGCTATGTTTCTTCATAGATCCTGAGATTTTTAAGTGAATCCCTTGGTGAATGAATTTTTTACAATTTTTCAAATCGTTGAGTGCATTCTCCGTTTTTTCGGTTCAAGTTAAGCTTGTTGTTGTTCTGTTTCTACTTATGAAATAGCAATTGTTTTTACAGGAAATGATAAATGCTATGTTTCTTCATGGATCCTAAGCTTTTTGAGTGAATCGCTTGGTCAATTAATTTTATACAATTTATTAAATCGTTGAGTGCATTGTCCGTTTTTTTGGTTCAAGTTCAGCTTGTTGCTGTTCTGTTTCTACTTATGAAATAGCAATTGTTTTACAGGAAATGATAAATGCTGTGTTTCTTCATAGATCCTGAGTTTTTTGAGTTAATCGCTTGGTCAATGAATTTTTCACAATTTTTTAAATCGTCGAGTGCTTTGTTCGTTTTTCCAGTTCAAGTTTAGCTTGTTGCTATTCTGTTTCTACTTATGAAATAGTAAATGTTTTTACAGGAAATGATAAATGCTATGGTTTTTCATTGATCCTGAGCTTTTTGAGTGAATCCCTTGGTCAATGAATTTTTTACAATTTTTCAAATCGTTGAGTGCATTGTTCGTTTATTCGGTTCAAGTTTAACTTGTTGTTGTTCGGTTTCTACTTATAAAATAGCAATTGTTTTTACAGGAAATGATAAATACTATGTTTCTTCATAGATCCTGAGCTTTTTAAGTAAATCCCTTGGTGAATTAATTTTTTACAATTTTTCAAATCGTTGAGTGCATTTTTCGTTTTTTCGGTTCAAGTTCAGCTTGTTGCTGTTCTGTTTCTACTTAGGATATAGCAATTGTTTTTACTGGAAAATATAAACACAACGTTTCTTCATAGATCTTAAAATTTTCAAGTAAATTCCTTGGTCAATGAATTTTTTACAATTTTCTAAATACTTTGGTGAATTGTTTTTCGGTAAACCGATTTTCGCGGATTTTTTTAATCAAATTACCGGAAACTAAATAGTCGTAAATTTGTAATCCTCAATTCTATTAATATATTTTACTTTCTACAATAAGATAAAATAAGGTAATATATTTGTCAAAGTATCTCATTGCGTGTATAAAGTTAGATAGTTTTATGGTTATATTATGTGTGGCAAATCAGTAAAAATTTAGATGTCTCATGTATAAAAACTCTATACTATTCACTGGTGCGAAGTCATTTGGAATATGCTTCGGCTATATGGAAACCATTTACTGCAGTCAACATTAATCGCTTAGAAGTGGTGCAAAAGAAGTTCTTACGATGTATGGAATTTAAATGCGGTCTTCAACATGTACCTGGCGAATATGAAACCATTATGAATAGTTTGAATATTTCTAAACTAGAGGATCGACGATATATAGCTGACTTATGCATTCTTCATAAAATGATTAATGGAACAATGGATTCTCCCAATTTACTGGAACAACTTACACTACACGTCCCACATAGAAGAACGCGATCTAATTTGGTGTTTCATGTGGATACATTTAGAACGGAATCGTGCTATCAAAATTCTCTCGCTCGATTGATGGACCTTGCCAACGACTGCAACAAACATCCCTGGTTTGATTTATTTAATGGATCAATCTCCGAATTCAAACATAAATTAAAATTAAAATTAGGACATTAATTCATAATTCATTTTATTAGATCATTAAATCACTTTATTTTAAGAATAAATTTATATAATTTCAATACGTGCATGTTTTTCAACTTTATGTTTTTGTATATATATATCATGTATTTAAGTTAATTATTATTGTTAATTTCATGTAAAAGGTGTTTACCGTAATAAATATTATTATTAAATATTATTATTATTATTATTATTATTATTTTATTTTTATTAGTTATTTAGAACTTTTCCCTATCCTGCTGTATCCGTACAAGGGTTTCTGACCCGAGCAATCCGAGATTGAGTTTCCGTGGAAATTATAGAATTTTTGCTGCCTCAATTCCCGGGAATGGTATTAAGTTCCCGGGAAAATGCGGAGTCATTTATATTTTGGTTTCATTTATTAATTGATAATTTTGCGTACCATTATTCTTAATTATGTTTGATCAACAATTTATAGTGATGAAGTTTTCTACAAAACAAAATAAATTAAACTCGTTGCAGTTGCACTAATGTATTTTTTATATTAAAAAAATAAAAGTGCCAGGCTGAAAGACCTCGGGTTAATTGCCTGTTGAGGTTATTTGTAAAAGTGTCTCAATAAATGTATTGTCTCTCTCTCTCTTTCTCTCTCTCTGTCCTGAATTTTATATGAATTGCAAATTCGGCCCTACAATGTTTTCTTTTTTATTTTCTTGGCTCGCTGGACTGCATTCACATATTCAGGCTACATTTCGTTACTATTAAATTAATTTCCTACAATTACACTTGCAAAGAATATACGGAGCTTGGTAAAGGTGGAAAAATTAAAAAAACTAATTTTAAATATTCATGAATGTACTATTCATTTATTAATTCATGTATGAAAGCCCGTTATAAACATAAAAGATTATCAAAGTACGTTGAAAACATGCACAGAACTAAAACGGAAAAAATGTATCTACACATAAATATATAATGTTAAAGCAAAAAGTGAAATGTATTCATCAAAACAAATTATATTTAATTTTGTTTCTTAATAATGTAGAATTTTTATACAGCCTGCAGCTTATTTTCCGTATACAATATATTTGAGCGTAGCTTTATAAATAAAAGTCTCACGTTATATGTCCTATCTATCTATATCCGTTATATCGTGTCATCTATAGATAAATATCGCGCGCAAAATGGGTGTTATTTTAAAATTGAACTGTCTGGGACGTCAAGTAAATTCGAGCCTGTCTCGTTATGTGTGTGTGGGTGTATTCCTTATTCCGTATTCGTTATTCCTGGGGTAACGTCTTCATTTTATGTTACGTGGAGTTATTTGAGCATGTACACGTTACCCCATAAACGTGTATATTCGCTACTATACAATGACGCCATCGCCTATATAAAATTTCTTTGAATTCTTTAACAATACACCGTTATTCGAAACATCCAAACGTACTATTTTTGGGAGGGTGGTAATAATAAGGATAATCATCTAGTTTGATTAGTACTTTTCCAGGACCAATTAAAACCAATATAAAAGTAACATATAAAAAAGGACACTTTAGTTAGGTGAGAACTCTTCGGGCTTTGCAGATAATAGGCCTCCCCTGCATAATAGTCCCTTTTTCTTCAATCTAACGAAAATAAAGGCGCAATTACTTGGTGATATAAACCGTTCCCCGCAAAAAAAAGAGAAGGGAATGAAACATAATAATGTGCAGGTGGTATTTCACGGTGGCTCCGAATTTATACGTCTAATTCCATTCGGTGTTTTATGGGAAAAATATATTATGTTTAACTTTGTAACCGCAGTGGGGCACCGTTTTCCCTCTCCCGGGGAAGAAATTTTAACTGGAAATAATGTCCCCGAATAAAAGTGTAGGCCGAGGGAGAGAATTACGTCCGGATTGCTTTTTTAAAGCGAACAAGGGCTCGAGGGGGGCATCAGCCTTATTTAAATTTCTCACTCTGAAATTTGCTACGGAATTTATCGGCATAAGCAAATATGGGATCTATTATATATCCCTTAATAAATCAGCCACCACCGCCGCCACACACAACCGCGCCCTCGTTCCACTTCCACCCGTGCCTTATACCCTTATATCTCTCAAAGGAACCTAAATTAAATCCATGACGTATCAATCATTCTAGTCAATATGCACTAAAATTGACCTGTCTTTGAACCGATCGGAAAAGTTTGATTAATTTATTCCGTCGTTCCCGTAATAAACAAGATATTCGACGCAACGTATTACATTTCAGTATTGATAAGTTATTTAATCAACATTGAGATTGCTTTTTATTGTAGGTAATAATAGTAAAATTTATTGCCCAAGGGCCACAATAGAATTACAAAAGTTATTTTATAAGAAATTACAAATAGAAATAATAACCGACGAAAAGTTACAAAAATCATTAAATAAATAAAAAATGGTGATGTGGCCATCATGTTACTTTCTCCGACATGATGGTATCATAGCCATTTATATTTACGTTTTCATAGTTTATTTTCAATTTAAATCATATTTTAAATGTACACCGAGCTGATGAAACTGACGTTTAAAACGTCAAAATTATAAAAGATGGAAAAATTATACTTCAATTCAAAAACTCAGTTTACTCAAAAACTAAAGGGATTTCGAAAAAAACTTATTCTTTATAAGTTGTTCATTTTAGCATTATCTACAATTATTATTAATATAAATTTGCTGTAACTATTATCGTTTTATAATTATAAACCAAAAAAATGGTGATGTGGCCATCATGTTACTTTCTCCGACTTGATAGTATCATTTATATTTACACTTCAATTTAAAATATATTTTAAATGTACATGGAGCGTTTTATAGACTCGGATGAAACTGACGTTTAAAACGTTGAAAAATTATACTTCAAATTCAAAAACTCAGTTTACTCAAAAACCAAAGAGATTTCGAAAAAAAAAATCTTTATAAGTCGTCCATTTTAGCATTCTCTACAATTATTATTAACATAAATTTGCTGCAACTATTATCGTTTCATAATTATAAACCAAAAATGAAAAAGAAAATAATATTTTTCTCGAACAACAATAATTTTATGAAAAATATGAAAAAAAGATGTTCATTTCTTTGTTGTCTTCAATATTTGCTTAAATATTTTTGTGATATTTTTCATATTTAAAAAGATAGTGAAAAAAAAACAAAAAAACAGTTAAGGTAAACAACCACTTCCGGTGTACGAAAATAAAAGCTTATGTTTAAATTTGTATTTAAAAATAAATAGTTGTTGAGATACACTTGGCGGACACTTTTTAAAAAGGCTCGGTTACGCCTCGGAGGATCTCAAAATGGATATATCTATTAAAATTTCGAATTCACGCTTACAATACTTTCTAGAACTCCTCACGGAGAAAGTAAAAATCATGAGAGTAAGCAAAAAACACACCAAGAAATCTAAAATTGGCTCCAAAAATTTTGATTTAATAATTACGATTTTTTGAGAAAAAAAAAATAAAAAGCCAAATCAAACATTCCGACAAATATTTGAAAATTAAGTAATTTCTTAAACATAAATCGTGCAAACTATTTTTCTAGATAAATATCAGAGTACAAAAACAATCATTTGATTTAAAAATTATGATTTTTTTAAAAGAATAAAAAATCTAATCAAACATTCCTTAAACATAAATCCCGCGAACTATATTTTTTCAGATAAATAGCAAAGTACAAAATCACTCTTTTGATTTAAAAATTATTATTGTTTTGAAGAAAATAAAAAAACAAATCAAATATTCCGACAAATATTTGAAAATGAAGTCATTCGTTAAAAAATATCCCACAAACTATGTTTTTTAAATAAATATCAAAGTACATTACTTTGATCTTAAAACCACCCCTATTTTTAAATTAAAAACCTCGAAAATAAAAAATATTAAATGAAATAATTAACTTAAAATGAATACAATAACCTTAAAAATAAAGGCAAAATCTAAACTAAAGGGCAAAAAATCAAAAACTTGGACAGAAAAACTCGAAAATGCCAGCAAAACAATCGAAAATTCGCACATAAAAACCAAAAATTCCAAAGTATACCACCAATCAAAAATTTGCTCATTAAAATTAATAATCAAGGTAGAAAAACCAAAATATAGGCCAAAAAAATAACTAATAACCAAACATCGAAAACTCGACGCTAAAAATAAATAATGCAGACAAAAAAATGGACAATTTTAACAAATAAATCCAGAAATAAAGAAAAATAATAATAAACGGCTATTGTACTTAATACATACATACTAAATTCAATGGCCATCGACCGAAGTCCTTCAGCTAGAAGCCATAAAGAATATTTAGGCCAAAAACTCTAAAATTTCTAACAAAAAAATCGAATATAGAGACCAATGATTGGAAATGTAGACCAAAAAATCAAAAATCTTGGTCTAAAAATACAAAATAGAGGCAAAAAATTGAAAATGTAAGCAAAAGAGAAATAATTTACTGTTTATAGTTCAAAAAAATGGTGATGTGGCCATCATGTTACTTTCTCCGACTTGATGGTATCATTTATATTTACGTTTTCATGGTTCATTTTCAATTAAAATCATATTTTAAATGTACATCGAGCGTTGCGTAAACTTGGATGAAACTGACTTTTAAAACGTCAAAATTATGAAACGGAAAAAATATACTTCAAATTCAAAAACTCGGTTTACTCAAAAACTAACGAGATTTCGAAAAAAACTTATTCTTAAGAAGTTGTTCATTTTGCTATTCTCTACAATTATTATTCACACAAATTTGCTGTAACTATCATCGTTTCATAATTATCAACCAAAAGTTTAAAAAAAAATAATAAATTTTTTTTCTCGAATAGCAATGATTTTATGAAAAATATTTTCAAGCAAAAGATGTTCATTCATTTGTTTCCTTCAATGTTTGTTTAAATGTTTTTGTGATATTTTTCATATTTAAGAAAATATTGGCAAAAAACAAAAAACAGTTAAGGTAAACGCCCACTTCCGGTGTACGAAATTTTACCAAAAGCTTTTCAGTTCTTCAGATTATCAAATAAGAGGGATGTTCAAAGTTTCATATCAATTGCTCTATTAGTTTTTGAGATACAGCGCGCACAGACAGACACACACACACACACACACACACACACACACACACACACACACACACACACACACACACAGACACAATTTTTTTTTCCAGAAATTGTTGAAATGGCATCTAGGGACCCCAAAACGGATATTTCCGTAAAAAAAAATTTAAAAAAAAAATCACGATCACAATACTTTCTCGTACTTCGTAACGGAGAAAGTAATAAAAAGTTATTGAACAAATTGGAAAATACCTATGATTCACTGCATAGTATTTTAACTGTAAATTTACTCTTATAAAAATAATTAAGTCCTTCCATTATTCCAATTAATATTAATTAATATTAATTAATTAATATTTTAAATGCAAATTCTAATTTCCAGATTTTTGATTATTCTTATTTAAGATTCAAACGTAGTTTACGTAAGTTTGATTTAGATTTACTTATCTGTTATTAATACTTTTTGTTTCATTTTAATTTTAATTTAAGATTGTAAATTTTCAGGAGGCTGTATTATGCAATATTATGTAATTGTATTAGTTCAATAAGATTCAACATTATTTTGTATATTTAATGTGTATTTATAATTTAATTTATACTAATGTTAACATGTTTATTTTAGATTATAGTTCTTATTTTCTTGTAAAAAGGTGATTTCCGTTTAATAAAGAAATTAAATTAAATTAAATTAAAAAACAGATATTATTATTAAGGCAAATATTTTTGATTCGCTGCATACCATTTCTTCTGTAAGTTTACACTTCTAATATTCATAATTCCAATTATAAAGCCGATATTATTATTTGGGATGTATCGAATGAAAAACGTGAAACATTTTACGGAGGTTATTAATTTTCCGGGGTTCTCGAATAACGGGTGTATCTTTGTAATTCCGTGTTGTCGATTATGAATATTTATGTGAGCAATATAAATCTGCTGGGCCGTAAAAGTATTTATCGACTGCAGGAATGAAAAATGGGACGCTGATAGGGATTCTAGCTTACGGCTCGGAACAACACTAACAGCCGATATTAAAAACTCATAATTTACACAAAGGAATCGATTTTCATCATAGAACCGTTCTATATTTAAACGGTTCTAAAATTAACGTTCAAAAGCACACAACATATATTTTTTGTTGTTTTTATAGAATCTGCATACCCATCCATCTTTAGTAATTGATTGTATAATATACACAGTATCTATTCGTAATTTAACCCTTAAAAAATTGGCGACAAAGAAAGTGTGGCACATTTTCTATGTTCCCGGCGCATTCACCATAAGTTCGATTTATAAATGAGTAGCTGCCTATAAAACAATGGTTGCGACTATTATAAACAAAGTCGTTCGCTGGGGGTTATTTAATTTTTTGCTTTTAATAATACCTGTAATAATAATCACTGCTCCTGCATACAGGGTGTTACAAATCCGATGTAACGTAATCAGGGTTACTATAAGAGATAGAAAGTTGAATTAAATTGAGGAAAATTTATGCATTTTAATCCTGAATAATTTGTGTGGTAAGTAAAACACGTGTGTTGAGAATTTTCACAAATTTTTAATGTCGAAAAACTGCGACATATGTTTCGCCACACAGCGGCTTCATAAGGCAGATGATTAAACACATGTCGCAGTGTTTCGACATTAAAAAATTGTGAAAATTCTTAATACAGGTGTTTTACTTACCACATATATTATGGAATTTCACCAAGTAACAGCCTCATCAATCCAATATTGAATATTATATTTTATAATTTATTGTAATTTGTTTTAAACAAATTTAAAATATTTTGACTAATTCCGGTGATATTGCAAAAAACACGAAAAAACAATTTTAGTTTTTATTTTTGTATGGCTCTCTCTTACACACATTACCGGTTATTTTGAAAAACTAATAGCACTTTATTAAGACACTTTTGTAAGATCTTCCAGAACATAATTTTATTTTTCAGAAACAACTTTTCGTTATTTAGCACACCCATATTAACTTAATTTTTTTAAATACGAACCTGGACTTTTTATTTAATTTTTGAGTAGATTTTCACCTCCGAAAACTAATGATGTATCACACTTGTTACTAAATTGTTTGCTATTGGCGTTATTTGAAGGTTTAAAAAAATTGAAGTGCTGGCATTTGTAACATACTGTATTTTCGGTTTTTATTATTAATAAAAAAATAGATTTCAAATAAAATGAAGTTAATAATTGTCAAAGGATAATTTTTAATTTACCTTTAACTTTTAATAAATAACGCATCACTTTCTGAAACCATTTTTAATTTTTTAACATTTTCAAAATGTTACTTTTACCTAAATAAGTTGGATCTGAGAAAAATCTTTGAAAAAAAACGTGACTTCTTAATGACAGGATAAAGCGCGCATGGTAATTATTTTCCCGAAGAAATAAATGTTTTCTACCATTTTTCACCTACCGAAAATTAACATGTGGCTTTATGGGAAGCAAATACCGAGACCCTGCGGATTGACGCTAGCGAATGCCGGCTGTTCCGAAAAAAACGAATTTCGGTTCCTGGGTATGGTAGTAGTGGATTCTAGAAGAATGTATCTACAAACTTTTGTTATATCACCCATATCCGTTTTGTGAGACCGCACCAAAAAATTGACAAAATAGACCGAAATTTTTCCTCAACTTATGATTGCCCAATCCGAGAGCGGGAAACAAGAAAATAAAAGTACGATTGAGCTGAAAATTTAACCACGCATTCCCAGTTCTTTTGCGAACATTTTTATGTATATTCTATGTGTCATTTGCCCATTACATGATTTTCGTCAATTTTTCGATACTTTAGGTTATGTAAAAAATGAGGAAAAATTTTGGATTTCACAAAAATTTAAAAAAAATTTATAACGGTTTTTAATGATGGGAAAAAGCAGGTGGAGTAATTATTTTTCCGAAAAAAATCTTTCACCTACTGAAAATTAACATGGGGAGCAAATTTTCTAGTATGTAAGTTTTATATCCTAACTTTTGTATAAATCTTTTTTATGTATTTCATTCATATTTATTCTCCTGCATTTATCATAATCAACATACATAATATTATTATACTTAACCTGACTCCCCCATGAATGTAATATTTTTAATGGAAATAAACAAACTCTAAACTCTAAAATACCGAGACCCTGTAGATTGACGCTAATGGATACCGGCGTGTTCAAACGAACGAATTTTAGTTTGTGGGAATGGCACCTGGTTGAAAATGGAAGTACTGGATTTTAGAAGAATGAAGCCAGAAATTAGTGCCTCATCGTCTATATCTGTTTTGAAAGATCACGCCAAGAAATTCTCAAAATAGAGCAAAATGTCGGAACAATTTTCCATTACCAATTCTGAGTGTGGACGGCAAGAAGACTACAAGTACGATTGGCCCGAAAATTTAACCATCGCCTCATATTTTGAAATCAAGACCCTCTCTCTTTCTCTCTCTATACCTCTCTCTGAAACGAATAAACTGATTAAAATTATTTTTATTTGCTGATTAGTATTTTCTGAGTCCTTTAGAATGGGGTATCGCACAATGCGGGATGCATTTGAAATCATAAAAATGAGGTGGCGTGGCTGGGGATGAGGGGGTAAAAGACAAAATTCTAAAAACAGTGTTTTTCAAGTTCCCCCTCGAAAACAGAATTGACGTATTTTGTCTTAAAACCGTCAGACCGAAAAACTTCAGATCAAAAGTTATTCAGGGTGGCTCCTTTTGAAATAAAGACCCTGTATATTAATAATAATTATAATAACTTTAAAAAAACAACTTTTTTAATGATCATCGTAGACCTTCATGTAATACCTTTTTTTTCATCAGAAGAACAAGCTAAATTAATTGGCGTTAAAAAATTTCATCTGGAAAAAAGTATATGAAAGTTGGCACCATGAAAATTCTGGAAAATTTTGAAAAAGTCGATTTTTTTAAACGAAGAATCGTAATCGAACGTGGATTTAAAATCTGTGCTCCTCGGGTGCAAGTCAGTCGGATACAATTAAAATTGGCGATTTTTAATTTTCGACGAAAACTTAAAAAACTACTCCCCTCTTACTTTTGCTCAAATGTTGGTTTTGAAATGATTTTCTGAAGAAACCACTGGTTCGATTCGAGATTTCTATACATCACCGGTAAGATCCCTTCAAGACGTTTCAGAAAATGTATTTTCGCAAGAAGAAATGTCAATTTCAAGCCCGTGACGCGTCAGTAAATAAAATTCGGAAATGGAAAAAATCGAAAAAATCTACTTTTTTTAATAATCATCGTATACCTTCATGTAATGCCATTTTCCTCATCAGGAGAGATAAATCAATTGGCGTTAAAAAATTTCATCTAGAAAAAATTGCAAAAAAGGTAGCATGTCACTATGGAAAATTTTGAAAGAAGTCGATTTTTTCAGACGTTGAACTGCCATAGCGGCTGAACGAGGAATCCAATTTTAATTTTTAACGGATTTCAAATCTGTGTTCCTTGTGTGTCAGTTGGATTTAATTAAAATTTCCGATTTAAAATTTTTGACGAAAACCTCGAAAATCATCCAAGGGTCCCCCTTTCTTACTTTTTCCCAAAAATTGCATTTGAAATAATATTCTAAAGAAACCACCGGTTCGATTCGATGTTTCTATACATCACCGTAAAGATCCCCTCAAGACCCTTGTGGAAATGTACTTGCGCAACGACAAATGACAATTTGAAGCCCGTGACACGTTAGCAAAGAAAATGGAAAAAAATCGAAAAAATCTACTTTCTTTATGATCATCGTAGATCTTCATGTAATACCATTGTCTTTATCAGAAGAACGAAATAAATTGATTTGGGTAAAACATTTCATCTAGAAAGAATTTAAAAAAAGTTAGCAAGTCACTGAAAATTTTTAAAAAAAGTTGTTGTTTTCAGACTTTGAACGGCCGTAGCGGCTGAACGAAGAATCCAATTTGAACGCGGAACGAACGAAATAAATCGATTGGCGTTAAAAAATTTCATCTGGAAAAAAATGCAAAAAAGTTAGCAAGTCTCCATGAACATTGTGGAAAATTTGGAGAAAAGTCAATTTTTTCAGACTTTGAACGGCCGTAGCTGCTAAACGAAGAATGAAAATCGATTGCGAATTTCAAATCTGTGCTCCTCAGGTGCAAGTTAGTCGAATACAATTAAAATTGGCGATTTTTTAATTTTCCACGAAAACTTGAAAAACTACTTAAGGGTCCCCCCTTCTTACTTTTGCTTAAAAATTGGCTTTGAAATGATTTCCTGAAGAAACCACTAATTCGATTCGGGCTTTTTGTACATCACTGGAAGGATCTCCTGAAGAAAATGTACTTCGCAAGAACAAATGTCAATTTGAAGCCCGTGACGCATCGGCAAAGAAAACTCGAAAATGGAAAAATTGAGAAAATCAACTTTTTTAATAAACATCCTAGACCTTCATGTTATACCTTGTTTTTATCACAAGAATGAGATTACAGTTAACTGCATTCATTCGAAGAGTTTAACACGTTTAGATTCATAGTTATGCTCGAGAAACAGAAAATAATTGAATGTCAATGTTTGGTATTCAGCTTACTTATATTAATTTAATGACTACGGCAATTTGCATGAAAAAATTTCCAAATCAGCCTTATCTTTCAAGAACTATTCCTGAAAAATTGGAAAACAAACAAACAAATTTTCACCTTATCCGGATCTATTCGAAGAGTTTAACGCGCTCTTTATTTTATTTCTAAATCTGGTGTTTCGTTTCAGAGTGATGTTCAAGAAACGGAATAAAAAACAATTAAATTTAGACCCTCTGGTTTTTCAACTTATCTACATCAATTTGGTGCGAAAACAACTAAATGCCGAACATCATTAAATATTGTTTCGCCATCAGAACACCTACGGACCGGTTTTGACCTTATCAGTCTCATCAGCGCGGTTAGTTGCGGATGAGGAAACTTTTTTTTCTAAGAGAGGAGAGAAGATCTTTTATCTTGCCCCTATAGTGGGGCACTGTTGGAGTCCTCCCCCTGAAGGGCGGGAGTATACCAACTAAAAACTCTTCTCAGAGTAGAGCTGACAGAGACCGAACCTTGACCGTGGTCAACCGCAGGGGTAAATGATGGGGAAACGGCAATTACTATTGGAATATAAATATTTCGAACACCGTTAAAGGTGTAAATGCTAAAGTGGCGGAATCTATTGCCAGAATGTTGTACTAAACCCAATCCGAGTGCAAGTCTCCACCGATAAATGTAAGAATATGCCAAGGGCGTCAAATATAACATTAATAATAATATGAACATTAAATATTGTTTCCACATCAGAACACCTACGGACCAGAGATTGGTGGAATGACTCTTTTGTCGACTCACTTTGAAGAGTCGATAGAAAAGACAAAGAAGAGAAAAGGTTCTTGAAGTGAGTCATATATCCGGAAAAAAGTTATGAGTAAAAAAAAGAATTGATTATTTATTTGATCGGCCGTAGCGGCTAAACGAAAACTCCTAATTGAACGCGGTTTGCAAATCTAAGCTCCTCGTACGTCAATTAGTCGGATTCAGTTAAAATTGGAGATGTTTAATTTTTGACGAAAACATTTCATATCGCACACCCACCGAACCCTATATCATTGTATTTGTTGAAAAGGTGTCTATTTGAAAATGTAATCAATTTAAAAAAACAGCCGATTACGTCATATCTCGAAAAAAAATAGGGTAGCTGTAGAAAATCAAAATACGTTCTAGAAAAGAATAAATAAAACTATACACATTTATTTTTAAAGTATTAAGAAAACAACAGACGTTTAGTTATAAATCAGAAATTTTAATAGAAATATCAATTTTGGATATAAGAAATCCGGTTTTCGAAAATACTGCACGTGCAAGTTACACCACAATGCGAACGGATAACAACAATAGCATATGCTTCCAGCAAGATGGTGCTAAAGCCTGCAGCGCTGGTGAGTCCTTGAACTATTTCTTTTAATTACCTGAGAATAACAATTAATAAAGGAAATGCGGAAAAGAAAAGATGTCGAACTCTTTTTTACTTTCTCCGTTACGAAGTACGAGAAAGTATTGTGATCGTGATTTTTTTTCAAAAATTTTTTATACGGAAATATCCGTTTTAGGGTTCCTAGATGCCATTTCAATAATTTCTGGAATGAAAGAAATTTGTGTCTGTGTGCGTGTCTGTGTGTCTCTCTGCTGTGTGCGCTGTATCTCAAAAACTAATAGAGCAATTGATATGAAACTTTGAACATACGCCTTTTTTGATAATCTGAAGAACCGAAAAGCTTTTGGTAAAATTTTGTACACCGGAAGTGGGTGTTTACCTTAACTGTTTTTTGTTTTTTGCCAATATTTTCCTAAATATGAAAAATATCACAAAAACATTTAAACTAACTTTTTAGAGTAGAAATTATCCATTATTACTGGGTGAATGATAAAGAGGTTAGCCAAAAAAGGTACGTCCCAGTATAAATTTATTTTATTTTCCGGACTAGTTTCGAAATAGACAAATTTAATCATACTAATCACTCTCTACAATGCCTTAACGATCAAATTTTAAACAATACTACTCCCGTATATCAATACCTAAATAATCCATATCAAACTAAATTTTAAATATAAAAATTTATATATTAAAATTTATTTTTGATACATACTATAACTATCATTTCAAGCTTACCAATAAAACCATTAATAATTCCCCATTATTCCCCAACCCGCCTAGTCTTTTTACTTATATTATCATCTTTCCGTCCACGGACAAGTCCTCCATATTTGTTTTTTCACGGTCTATGATTGACAACTACTTATAGTTCTTCAATTTATATTTAATCTGAATCGTAAGTACACATACATTTAATTATACACCTTTTTATACCTGTTTTTCTACAATACTCTCTTTAAAAACGCAATTAATCAACCGTTTCATACTATTGTTTTAGATTGTTAATAACATATTAATTGTTAAGCATGCTACTAGGGGCACACTTCCCCAAAAATTATATAAGCCAGACGTGTAAGTAAATTTTATATCTTTTGTTTTACCTCTATAATTAAACTATTTTTATACCTTACTAATTAACCAACAGATCACACGTCATATATTGTAACTAGATTTTATTACCTGAAATTCCGTTTTTATGCCATTGTTTTTATACCAATGTTTTATATTTTCTCTTTAATTTATAATAATTATTTTACTTTATACTAATAACACGCATAAATCTTACTCCGTTTTTTAATTTGTAGTTTTCTGCTGAAGATGGATTCTGTTAATAAAATCCGAAACTAGTCCGGAAAATAAAATAAATTTATACTGGGACGTACCTTTTTTGGCTAACCTCTATTTAAACTAACATT
Organism: Ocypus olens; assembly: GCA_910593695.2. NCBI lineage: Eukaryota > Metazoa > Arthropoda > Insecta > Coleoptera > Staphylinidae > Ocypus > Ocypus olens. The sequence continues at coordinate 3,594,962 of OU343049.1, forward strand.
GAACATCTTTTGCATGAAAATATTTTTCATAAAATCATTGCTATTCGAGAAAAAAATTTATTATTATTTTTTCATTTTTGGTTTAAAATTATGAAACGATAATAGTTACAGTAAATTCGTGTTAGAAAAATAGTAGAAAATAGTAGAAAATTCCAAAATGAACAACTTCTAAAGAATAAGTTTTTTTCGAAATCTCATTAGTCTTTGAGTAAACCGAGATTTTGAATTTGAAGTATAATTTTTCCATGTTTCATAATTTTGACGTTTTAAACGTTTCATCCGAGTTTACGCAACGCTCGATGTACAGTTAAAATATGATTTCAATAAACCATGATAACGTAAATATAAATGGCTGTGATACCATATGATCCAAGTCGGAGAAAGTAACATGATGGCCACATCACCATTTGTTCAATAATATTTATTATTGTTTATGCTTTAATTGTACGAACATAATAATCGACGAAATAATATCCCCCGATTTATGAACTGAATTCGCAAACTTTTATTATTTAATTTTTATTTAATCGTACTCCCTTTTTCAGTGAGGCTGGCATCTCAAATAAAATATTTAAAAAAACTTTTATTAAACTTTTTCAATTTCATTCCTATATAAATTGTATAATAGAGCCCATACAACGGCGGAGTATTCAAGTTTGCTTCCAATGAATGATTCATAAGAACTAATTAACAACTTTTATGATTAATTTTTTTAATATTTCATAATTGTTTACACGTGAGTAATGAATTTCAATGAAACATCAAAATGTATTCCAGACTCTTTAAATTAATAGATTTTTTTTTAATTATTGATAATATGGTCAAACAAATTGCCCAGCTTTTTCATTCTAAACGCCATATGTTTAAAATTATTAATATGTTTAGGCCTAACTCATTTCCAACACTACATGTAGTTTTTTTATTTTAGTTACTAAATCTTTATTAAAAACCTGGTTTTATACAGGGTTTTGAAGGGCAATTGACTAAAGTCTTTTAGCCCTTTCACTACATATATTTAAACGTACCATTTGCAGTATTATATTTTTGACAATAAAAAGATATTTCAATTGGCAATAAAGAAACTGGTTAAATAATTTTACAAAAAAATTTCACCCTTAGCGTATGAGCTAGTTTATAGTAGTATCAATTTAGATACAACTAAAATGAGCTCATTTATGAATTTATCTTTAGGTGGATGTGCCGGGAATTTAAAATTTTATTGCCGCTTTCTTAGGGTAATATTTTTGTTGTCGCAAATATTGCGGTATTCCTTAGCTTAGAATTAAAACTTAGTTGCTTCCCCGCACTGTGCGTCTTCTAGCTTCTTACACAAATAACCACCATTTCTATTCATACACCTACACATTTTGTATGATTCTATGAACTATGTATACAGTTAAATCTCGGATCGGAAAGTAAGGATCGACGTCGGAGGTGTCTTGTGCCGCAGTCAGGAATAAAGTTGTTGATTTCTTGAAGCGAAGTAGTGTACTGTCTGAGCGCGAGCAAAGAGTGCAGAGCGCTGGGCCTAAAGGGATTTTAACAGATTTCAGAAGTGAAGGAAGGAGATTTCCGCCGCTTCTCGCATAGCTAAACTACTTTCGTTCTTTGCTTTTTATTGTAAGTGATTTCTTTGTACCCTTTTTTTTTCTACTCTTTGTATGGATCTGATATACACACTATTTGTAAAACATACGGAATTATTCTGTCGCATCGGATAATATATACAGGTAAATATATTCATGAATTTAATAGCAAAAAGTGAGTTCGGTTTAGCGTGGAGTTGCTGAAAATGCATTCGGTGACAGACGATAATTACGTTGTAAAGGAGGACTTTACGTAGACAATTCGAATATTAGTCATTAGAGACATCCTCTAAGTTGCTTCACAAAGTGTTTATCTCTTCTAATTATGGTAATATGTATACAGTAATAAATAAATATTGACACTTACCACACTTTATTCATTCAAATTGGTATTAAGAGATAGAGTACGGTACTTAGAGTTGTTATGTGCATGTGTGAGCATGCAGATATTCATATTTATTAATGTATGCAATTTTATGTACGTGTGCCTTTACTTTCTAGAGTTTGTTTTTTTTTTATTATTATTTTGTATCATTCTATGTATAAAGGAGTTTCCGTTTAATAAATAAATACATTTAAAAAAAATAGGCTATCCGGATGGAAATGAAAACTGTACACGAGAGAAATAGTCATCGTGCTGAAAATCCGAATTTATCACTAGCAGACAAAAAGCAAGTATGATATATTCGGATGCATGAATATGCATCACATTATAAACTGGAAACAATGTCATTTCGTCCCGGTCGATGTGTATATGTGCGGGTATGCGGGAAAGCTTTTATTTATACATTTTCCCAAGCGTGGCCCATTTTCCATCGATTTCGTATAAGCTGAATGCATTTTTTCAATCAGAACCACCCCAAACTAAATTAGATTTCAGTTGCGACCAAATTGTTTCAATTTTTTTTTTGCCGGTGAATTTAATCCGGTATGCAAAATTCAGATGATGAAAGCTCTCGGTTATTACTGTCCGTAAAAATATTTTTTATTATTAATAAAAAATTAGTTGTGTGACGAATAAAATATTTTATATAAGTCGAATTAAATTTGAAAAAAATGTTGACATCACGTTACTTTCTTTGATTGGAAGGTATAATAGTTATTTATGATACAAGTGTTAAAACTGGAATTTTAATGGTAAATGTTTGATTTAATAATCATTCAAACACTCAGTTAAATAGCGCCAATAAATTATTATTATTCTAGATCAATAAAAGTACGTGATTTTTTCATCAGGAAAACGAAATAAATCAATTGCCGTTTCAAATTTCAGTTAACTAAAATAGTAAAAAAAAATTGGCAAACAAGTAAGAAAAGTTTACCATAGTTATATCAATTGTACATATTATTGTTCTGATTTTGCAAATTATTTTCTTGAAGAATAGGTAAGAAAACAAGATATTCCTTCAATCCTTTTGTTAATTTTGAATAGATATCTCGTAAACAGATACTGATGATACTGATGAAAGAAATTTGTCATTCCTGGCGCATGTAAAACCGGGCCTGATACAAATGCAAATTCGGACACAGTTAACTTCTTGAGTGGGACGAATCTTGTGTCCGAGCGTAAATACGAGATGAAATTCGGTGTGTACTTGGCCATTGCATTTTGGGACTTGACGGCACTCGGGCCTCAAAATTGTAGCAAACAATGTTACCGCAGCCCTTCCTCGCCCCTCCCCTGCGCGAAACGTGTACATATTAAGTTTGGGACTAGGAGCCGCCAGTGTGGTGGGTTAGGTTTCCGTATAACCATTAAGTTCTAAACAAATCTTTTGGGTGCCTTCGGAGTTTGTGCCCGCGTGTGTCTGCTCCGAGGTTATACATGCCTTGAATTGCCTAAACAATTCGCCCCAATATATTTGATAACAAAAATGTTGCTTGGTGGAATCAATCTGATGTAACCTGTAAACTTGTTAAATTGGGATTTGTACATTAAGTAAAGTTAAATTTAGAAAATATATACTAATTGTAATTATGATAAATGAATACCACTTTTACTTTGTTTATATATTGTAGATCTAAAAGATACAAACAAGAATTCTTTGACTCTTTTTTTTACAAATCTTTCGGTGCATGCAATTTCCAATTTCTTATTTAAAGTTGCAATTCGCAACTAAAGCTTTGCCTTCCTCACTCTGTAAATAACTATTAATTTCTAATAAAGACGAAATACTTATTATTATTACTATTTATTACTTTAGGTTTATCCTTCCTACTTTATGTTTTGATAATGGCAAGTTGAGTTGCTAACTATAGTCAACAATAAAAAAATCTAGTTATACCAACAAAGTTAAAATATTTTTATTATAAATATTTATTAGTTTAATGCTTCTGCAACACGGGACGTTGTCTCTAATTTATTTAATTATTAATTTCTTCCGCAACCCATATTTGTCAACTTCCACTTCTATATCACGTTACACTATAAAAGTATTTCATATTATATTTAGTTTAACACGCGAAGGACACACGGTAAAAAGTTTACACGAAGTGCGAATTCACGAGCAATATTTTTTCTTCGCGTTTAAAAAGGAAAAGCTGACAGCCGCAATGACAGATATACGAATGCGCCCTCTAGTGCCAGCCGTTTGAAAATTGGTTTGCTGTGATAGACGTATTCAGTTTTATACGTGCTTTACTTTTTCGGACTTTCTCAATTTTTCTGGTTTTTTTACAAACGTTTCCACCTTATAACGATATGAACGTGCGATTTGAGTTAGCATGTATTCCAAAAATTTTCAAAAATGGATTACTATTTTACAAACGTTTCATTTCACCTTATAACGATGTAAACTTGCGATTTGAGTTAGCATGTATTTCAAATATTTTCAAAAATGGGTCACTATCATAATAATAATTGTAGAAATTTGAGGGGAGTGAAAAACTGATAAAGAACAGGTTTTTCGAAATCTTATTAGTTTTTGAGTAAAATTACTGTAAAGTATAATTGAAATCTTTGGCTTGAAACACATTTGCGCGGAAACTTTTTGAAAATGTTTGCTTCTACATATACTTACCCTATTCAGAAAACGATAACCAATGGCGACGCCGCCGGTCTTACGCACCAGGATTTTCAACGTGTTACTAATAGTTCATGTCTTCTTTTTTAATTATGCTCTTTAACAATAAAACAAAGATATTTCATCAATTTAAGCTCTGCATTGCGGCAGCTACTCGAAATTGCAACAAAAAACAATAACGGAGAATAAAGTTATTCGACACACCCGGTCTCACAGACCAGTAGGTAAATTGGCGGACTAATATGTTGAAACCATGAACTGCACTTCACCCGTTGTCCCAAAATTGAACCAGACATCAAATATTTAATTTCGCAGCATCAGCCACAAGGATCTCATTAAGGGAAGAAAACCCTTTAGACGCCCGAAAATAAGCCATTTTTGTGATTTTTTTTTAGAGTGATGAAATAATCGCATCATTTTTGAATTTTAATATGATTTTATGGTGGGTTTAAACAGCTCATTTTTTTGCTACTAAAGAAAAATGGCGAGGTTATAGAATTTTCCTTTGCCATCACAAAATTCTCCATTCTTCACATTTTTACCGTTAATTTGCAACGGAATTTTTTTTTCGATTATTGGCACATTTAGGAGAAGGATAAACCTATGAAATCATAAAAAAAGTATAAAATTGAAAATTACGCAGGCTGTGTAACCAAAAGTTCAAATGTTCGACCATTATTTCGACAGTTTTTACTCAAAAAAAATTATTTATCTATCCTTCAAATTTTAGGTTTATCCTTCCGGTAAAATCATAGACAGAAACCTCTAAAAATTTTAGTGAGATCTATCGATAACTTTTTGAGCTACAGTATGAGAAGTTTTTGAAAATGTAGCTTGGAGATAATCGCGTTTAAAGTTTCAATTCGATGAATCTCAAAATAATATGTGATTGTATTTTTGGTTGAAATTTTCTCACAAACAAAAATAAGCTGTAAAGCAGGTATATATGGGTAATTCCACTAGTTTTCACCGATGCAAAAAAATCGAGGTCCTTGGATTTTTTCAAACTTTGGGAGATTGATTGTAGTATCAAAAAACTAAGTTTTCTCAAATTTCAGCTTCCCAGATATTAAACTTACAATTTGAGGTGTGAATTACGATTTTTGAAAGATCAGCATTTTCACGAAATCTTATAATTTTCAATTTTTAAACCTACGTAACTTTTTTCGTTCTAAAGATTTTGAGTTGAAATTTTGAGAGTGTACTTCGGAAAGGTTTTTAAAGATGCTCTGGGAGTTTGATGTTGAAAAATTTAGAGGTAACAAAAATACAGCGGTTCAAATTTAGTTATTTTGGGGAAAATAGCCGAAATACCAATTTTTAAACTTACATAACTTTTTTTTTAATGCACATTTTCAGCTGAAATTCTATGAATGTTTTTGAAAAGCTTCTGAAAGTTTGGTGCCAAAAAATTGAGAGACACTCGAAATACAATAGTTCAAATATACGTATTTTATCGAAAATCGCTAAAACTGATCACGTAACTTTTTTCTACCTGAATATTTTGAACTGAAATTTAGAGAAACTACTCTTGAAATGTTCCGAAAGAACCCCTGAATTTTTGTGCCAGGGAATTATGGGATACCGGAGATAGAGTGGTTCAAAGATTAGCAATTTGCCAAAAACGATCATTGCTAAAAGTTACTAAAATTCCCATGATTAAGCCTACGCAACATTTGTCTATCTGAATGTTTTGATCTGAAATTTAGAGCATATATTTCTCTAGTGTTCCCAAGGAATCCCTGAAAGTTTGGTACCAGGGGTTTTAGAGGCGGTAAAGATAGAGCAACGAGAATATCGATTGAATAATATGAAGTGAAGAGAAAATTTGTCTCGAAAATAATGAACATCATTTCCAATATCTTATGTAGTTTGTTTAATCGATTTGAACCATTCACTTGGACCTAAAATTGTATTTTATTTCCACATATAAATGCTACATTCAAATGATTATTGTATTTAATTGATCTTTTATAAAATTATTTTGCTACGCCACTGTACCAACTACACAGCTTAATCAGCTTAAATGCAACTTACACCGAATATTGAAAACCCTGTGTATCAGATCATAGCCCAGATGATTATTATATTTTTTATTTCAAAATATACAAGGTGGCGCAAAAGTAATGTCATAATTTGAGTTGACCGAGTTGAGTTGAGTTTTAACAAACAGAATTTGCGTTTCTGGGGCACAGAGAATCCACATGTAATGGAAGAAAATCCATTGCATCCCCTCAAAGTGACTGTTTGGTGCGGCATTTGCAGTGAAAAAGTGATTGGTCCTTATTTTTTTGAAGACGCCGATGGCGCCACCGTAACCGTAAATGGCGAGCGTTACAGGCATATGCTAAACGAGTTTTTTTGCCGCAAGTTGCTGCATTGGATCTCGATCATTGTTGGTTCCAACAGGACGGAGCAACCGCTTACACAGCTTGGGAAACTATGAAGATTTTGAGACACCAATTTCCAGGTCGAGTGATCTCCCTTTTTGGAGATTTGAACTGGCCGTCCAGATCGCCAGATCTAACAGCACTAGACTTCTTCCTTTGGGGCTTTTTAAAATCTCGGGTTTACCACAACAAACCATGAACCTTGGAAGTCTTGAAAGCTAACATTGAAGAATAAATCGCCAATTTGGAGCCAGATGTTCTGCGAGCAACAATTGAAAATGCCGTAAAACTAGCGCCATTATGCATCAACTCGGGAGGTGGTCATTTGATTGATATAATTTCTTCCAAGTAATGTCACCGATTTTACACTTTCAAATAAACTTTTTATGAAAACAGAGCTCTTTTTTTTTCATTTATAACAAAATGGCAGCCAATTCAAATTATGACATTACTTTTGCGCCACCTTGTATTATTTGTTCGTTAAAAATGATTGAATGTTTAATGTTGGCGGCGTTTACTTCGTGGTACATCTTGATTGTAGATTGTAGAAACTAGTCACATAAATAATATATAGAGGTATAAAAAAGTGTTTTATTCCAATCTAAAAATGATTGGTTTATTTGTTGCCTCGATATGTTCCATTTGCGCTGTTTCGGACAACAATGTATAATCAAAACAAAACCTGGAGTCACCTGAGAGTGCAGAGTGAGAAAGTGTTCGGAGAGAACGCGATAAACGAATCTCCGCGTGGCCACACCGAATTAAATATGAATCATCATTTTGCGACGATTGTGTGTCCTTGTTTCGGCTATTATCTGTTAGTATTTTTATAAATCGCACTTATTTGTTACATTCTCTAAGCAACCTTGCTACATATGCATTATTTTAGCATATTTATTGATTATATTAAAATGAACTTACCTGTACACCATGACATGTGTAAAACTTTTATTAGAGACACCAATGAAGAATATATTAACATTATATTCATTGAAGTTTCCTGCAAACCTCTTTCTTGAAATTTACGATGACCTCTGCGCAATGTGACGCCAGATTTTGGTTTGCCTATACTTTTAATTCCAGAATATTTTGATTAAAAAGATGTAGCAAATTTTCTTGTATTTTTTGTTTGTTTCTCAAGCATTCAAAGCGTTTCTTTTGTGCTGTAGACAAATAGCTCTTTGATTCCGTTCGCATTGATAAGGTCTGTTCTTTTTTTGTATGAGTACACTCCAAATAATACGTTCGTACATAAATTCCTCTGTCAGTCTGAATTCTGACAATTGGCAATTGGCGATTAGCGACTGATATTGAAGGGTGTTTAAATAAAACATCCTGATATAAAATAAACTGATTGTAAACTATAGAAGTTGTACTTAAAATTGAATTCCTATCCTCCCAATTAAATTTGAACGAAGGCACATGCCGGCAGAATTAGCCCATCAAAGGACTTTAGATAGGACAAAAGGTTTGAAAAGGGGTGGAAAATTAAATCCTCAATAATTTGATGTCCAATTAACCGATTATTCTTTTAATTACCAGAATTCTGCGCGCACAAAGTTTTCCAAAACTTACGGGAGAGCATTTGATGTGTAAACGTTTACGTTTTATTTCTCTTCTCCGGGCATTAAATCACCGATTCATATATTCATATTATAATTGTAATGCTCAGCATTCAACCCTCTCGCCGTATGAATACAAGCCGAGGGAGCGAGTTTATATCATCGTCGACGTCGGGAAGTGAGCGTTCGATGTATTTTAATACTTGATCTGGGCTTACATTTATGATTTAATACCAGCACTTATTATGGTTATTCACTGTGCTTCGTTAATTATTGATTATGTAATTGAAATGCTAACGACAATGTAATCAAGCATACTTTGGGAAAATTGCCCAAAAAAAGCGGTCTTATTACATTTAGGCAATTTCAGTAATTGAGTTATTAGGATATTTTACTGTAATTATTGATAAACTATTAGTCCAGAGGATATATCATGCTGGTGCTATTTGACATCATTATAATGGCACACGTCAACACGCTGAGAAATGTAGAAGTGGCGATCAATGGGTGTATGGAGCGAGCGAGCGAGCGAAGAGTAGATCCGACGTGGGACATGAAATTAATGGTGAAGAGACCTTGCAGTGACCTCATCGAAGTTTAGTTGTCACGGGTGAATTAAGGGTGGTTATCGTCGAGTATGATTAGTAGGAAGGATAGACTTGAGGGAGAAGGATGATGGGGTCGGTCATCCTTCAATTGTTAACTCGATATTCCCTATGATTCCAATCGGGCCCTATTTGTCTCCAACAAACGTGTTGATATTATACATTGTAGTATTTAATGTAAAATGCAAGTTTATTGAGTGTAATACGCAATGTAAAAATTTTAATATTAAAAAAATACTTTTGCCTGTTCTGTTGGCTGTTTAGCCAGAAGTGTTGTGACACAGTTGCCCAATGTAAAATACAAAAGTATTTTTCTTTTTTACTTAGGCTGAGCCATTCAATCACACACGGCTGTTATTAATGAATAATGTAAGACATTTACAACAATCACGGACCCGAGCAAGGGCGTTTCCAGCCAACTAGTCTAGGGGGGGGGGGGTAATTAAAAAGAGATATATAAGACATAAAAAATAAAAATAAAGTATTCTGTAGACTATTTTTCATAAGAAAACGATTTAAAATATTTTTTAAATAATAAAATCAAGTTTTCTGTCTTTACCAGCAAACTTGTTTATAATATTGTCAACATTAATATCCAAATATCTATGAATATGTAATAGAGCTAAGCCGATTAGCCTTTCTTGAGACATAGTGGCTCGTTGCCAGGATTTTAACCTTTTCAGTGCAGAAAAACTTTTCTCTGCAGAAGCAATGCTAACGGGTAGAGTGCATATTATTTTTAAAATTACTTTTAATATTTTCGTCACATTCTTTGTATGCATCTATAGCATTTTCTGGTAAATGTTCTTCCAGTTGATTTTTCTTTTGCCACTGTAATTTCCAAAATTCTATTTCAGACTTAATTGCTATAGCACATATATTTTCAGGTATAATTTTAATTAAATATGTTTCAATAGATTTTAAAGTGACTTCTAAATTTTCGTCAGTTGTTGTTAATAAAATACTAGGTATGATTGTGTTAAAATTAAACAAATTCATTGTATCTTTATTAAATCTGTATTGCAGATCAGTAATAATATTATCCAGGATAGGTAAATATATCTTAATTTGGTAATAATCCTCTATGATGGGTTGATCTACGTTCGGTCTATTTCTCTCGCATTTGGTAATTCGAGGTTTCGTAATCTCAATATGTAATTCGTTTAAAATAGTTATGGCATCATTATAGATTGTTTTAAACGATGTTGCAGCATCTTGCCTCTTGTTTGATAAAAGATCAATAGTATTATTTACCAAGTTATTAGCGTACGATTTGTCCATTGATTTTTGTTGTAATAGTCTACTTAAAGTTACAGTATTGCTGAATATATCCGACAAAGAGCATAGCGTAACTATGAAAACTTGGGTACAAATCGAATATTTTAGCAATTCAGCTTTATTAGAAGAATCTCTATCTTGCCATTGCGAAATTAATTCCAATGACTCCACAATATTTAGAAAGCAAGTTTTAAATTTTAATAAAGAATCATGCCGTTCCGACCATCTGGTATCACATAAGCTAATTAATGATGAATTATTCACAGCCTTTATTACATGGTGTCTCTTGGATGAGGCATTAAAAAATGAAATTATTTCTTTAATGGTACCAATGGTATTTCGAGCATCCTGCACTTGTGGCCATTTTGAAATGGACAAATTGAAAGCATGGTTGAAATATGGTGTTTTAAACGCATTGGATAACGTTGACTGTAATAGAGATACGGAGCCTTTCAATTCTCCCATCATAACGGAACATCCATCTGTTCCAATTCCGATACAATTTTTTAAATCTAAGTCATGATTTCGCAAAAATTTTAAAACAGTTTTTGCCAAAATATCTCCACTGAGTATAGGCTCATGGGTAACATCATTATAATTATCAATATGACGATCAATGAATTCCACAAAATCTTCATTAATTTCCAAACAATCAGAATCAGATTTCAAATATCTTATTATAAGAGACATTTGTGAAATATGCCTAAAATCAGTGGTTTCATCGAACATTATGCTGAAATATTTCGATTTTCTAACTTGTGTTAAAATAGTGTCCTTAATTTCCTCTCCACATAAAGTAATTAACTCATTTTGAGTAGTGTTACTGTCACTGTTTTCCAAATGTTTTTTTTTTAAGTTATATCACCAGCTGATATTCTAAAACGTAGAATTTCACGAAAATTTCCCTCGTTTGTAATAGAATTCATATTTAAAAGAGGACCAACGTCACGATGAATATTTTGTTTTTCCAAAAAAATTATTATTACTTTCGATTATTAGTTTTAATCTATTTCTATTTTCTTCAATTTGTCAAAGTCTTTCAATATTTATTGCATTTCTTATATCTCTTGAGGGGTTTTTAAATGACTAATGATAAAATTTTCCGCACAAACAATTGAATTTTTGTGGTATTTATGATGTTCATGTTTTACCAAAATATCATCTTTACCTAACAATTTAGAATATCCTGTTACTGGCTGAGAAAATAATTTCTGCAATGGTACTTGATGGTGTAACCCACCAAATTTTGCAAAAAGGAAGCAATATTTACAAAAGATTCCTTTTAATTGTTCAGAAAACATTAACCAATTAAACTGTTCAAAATGTTTTTCAGACAAGTAAAATTTCACATCTTTTCCCCTTTTTACTTTCTCCGTTAGGAAGTACGAGAAAGTATTGTGATCGTGATTTTTTTTTCAAAAATTTTTTTCACGGAAATATCCGTTTTGGGGTCCCTAGATGCCATTTCAACAATTTCGGGAATTTTTTGTGTGTGTGTGTGTGTGTGTCTGTTTGTGTGTGTGTCTGTCGGTCTGTGTGTGTGTGTGTGTGTGTGTCTGCTGTGTGCGCTGTATCTCAAAAACTAATACAGCAATTGATATGAAACTTTCAACATACGTCTTATTTGATAATCCAAAGAACAAAAAAGCTTTTGGTAAAATTTCGTACACCGGAAGTGGGTGTTTACCTTAACTGTTTTTTGTTTTTTGCCAATATTTTCTTAAATATGAAAAATATCACAAAAACATTTAAACAAACATTGAAGACAACAAAGAAGTGAATATCTTTTGCTTGAAAATATTTCTCATAAAATCATTGCTATTCGAGAAATAAATTTATTAAGTTTTTTTCAATTTTTGGTTTATAATTATGAAACGATAATAGTTACAGCAAATTTGTATAAATAATAATTGTAGAGAAAATCAAAATGAACAACTTCTAAAGAATAAGTTTTTTCGAAATCTCGTTAGTTTTTGAGTAAACCGAGTTTTTGAATTTGAAGTATAATTTTTCCATAATTTTCATAATTTTGACGTTTTAAACGTCAGTTTAATCCGAGTTTCCGCAACGCTCGATGTACATTTAAAATATGATTTCAATAAACCATGAAAACGTAAATATAATTGACTATGATACCATCAAGTCGGAGAAAGTAACATGATGGACACATCACCATTTTTTATGTACAGAATAGGGAAGCTTAAAAGTGTGGTCTGGTTTCCATATACAATTTAAAATTCTAAATTTGTCAATTTCATGAATAGTAACATTACAAAATTTACCTATATCAACATTACTAGACGTAAATGTTGAAGGCTCTTGTTCTTGTGTTTCCCGTTGCTCGGGCTCGGAACACCCTAATGAAGATCCTGTAGATGCTTCATATTCGGTAAATGTCGATGTAGATGGTTCATTTAAATTGACTACTGTGGTGAATTGCGTTTTTTCATTATTTGTTGAAGTAGCTTCAGTTTTTTTTTGATTTTCTGAACGAATGAATCCAAAGTTGATAATTTTCGTTTTCTATAATCCATTTTTAAATCAACTGAAAATCAAGAATGAAATAATTAAAAAAAATGCAATTTGTTTTTGTTTATTAAAACAAGAATAATATGATATGTACTTTAATTAAATCCAAAAACTTACCTTCTGATGATTTATTAAAATATAATAAATTGTAAATTAGTTACTCATCAGTCATTAGGTACATTTAATTATACTGCGACTTTACCTACGTATTTTGAGCCTTACAAAAGGGGCGCTGCTAAATGACGAAATACTTCACTTTTCTTATGGCGCTCGAGCAGTTCAGTTCACTGTTTACTTCATTTGGTATCACGGGTATGACAAGAGATATGGGAAACAGGACATAAGAATTTGAGCTTTACGCCGCTAATATTGGATGGCGCCACAATAGAAATTATATATGTGTATCACCCGATTAAACATTATTAACAAGGTAAATCTTGGTGAACAAAATCACTATGTTTTACTATTTATACTAAGTAGATTAAATATTATACAACTTGCCCAGCTAGTTTTGTTCACACGAACATCCTCGAAAGAGAATGCACAAAACTTGTGGAAGTATAATGTTTAATTAATATAAATTGTAAAACAAGTAAAACCAAGTGTTTTTGATTACCAATATTTAATTTATTTTAGTGTAGTTCCAAATAATATACAGTATGTTTTTTTTATCGTGGGCCATAGGATTTTAACATGTTAAAAAGTGATACCTTATGTTAATGTATATTTTATCATATAATTTTGAAGCAAATTTTAGTTAGTAATATAAATGAATTATTATGATGCACTTCATTAGAATAATTTAAACTTGTTTTATTCCATTAAAAATTGCTTTTGCTCGGAACCGGACGATCGGGATACTCTGCAAAAAAGTTGGCAACTATTTCCCTAAAATAAAAATTTCCTGACTTCTTGTAGAAAAATACAACTATTTCCCTGCTGAAAAAAAAACCTCTTATAATTGCCGCTACAAATTCCACCCGTTCTACAACAGTATAAACAAACATTTTCTAGTATAAATTCGTTTGATTACTTGCTTCACTAATCAATCTGACATTTCGTAAATTCAAGGTACTTTGATTATTTTTGCTCAGTTATTTATATTAAATAATTTCATTTTTTAATGGAATAAAACATGTTTAAGTTATTCTAATGCAGCACATCATGTAAAAAAATAATTTATTTATTACTAAGAAAAATTTCCTTCAAAATTAAAACAAGGTATAATTTTTAGCATGTAAAATCCTATGGCCCACGATAAAAAAAAATACTGTACATACATGCATATACGTAACGGTTATGTGCATGTGTTGGTGTTAGTTCACGCCGCTAATCACAGATGGCGCTTATCTATTCTAATTTATGAACATGCCTTGTCGCTTTTTGTTATTCCATGGTTTACATCGCTTGCCGTCTCGGTGACCGAGAACTGGAGGTTTCGCTCTCATACGCCTTTTCCAACGTTTTAAAGCGTTGGAAAAATTTACCGGTTATGTTATTTGTTTGGAATATGGAATATCGGTAATTTTGGGGCTTGCCCAAAGTGCTGAATGTCCAAAGTGCCGAATCGGTATTTTGCCCAAAGTGCCGAATTTCATACTACCACCATGCCCAAAGTGCCGAACGACGCCAAGCGACGTCGCATCGTTCGTAAATAAGGCGTCGGAGCCAAATACGAATCGGAACTTTGGCCACTCGACAGAACGTCCTCGTATGCACCTATGAGTAATTCCCAAAATGCCGAATGCACATCCTCATGAATGTTCGTAATGTGCGAAAATTATTTTTGATAATACAAATTTATGCTTTTTTTAAATTTAAAATAAAACAAATTGTATTTTTATTTTAAACGTTTTTAAACGTATTATAACATAAATATTCGGCATTTTGGGCCTTACACGTAGGTGCATGCGAGGATCAAAGTACCGAATCGGCGTGTATTCGGCAGTTTGGGCCTTTGAAGTCAAAGTGCCGAATGTCCAAACTGCTGACCCGCATTCGGCTCGGACGCCTTGTCTACGTATGATGCGACGTCGCTTGGCGTCGTTCGGCACTTTGGGCATGGTCGGTAGTGTCAAATTCGGCACTTTGGGCATTCGGCATTTTGTCCCGGACCCGTAATTTTTTGTGAAAAATTCTTACTGGACCCGAGTGAATACTTCTCGATCCCCGAAAAATCTTCCGCCCGGGATGGGAATCGAACCCACACGGCCGCGGTGCAGCCGGCACAAGCGCTCGCTTCTACCCACGGACCGCGAATGAAATAATAATTTTGCATTAAATTTTGGAGCTTTTTCCAAAAATTTAAAAACTTATAACGAACAAGAAAACTGTTTCAAATTATATGAGTTTGCGCATCTACTCTAGGCCATTATAATAAATAGTGAAGACTTCATGTTTTACCACAAGACAGGACATTTCTTGATGTCTACTATTAGTTTTTTTCTAGTTGGCATAAAATGAGTTTTCAACTCATTAAACCTGCATAAAAGCAATTTATAATAACGTAAGCTCATTCCATTTAGAAAAAATCCCGTTGCTCCGGCGGGTCCGTTCCGGGGGAGAAATCCAATGGGGCTCTCCGCCGAGTTACGAGCTCTCTCCCTTATTATACACAGTATATCATTTACATTAATGAGAATTTCTCAGCGGTCACATTAGCCGGAGGAAGTTTGCAGCGGGACGACACCCGACCGACCGTCTTATCTTTTAATAGAAAAACAACGCGAAACACGCTCTCCTCTCATCTTCCTCTCCTTTAGCTCACCTATATATTCTGGAATTCAGAGCTCGGCATTTCCAGGTGAAATTATTCAGGGAAAATATTCGACGTTCCTCATTGCTCGTTATCATGTAACCTGATTGAGCTAGTAAAAGTGATAATAATTATAACCGTAAAATCTTAAATTTTAAACCATTATTAGTAAAAGGCGTCAATAAATGAATTATTATTATTATTATAAACCATTTCTTGCAACTTTAAAAAAAATCTGTGATAGTTGGGATACCCCCTGTATAGTAAAAAAATGGTGATGTGGCCATCTTGTTACTTTCTCCGACTTGATGGTATTATAGCCATTTATATTTACGTTTTCATGGTTTATTTTCAATTGAAATCATATTTTAAATGTACATCGAGCGTTTTACAAACTCGGATAAAACTGACGTTTAAAACGTCAAAATTATGAAAGATGGAAAAATTATACTTCAAATTCAAAAACTCAGTTTACTCAAAAACATAAATTTGCTGTAACTATTATGGTTTTATAATTATAAACCAAACATTTTAAAAAGATAATAAATTTTTTTCTCGAATAAAAATGATTTTATGAAAAATGTTTTCAAGCAAAAGATGTTCATTTAATTATTCTCTTCAATGTTTGTTTAAATATTTTTGTGATATTTTTTTATATTTAAGAAAATATTGGCAAAAAACAAAAAACAGTTTTAGGTAAACACCCACTTCCGGTGTACGAAATTTTACCAAAAGTTTATTAGTTCTTCAGATTATCAAATAAGACTTACGTTTAAAGTTTCATATCAATTGCTTTATTAGTTTTTGAGCAGCGCACACAGACCGACACACACACATACACACACGCGCACACACACACAGACACAAAAAAAATTCCAGAAATTTGCATGTTATTACTAGTACTACTAGTGAAATAACATTGGTTTAAGATCCCTTATTTCTACCCACAGGACTTACTTGAAAAATGAAACTAAATTGAATTTGAAAACTTTAAATTATAAAACTGAACCCAAAACTATGTAAAAATTAAGTAAATAGCCATCTGCAGACGCGTTTCGAGATTTATCTCTCATCAGTGCAGCTTCGCATTCACTAGTAGTACTAGTAATAACATGCAAATTTCTTTTGTATCATTCAATATCCGGCGTGGCATCAGCCAGGGAAGTAGTTGTTTCAATAAGTTATTTGTTTATAGTCTTAGTAAGACTTAATTTTGCTTGCAGAGTTACGAACAGGTTGAATATTTATTTATTCAGGCTATATTTCGTTTTTTGAATTTATTTAATACTCTCTGCAATAAGTAAGGTTGTTTCTATTTTATTTATAAAATTATCAATATCGGCATAAAGTATATTGACAAATGTATATTTTATTGGAAATTATTTAACAATTTTTACCGCAGAAGCAAATTTTGTCACCAAACTGCGTAATTCAACTCGTCCAGTTCCGTATAAATTAAATTTTAATAAATCACTTTTCGTGTCCTATCAAAATATTCATTAATTAATGAATCATTTGGATTTGCAAATTAATATTCGGGACACTCGAAATTTCAACTGGATCGAAACATTTCAAGTGTAATCAAACACTTTATCACGTCCGTTTGAAAAAAAAGAGGCCACATCAACTTGGATCTGAAATTTTTCAAATCATCATTGCAGAATTGTGGGTATAACAGATGTTTCATTTCATGTTAATATTTTCAGTTTTCTTCGCACGTGACTTTTCTATAATTAAGAGAACCATGCAAAACATACACTGCAGTTTTGAAGGGCTATTAAAAAAAAACGGCGCAACTTAAAGAAATGGGGTTTATTTTATCTTAATCGGTACATTATGCCGTTTTATGCATCAAGTCCTGAAGATGACATCAGAAAGATGATGACCCCCATCAGCGATACATTGATGAAGGCGATTTCTGAAATTTTCGGCCGCATTCTGGCATCGTATAGCGATGGGTATAGCGGCGATTTCCTCCCGAATTCGATCCCTGAGTTCTTCCAAGATGCCAGGTCGATGCCTAAAAACCTTTTGCTTCGGGTAGCCCCTCAGGAAGAAATCGCAAATGCTCAGATCAGGGGAGCGTGCGGGCCACTCCACATCACCTCTCAGAGAAACGAGGCGCCCAGGGTACACCTGTCGCAGTTTCGTCATTGAAACTCGAGCAGTATGGGCCGTAGCCCCGTCCTGCTGAAACCAGATGTCTCCCAGATGTGCTTTCTCCATCAGTTCTTCTAATCGAGGCTGAAAAAAAAATTCTAACATAAAAGCATAACGTTGAGCATTGACAGTTACAGTTCGCCCGTCCTCTTCAAAAAAATAAGACCCAATCATCCCAAATTTTCTTTGGGGTGTTTTTATATTTATACAGGATTATGAAGTAAATTACTTGTTGAATAAATTTGGAAAATTTCAAGACCATGGCAACTGTTTCCATATTTTTTTTCAACGAGAGAAACTGCACAACTTGAAATTTATTAACGATTCTGTTTGCGGGTGATTATTTTGAAATCCAGGAAAGGGGTGTTTTTATATTTATACAGGATTATGAAGTAAATTACTTGCTGAGTAAATTTGGAAAATTTCATGACCATGGCAACTGTTTCCATATTTTTTTTTCAACGAGAGAAACTGTACAACTTGAAATTTATTGACGATTCTGTTTGCGGGTAATTATCTTGAAATCCAGGAAAGGGTTGTTTTTATATTTATACAGAATTATGAAGTAAATTACTTGCTGAGTAAATTTGGAAAATTTCAAGACGATGGCAACTGTTTCCATATTTTTTTCAACGAGAAAAACTGCACAACTTGAAATTTATTGACGATTCTGTTTGCGGATGATTATCTTGAAATCCAGGAAAGGGGTGTTTCTATATTTATACAGGATTATGAAGTAAATTACGTGCTGAGTAAATTTTGAAAATTTCAAGACGATGGCAACTGTTTCCATATTTTTTTCAACGAGAAAAACTGCACAACTTGAAATTAATGGACGATTCTGTTTGCGGGTGCTTATCTTGAAATCCAGGAAAGGGGTGTTTTTATATTTATACATGATTATGAAGTAAATTACTTGCTGAGTAAATTTGGAAAATTTCAAGACCATCGCAACTGTTTCCATATTTTTTTTCAACGAGAAAAACTGCACAACTTGAAATTTATTGACGATTCTGTTTGCGGGTAATTATCTTGAAATCCAGGAAAGGGTTGTTTTTATATTTATACAGAATTATGAAGTAAATTACTTGCTGAGTAAATTTGGAAAATTTCAAAACCATGGCAACTGTTTCCATATTTTTTTTTCAACGAGAAAAACTGCACAACTTGAAATTAATGGACGATTCTGTTTGCGGGTGCTTATCTTGAAATCCAGGAAAGGGGTGTTTTTATATTTATACATGATTATGAAGTAAATTACTTGTTGAGTAAATTTGGAAAATTTCAAGACGATGGCAACTGTTTCCATATTTTTTTCAACGAGAAAAACTGCACAACTTGAAATTTATTGACGATTCTGTTTGCGGGTAATTATCTTGAAATCCAGGAAAGGGTTGTTTTTATATTTATACAGAATTATGAAGTAAATTACTTGCTGAGTAAATTTGGAAAATTTCAAGACGATAGCAACTGTTTCCATATTTTTTCCAACGAGAGAAACTGCACAACTTGAAATTAATGGACGATTCTGTTTGCGGGTGCTTATCTTGAAATCCAGGAAAGGGGTGTTTTTATATTTATACATGATTATGCAGTAAATTACTTGTTGAGTAAATTTGGAAAATTTCAAGACGATGGCAACTGTTTCCATATTTTTTTCAACGAGAAAAACTGCACAATTTGAAATTTATTGACGATTCTGTTTGCGGGTAATTATCTTGAAATCCAGGAAAGGGTTGTTTTTATATTTATACAGAATTATGAAGTAAATTACTTGTTGAGTAAATTTGGAAAATTTCAAGACGATGGCAACTGTTTCCATATTTTTTTCAACGAGAAAAACTGCACAACTTGAAATTTATTGACGATTCTGTTTGCGGATGATTATCTTGAAATCCAGGAAAGGGGTGTTTCTATATTTATACAGGATTATGAAGTAAATTACGTGCTGAGTAAATTTTGAAAATTTCAAGACGATGGCAACTGTTTCCATATTTTTTTCAACGAGAAAAACTGCACAACTTGAAATTAATGGACGATTCTGTTTGCGGGTGCTTATCTTGAAATCCAGGAAAGGGGTGTTTTTATATTTATACATGATTATGCAGTAAATTACTTGTTGAGTAAATTAGGAAAATTTCAAGACGATGGCAACTGTTTCCATATTTTTTTCAACGAGAAAAACTGCACAACTTGAAATTTATTGACGATTCTGTTTGCGGGTAATTATCTTGAAATCCAGGAAAGGGTTGTTTTTATATTTATACAGAATTATGAAGTAAATTACTTGCTGAGTAAATTTGGAAAATTTCAAGACGATAGCAACTGTTTCCATATTTTTTTCAACGAGAAAAACTGCACAACTTGAAATTTATTGACGATTCTGTTTGCGGATGATTATCTTGAAATCCAGGAAAGGGGTGTTTCTATATTTATACAGGATTATGAAGTAAATTACGTGCTGAGTAAATTTGGAAAATTTCAAGACGATGGCAACTGTTTCCATATTTTTTTCAACGAGAAAAACTGCACAACTTGAAATTTATTGACGATTCTGTTTGCGGATGATTATCTTGAAATCCAGGAAAGGGGTGTTTCTATATTTATATAGGATTATGAAGTAAATTACGTGCTGAGTAAATTTTGAAAATTTCAAGACGATGGCAACTGTTTCCATATTTTTTTCAACGAGAAAAACTGCACAACTTGAAATTAATGGACGATTCTGTTTGCGGGTGCTTATCTTGAAATCCAGGAAAGGGGTGTTTTTATATTTATACATGATTATGCAGTAAATTACTTGTTGAGTAAATTAGGAAAATTTCAAGACGATGGCAACTGTTTCCATATTTTTTTCAACGAGAAAAACTGCACAACTTGAAATTAATGGACGATTCTGTTTGCGGGTGCTTATCTTGAAATCCAGGAAAGGGGTGTTTTTATATTTATACATGATTATGAAGTAAATTACTTGCTGAGTAAATTTGGAAAATTTCAAGACCATCGCAACTGTTTCCATATTTTTTTTCAACGAGAAAAACTGCACAACTTGAAATTTATTGACGATTCTGTTTGCGGGTAATTATCTTGAAATCCAGGAAAGGGGTGTTTTTATATTTATACAGGATTATGAAGTAAATTACTTGCTGAGTAAATTTGGAAAATTTCATGACCATGGCAACTGTTTCCATTTTTTTTTTCAACGAGAGAAACTGCACAACTTGAAATTTATTGACGACTCTGTTTGCGAGTGATTATCTTGAAATCCAGGAAAGGGGTCTTTCTATATTTATACAGGATTATGAAGTAAATTACGTGCTGAGTAAATTTTGAAAATTTCAAGACCATGGCAACTGTTTCCATATTTTCTTTTTGCAGCGAGAGAAACTGTACAACTTGAAATTTATTGAGGATTCTGTTTGCGGGTGATTATCTTGAAATCCATGAAAGGGGTATTTTAGAGTCTTGCAAGATTGTGAAGTAAATTAGTTTTTGAGTAGAAGTTGGAAGTTGGATAGCATTATTTGGAAAGATGCATAATTTTTCGTGCATTCCACAGACATAATTTATTCAATCACCGATCCGGAATAACGACGTTGCATTAATAAACAATGGCAAATCAACCCTTGCTGTGATCCGCATGCCATAATAAGATAAATCTAACAATTATATCCTTTTGGGCAGTGAAGTGATCTCTCGTGAAGTTGCCTTGGGTTATTTACAGCCCAGTATCGAAAATTTTGTTTATTCACCCCTCCACTGCCTGTTTTGCTGCACCCGGTATATCGTAATCCTTACCTCACTCATATCAGTATTAATAGTAATATCGTTTACAAATTGTTGGAATAAACCGAAACACGTGTCAGGAAAAAAATTAAAAACTTAATTTCAATTATACCGAAAATAGTGATTTTGTTTAATTAAGTTTGTACCGCAAAAAGTACTGATAATTACAAATGTTTGACTCTCATAACATACAGGGTGTCCCAATAAAATGTATACGCATTTAAAATAATTATACAGTGGGTGTTTATTAAATGTATGTTTAATTTTAAAAATTATTTAGGCGTTTTGGTAAAACCTGTTTTAGGTTTAATAGCGTAGATTTTATATTTTAACCCGCCATTGGTGACGCAAATTTAATGGTGACGCTGGTCTCAAGCACCGGGGTATTCAACTGAAGATTTTTCGAAACGTGTTACTAATAGTTCATGTTTTTTTTTAATTTATATTCTTTGACAATAAAACAAAGATATTTAATCAATGTAAGCTCTGCAATGCGGCAGCTACTCGAAATTGCAACAAAAAACAAATGTTATTCGACAAACCCGGTCTCACAGACCAGTGGGTCACCAATGGCGGGTTAAGTATCCCTATAAAAAAAATCTTGTGGTGTAAGATCAGATAACCGCACGGGGTTTTCTACGAAATCCATTCGTCCACACCACATGTTTGGTAGGATTTTACATCATGATGATAGTATAAGTAAGGGTGCCCCATCTTGCTGAAAATAAAAGTCCTGACCTTCGAAGCCCTCCATAATGCTTCCCATGAGATTATATCGTGGCATGTTTAATTAAACGAGACTCACAGTAGCGTCAAAAATGAATGGTCCAATAGTCTTGATGATAAACCAGACCACACTGTAACTTCTAGTAATTTATCATGATGCTCCACCGCGACATGCGGATTATCAGGTAACCGTCGTCCACATCAATATCTTCCAATTCCGGCCATAAAAAAAAATTATCATAGCTCGATAGCGCAATCCATTCACCGTAACAGTTGCAGGAGGTGAAAATGGGCCTCATCACTGAAGATGATTTTTCTATGAAAATCCGGATCATTTTGATGCATTTCAAGGACCCAATCAGCAAAGATACGACGTTGCTGGTGATCGAACGGCTTGAGTTCTTGTGTTAACTGAACTTTAAAAGCCTTCAAACCTAAGTCTTTATACAAAATACGGTGTAATGTCATTTTGGGAATGTCTAATTCCAAAGATCGATGAGAAATCGACAAACCTGGGTTTTCGTTAACACTATTGGCTACAGCAGCAATATTCTCAATTGTTCTTGAGCGACGCACACGGTTTCGATTATTCACATGACTAAGTTGTCCGAATAGCTCAAATTTTTTAACCAGTTTTACGATTGCTGGCCGAGAAGCTGACTGCAAAATTTTCACCATTTCTGTAGTGAATTTTAATAATTTCAATGCGTTGTTGAAGCGTGTATCGTTGCATTTTTACTAATGGCATAGTTTTTTGTCAAAATGTCAAATGTCAAAAGTGACAGCTGCCCAGGTATCGGGCTATTCAAAATGAAACCTCTTATTGGAAAACCCACTCAATCTTCGTCATAAATATTGTCTCTTCTAGACATCTAAGTACCACTTGCAATGGTCCACGTTTAGTCCAGTCTGGATCATCATCATCAGTAGTGGCATGGACTATTAGAATTAAACGTTTTCATTGGCAGCGCTTCTAAATGCGTTTGACAGACGATTTTGAGATATTTAACTCGGTATTCGCTTACCGCAAAGATTTTTTTAGGCTTCGGTGAAACATTTCTAGAACTCTTTAGTCCTTTATGGAATGTACTGGGTGGTACAAAGCTGCGAGGAAGCAATGGGAATTGGAAGAGACGATGAAGAGGCAAGTAGAGGGATGGATCAAGGAGGGCATGAGGGCGTAGAGGGGCAGTTGAGGCGCTGACCAAAGAGAACAGGGATCTGTCCCAAACGGTGAAAGGCGATTCTGAGGGGCATAAGGCTGCGATGAATATGCAAATAGAAGTTAAGGTGCAAGTGAAGAGGCAGACCCAGAGGGAAGCAATCGAGGCGTTGAAGGGGCAAGTAGAAAGATGGATCAAGGAGGTCATGAAGTAGAGAGGCAGATACGGAGGGAGGCCGGAGTAGCTGAGACGTTGACCAAGGAGATCAAGGATTGGTCCGAAACGGGTAAAGGTGATCTAACAGAAAGGAGATTGGTGGAAGAGCTTAGATTAGAGGTTAAAGGGCTGTTAGCAAAGGTGAAGCTGATGGAGAGCTGGATGCCGAGAGAAGTGACAACGCGCGGCAAGGAGTGCGACATATCAATCAGCCCAGGGCGTAGGGTGTGCTCCACGGTGGCGGATTCTCCGCCGACGGGGAATATTGAGCATGGAGCGAATAAATTGGAGAAGGAGGATCCTCTCAACATGGGGGAAGAGGAGGTCTAGAGAAAAATGCTAGGCAGAAGGACAGCAAATAGGAGGAGTTCGAAGGGTAACGAAGTGGGACGCATCGAAGAGGACAGAGCCAGGCCACAGGCACCGACCTCTGCGACTTTGGTGGGCATGGTCACACCTAATAAGGTCAGAGTGTGGGGAGAAGACTACAGTTCCACCCTGGAGAAAGTTTCCAGGTGAAGGAAATGAGGAGGAATGGCGAAGGCAACATGGAGATAATTTTAAGAAGTAGAGTGTGTGGGGAAGGCCTGGGTGAGGAAAACGTTGAGGTGGGCGCCGCAGAAGACCTGCGGTCTGGAGGCTAGCACGTTACAAGACGAGGTTAGGGAGGTGGCGGCCAGCAGTGTGGGGGCGGAGCTGGATGAAGTGGAAGTGGTCGTCCGGAAGGCTTCTCTGACATCCTGAATGGTTCCATCTGCTTCGTACGTTTCTCTAAATCGAGTGATGGTAAGTCGCATTGACGGATCTCTTTAAAACTCCCTCCTAAACTGTGCATTTCAACTGCGTTTTCATACTACCAGTTAGAAATGGGTAACTCATGAGTTAGTCGACTCAAAGAGTCAACTCTTTGAAATGTGTCGCGGAGTCCAGTGAATTTTCAGCTCAATTTGAGTCACGAATTTTTGGTCCAAAATGTTTTCAGGGCGAAGAATAATTTTATTTAAAGCGTAGTCTGGCAGCTACTATTAATTTCTGATGGGTTTAACCTTGAAAACAATTTGAAATGAGCAACCAGTTGTTAATGTGTGTATACATTTTTTCGGAACACCCAATATGTTTTGCTAAAAATAACGGTAATTGAGATTTACACTCTTTTCATTGAGTTAGATGATTGAATTCAATCAAATTTTCAATAATTAAAAGAGAATAGTAAGTAACTTTGTCGGTATGATGCAATCTGTTAGATAATAGCGTTGCCATTCTCAAACTAAAAGTACTATTTATTTGTGAATGACAATAGACATCTGTTACTATTTTGTAGTCTTTGAAAGAAGATCAGTTGTGAGGTAATCAGTATAATTACTATTATATTATCACACAGTGTTTTATGACAAAACTGTCTTTGGCAAATGCGACTAATTGTCGTGCGTCTAATCGTCTTGACTCCGATCGACGTGCGTTGAATTGTCCTTCGTCTAATTATCGTGTGTTTAATTGTCTTCGTCTAATTGTTCTGCGTTCAATTGCCGTGCATCCAATCATTGTGCCTTTAATTGTGTTATATTGAATTATTTTTCTTCAAATTGTTGGTCGTCCAATCATATCATCATATGTCCAATTGTCGTACTGTGATTTGTCTTGCGATAAATTCTTTCGTCTAATCGTCGTTCGTCCAATTGGTGATTAATCGTGTCTTTCGACTAATTGTCGTACGATCAATTGTCGTGAGTCCAATCGTCGTCCATTGAATTGTTACGTCTAATTATCGTGTGTCCAATTGCTGGATGTCGAATCGTCGTGCGTTGAATTGACTTTTGTCTAATTGTTGAGAGTTCAAATACATGCGTTTAATTGTTTTTATAACACTTTGATTTGTCTTGCTTTGTACGGTCATTCGTCTCATCGTCGTGTGTTGCGTTCATTTTTTTGCGTCCAATTGTCGTACGGTGAATTATGTTGCAATGAATTGTCGTGCGTCGAATTGCAGTGAGTTTAATCGTCCTATGACCAATCGTTGTGCGTTGAATTGTCGTTTATCTAATATTTGTGGGTCTAATTAATCGTCATGCATTAAATTGTCTGTCGTCTAGTTATTATGCGTCCAATCGTAGTGTGTTGAACTTTTGTTTAACTATCGTGTGTCCAGTTGCCCGGCGTCTAATCGCCGTGTAATTACATATCGTGTGTCCAATTTCCGGAAATATAAGGGGCCCCGCACACGAACAATTCCTCAACGACTAAACTAGTTAGTTCAGTTGGATACATGTTACGATTCTCCACCAACTAAACTATTTAGTCGAGGAGAAATCGTGTGGCGTTCTCACACAGTACGACGCCGACACAACTCAATTTATGCGAAGTGTGTAGACAGTTTAGTAGAGTATTACTTATTATTATTAATTTATGTAATAAAAATGTTGCTTAAATATTATTAAACATGCTCAAATAAGCTAAAATATGATTACATATGCTCGATGTAACTAAGATATGCATGAGAGGGCTTAGATATGCAAAATATGAAAAATTTAATCATCACCATTTAATTGCATTTTACTAGATGCGGATAGATCCAAAGGGATATTGTCAGCATATCAATATTTAAGAATATGCATTTATATATCTTATTCGATATATGTCCAACTAAACAATCGATCGTATGCGCACTCCCATTGGAACTGTGGAACTATGCCAGTTGTACGATAGTAGAACGATTATTTAATAATAAGGGCTCACCAACTGTTTTCGGGCTAGACGATAGTTGGTGTGTGTACGCACTTGCATTTACGGTAATGCCATTATAGACCTCGACTAAACTATCGCTCAACTAATAATTGGCCGTATGCGGGCCCGCTAATCATCGTGCGTACAATCTACGTGCGTTGAATTCTCTTTCGTCTAATTATTGTATGTCCAATTGCCTTTTGTCTAATTATCATGCGTCCAATTGTCGTACGTGTAATCGGCGTGCGTCCAACCGTCTTGCATTGAATTATCTTTCTAATTGTCGTACGTTGAATTGTCTTGTCTTAAATTATCTTTAATCTCATTGTTGATCGTCCGATTGCCATGCGTCCAATAATCGTGCTTTCAATTGCCTTTCGTCTAATTGTCGTGTGTCGTGAGTATGACAACGCTGTTTCCGTACGTCTAATCATCGTGCGTACAATCATTGTGCGTTGAATTATCTTTCATCTAGTTATCGCGCGTCCGAGTGTCCTGCATCTATTCGTCGAGCGTCCAATCGCCTTGCGTTGAATTGTCTTTCGTCTAATTAAATTATCGTATCTCTATCTGTCATAATCATCCGCAACATATTGACGTATATCTCAAAAAATGAGTTGGACATTGTCGCTCTCAAAACAGCCGCAGACAATTAATACCGATATTTTTACAGCATTCAGCTATGTAGTTTCTGTTCTGCGTGCGTTGCAGTTTCTAAGAAACAAAAATGATGATGAGTTTCAACTGCTCTCCGAAGAAACAAAACTTATGCTTGCGGAAAACAAAGGTACAGGACGGCAAACGTAACTTGCCGTTTCGCAGTGGCAAAATTGTGGGCGGGACCTTCGAAGGGCGCTCTCGATAGATTTCGTGAAAAGTTCGCGCGCCTGGTACATTCAATTTCATTCGATAGAGTTGTAAATGAATAGCGCACGCGAAGAATATGTGCTTGCTTATTACAGAGACTGTACTCGGCCGGCTGTAGAGAGAGAGAGCTTTCGCTTGCTCTCTGCGCGTCTGGCCAACTTACATTTGCCGTCCTGTACACTACAACAATGTTGTCTAGTGTGATAGCAAAGCAGGAACACGGAAGGGGGCTCTCCTTCCCCCTGAACTTCACAAAATATAACACCGAAAACGTTGTCCCCCAAAATTGAGTCCTGGCTACGCCCTTGAACTGTAACATAAGAGAATTTTCAGTTTAGGCGCAGAAAAAAAATGTCTACGTACTGTACCTTTTTCTACGTGTTCGTTAATGTTAGTTAATGCCGAGATATTGTTCAAAAACTGTGATTCGAACGCCGTTTTACAATATGGCCTGCGGTAGCCCGCCAAGGTCGCAAATCTTGGTCGGATCACTAAACTGATTAAAATTGCCAATTTTCAAAACGCCTCTATTTTTTCCAGGTAAGGACTGCTTTACCTCCCTGTAGCAATCAAGAATAAATTCCATCTAAAATATTTTAAAACAAACTCAAAACTCATTCCATAGTGATAAATCATTGAAGTGATAATTAAATTATTTGCAGACATTATTTGTCGTTTCATTCCAAAAAATAAAAATAAAGCGGATAAGCTGAAAGGTTACCGGCAGAAAAAGTTGTGACAAATGAAGAAAAATTACAGCCCCGGGAAAGTTTATCAACCCCCTTAGTGAGCTTGCTTCGTTTCGTCTCCAGGGACCTCTACTACAAGTGCTAAATTTGCATTTTTTCTGTGCCCAGCGCCCACTTTAATAAGTTTGCGGCGAGACTTTTCTAGGAGCGCAATAACGTCAGGTACATTTATCAAAGGGGGCGATTTTCCCACGTCGATAATTCATAAACATTACAGTGTGGGTTTTTCAACGCTGAAAAATTGAAAAATTGCGAATTGCGGCGGACGGCGTGTTTATGACGCATCGCCGTCATACGTTATTTTTATGTAACGCTGCGGATATTACTGATAGTTTTCACAGGTCCTAAAGCTGCGATATTTATCATGTAAATCGGCCGGTTTAAACTCAGTTAAAAATTATAACTGCGCCAGTCCCAAGGGTTGTGCATCGTTTGCATACATTTCACTCGGACGTGAACCGAAAACGAACAAGAAATTCCACGCGGGGCACATGCACTGTGGAAAAATGTACAATTACAATTAATTACAAGAGAGGTGGACTGTTAATTACAACGCTTATGGATTACAAGTATATTTGGACACAGCGGGAGCAGATTGTGAACATTCATAGATGAGGATAAGATAGAGATATGTTAACACTTTTTTCTCTAAAATTCTCCTTGTCTCCATATATCTGTTCTTGTGCTCCTCTACTTCGTCGCTGCTGAGTGCTTTTTGTGCCTGCCACCCTCTCCTGCATCTTGTGGTTCTGCGTCTTAGTGTATTGAGCTCATCAGTCCACCAAGGATTGCTCCCGCGGCCTGCAGGTTTGGTCCTTATGTGTTCCTTGCAGAGGGCTCGCATCCTAACCTGGAACTCCTTCGCCTCCAGCTCCACATTGGAGAGCCAATATTTGAACATTTAAGAATTTAACATGGAAATCCCTATGGCGCATAAACCAATTCTACACCCTGTATATCTACTTTAATAGATCACGAAGAAGAAATGTATTGAAAGTTCAGCAAAATTTCTCGGTTTGAATAAAGATCGAAATTTAATTTGGGATGTTCATGTAAATAACTTCTCTAGGCGCATATACGTAATCAGAAATTTATCACAATGTGTTTTTAAAGATATTTAAAAAAAACTTCTTACTATGCACTCTATCATTCTCTTTTCTCTTACGGACTACTTATTTGGGGGCAATGGGCGGCCGCTGAACGAATGTTTGCTTTGCAAAGAAGGGTGATAATGTCTAATTTATCATATAACGACAATTGTAAACAAAAATGTATGGAAATGAGAATATTAACTTCGCCTAGTCAATACATTTTAAGGAATAACAGATTTTACCATTTAACTATCGAAATACGAATCCAAACAAATACATCGAAAAAAAAATACGCCATTTAACCACTGATAAAAATGATATAATGCTGCCCATCTTATATGACGTTTCTTCACTTTTTTTAATGAATTATAAATCCATTTTTTCTACCGTTCATCACTTAACTTAAATTGCAAATTACTCCTCCGATAATCAAAGCGCAAACAAAAACGTTTCCATAAACTTTGTTTTACCTCAATTAACAAAACCCTTGTACTAATCCCTCCACCAACATACCCAATTAAATTATGATTAACAGAGTTCAACTTTTTAGGCCTCATCCATTATCCCCCGTACGTGCCCGCAGTTGGTACACACATATTTTTTTCACATATCCAAAATACCGATGGCCACTTTTTCGCCCCCGAACTTGTCCCCAAACATTAATCAATATTTGGGTTTTCATTCCGCACATTTTATCGGAACACGGGCCCCTCATCCGCACGCATTTTATCATTTTTACTCTTATATCAGTGGCGGGTGCGCGCGGGGGTGGGCGCTCCCCCCGGTTTCCGCCGCCCATGACAGATACGAAAATGATTAATAATCTAATATTAATAAACACTCTTTCAATTCTCACGCATCGATTTCGAATTTGCATACGTGTATTTGTGTATATTTGCCAATGCGTTTGTGCAAATGTTTGTGTGTGTGTGTGTGTGTGCGCGGGCTGCTTTCAACGGGTTGTGATTTATGAGGATATTTATTAATTGGTAATTTGCTACAAAACGAGAAATAGATTCGTTCGAAATTGAGTATATAAATTTGCCTGAATTTATTATTGTCACCGCGTACGTGAACGTATACTAGATTTTGATTATTGATAGGGAAACAATAACAATTGTGAGTACACATAAACAACGAGTAAAAAGAAAACTGTAATATCTTTTAATTCTTTCGGTAGTGATTATTTACCCATATTTAGACTTGATCAGGCCCTAAGCCATTTGAGATATAGAGACCTTTATAAATCCAATCCAATGTTTCAAATAAAACGAATAACTTTGTTGGTATCACTTTATTAACTTGGAGTAACTATGGATTCGACAATTACAGCTTGTCATTTTCAAACTATGAATATTTCAAATGAGCCATTTGAGTGCCGAAATTTCGACGGACGTTCCTGTATCCAGTCATCTTTACTTAAATCACCCCATAGTCTAGTGGTCGGCAAAGTGCGGCTCCAGAGCCGCATGTGGCTCTTTGGCTCCTTAAGTGCGGCTCTGGCACAAATATCCACGGAAGGCGCAATAATATTTTCATTAAAAAAAAACTTGGTAAGAAAAAAATTACATCTTACACAACACAAGTGGTCTGCTTTGATTGGCCTATAGAATATAGAATATAGACATGATCATTTTCAACGCTTGGAATAGTATTCCTGACTCTTACGCAGTGGCGGCTCGTAGCCGTTGATGGTAGAGCCACTTATACAATATCCCCCCTCCTTTTTTGAAGAACCAAAGAACCATTTATCGAATATTTTGGCCAAAAAATCAAAAATTTGGAAGAAGATCTAAAATATCGGCCAAAAAATCAAAAAAACCTGCTTTAAAAATAAAAATGCAGACCAAAAAACTGAAAATACAAGCAAAAGAAAAATAATTTGCCATTTTTAGCCCTAAAAATAACTCTTTTTAGCTTAAAATAAGTTCCAACGAGAAATTCGAAAATAATAGCAAAAATAAAAATCGACAGCCCTTTCACA
The DNA here is from genome assembly GCA_910593695.2 of Ocypus olens. Lineage (NCBI taxonomy): Eukaryota > Metazoa > Arthropoda > Insecta > Coleoptera > Staphylinidae > Ocypus > Ocypus olens. The sequence goes on from OU343049.1 coordinate 3,626,153, forward strand.
GATAACTTAAAGCGGATTTCAAGTTTTTAACATAATGTATTTAAATGTTATTTCTGTGAATAAAGATATTTGTATACGTAAAAAAAAAAAACGCAAGAAAATCTAAAATATGGGGCAAAAAATAAAAAATTAAGACCAAAAATCTAAAATTTGTACCCAAAAATCAAAGCGGTTTGTACCAACAAATTTTTTACAAACGAATCGAAAATTAAAGTCGAAATAAAGAAAATTTGGGCCAAAAGACCAAATATTGAAACCAAAATAAACGAAAATACAAAACATAGGCCAAAAAAGTAAAAACCTACAATAGGGCCTAAAAAGGTGAAAATTTAGAAAAAAACATCGAAAACTCGGGCGAAAAGATAAAAAATGCAGACAAAAATACAAAATTTCTACAAACCAATCGAATTTTATCGTCAAAATAATAAATATTTAGACTAAAAAATAAAAAAAAAGCTACAATATAGCCTAAAACGGTGAAAATTTAGACAAAACATCGAAAACGAGTGTAAAGATAAAAATTGCAGACAAAAAAAATCGAAAATTTCTACAAACCAATCGAATATTTTGGTCAAAATAAAGACAAAAAAATAAATAAGATTAAATTTATGGCTAATTTGTTTTCTTATTTAGAAAGATTGTTCAAGCATTTGTAACGAAGGGAAATAAATAAATAAATAAATAAAATAAATTTAATTTAATTTATACTCGTATGTTACTTTTTGTTTCTAATTTTGTATTATTGGGATTACCTGTTTAATAATACATAAATAAATAAATAAATAAAATCGGAAATACAGAAATCTAAAATATGGGCCAAGGAATCAAAAATCCTGATCTAAAAATAAAAAAGCAGACAAAAATCGAAAACTTAGGCAGAAGCAAAATAATTTGCCACTTTCAGCCGCAAAAAATAAGTTTCTGATCAGAAATTCGAAAATAATAGTAAAAAATAAAAAAATTCACGAAATAAAATCAATAATCCAAGTTATAAAATGTAAAATATAGGATACAAAATACACCAAAAATCAAAAAAATATATACCTACGTTAAAAAATTCAGACCAAATATCTAAAATTCTGGCCTAGAAATAAAAATAGTGGACCAAGGAAAGAAAAATTTTAACAGACAAATAAAAAAAAATAAAGAAAAATTTAGGGCAAAAGAATCCACAATGTTGATCAAAACGTCGAAAATTTAAACAAAACATGGAAAACTCTGACATAAAGAAAATAAATGCAGACTAAACGAAAAATAAAAAATGGGGGCCAAAAAAATCGAAAATTTTAACAATAAAATCGAAAAGTTGGGTCAAAGTAAAGAAAAATTTAGGTTGAAAGATTTAAAAAAATAATAAATATCTGCAATGTTGGCCAGAAAGTCGAACATTTAGACAGTATATCGAAAACTCGGGCCTGAAGATAATAAATACAGACTAAAAAATCGAAAATTTCAACAAACAAAACTCGAAAATACCGGAAAAAATTAAAATAAATTCGCATATAAATTAATAATTCAGGTTATAAATATTTTAACCAAAATCAAATAAAAAATTTGGAACTAGAATTAAAAATTCGGCCCGAAATATCAAAAATGCCGACCAAAAAATCAAAAATTTTAATAATTAAATCGAAAATTTATGCCACAATAAAGAATATTTAGGTCGACAGATCAAAAATTGAAAATACAGGTCAAAAGTCTGAAAATTAAAAATTCGACGGGAATATCAAAAAGTTGAAAATTTAAACAATTAAAACGCAAAAGGTCAAAATAAAGGATATTTAGGCTAAAAGTTAATAATATTTTGACCAAAAATATCGAAAATACGGGTCAACATTTAAAAAACCAAAAATAAAAAATGCGGACTAAATAGTCGAAAATTTTGACAATGAAATCGAAAATTTAGGTCAAAATAAAGAATATTTAGGCCAAATGATCCAAAATTTAGTCAAAAAACAAATAGAAAATACAGGCTTAATAATAAAATATGCTGAATATTGTAGTAAGAAAATGGTTTAAATTAGTCCTAAAAATCACTCTATTGTTCAAAATCATTTCCCAATTTTTTTTTAATAGGAAAATATTTTTCTTTAATTTTCGCTTTAATTGTCCAAAAAAGTGAAACTAACTTGAAAGAGAATTCAAATAAAACCATTAACTTTATTGTTTCACCTTTTGTGTCGGCAGTTTCGACAACTTTCGATTTAGTAGATACATTTTGAATAATTCAAATAAAACAATTCACTTGGTTAGTATGACTCTTAGTAGCGGCTCGTGGAAAATGTTGATGGTACTTTTACAATATGGGCAGGTCCTCGCCTCTTTTTTTAAAGAAAGAAAGATTAATCTTCATAGTCCAAGATTATTTTGAGTGCTAAAGTAAAGGTTTATAATTTCAAACATCCAAATTCAAACAAGTTGAAAATGTGATTTATGAGTACTTATCCCGTGTTTACATTTTGCCCCAGACTGTAACACCATTCTTCGACATCAAACAATACACATGAAAAACAAAAATAATTTTAAGAATTAATTAAAAATTCTTGCTGATCTTGAAACTACTACAGGTAGTGCCATGGCTCCTTGGCTCTATATAACGAGCCGCCCCTGCTCTTACGATCAGCTGAAAAAGCTCGCGTTTGGTGAGAACTTGGAATTATGCCTAAAATTAAAAACAACAACATACAAACCTGACTTACTCAAATTTCCAAGGAGATGTAATCACATTGTAAATATTTATTAAGTATGAAATTTAGTTTTATTTGGTGTAATACTTATTTAGTGTAATGAAAGTTTACTAAACAAGCAGATTTTCCACCCCTTTTTTTTTTAATTGTTGTAATGTTCATTCATTCATTCACTGCCATAGCCCAACAACATCTCGTCTTCTCTTTGATGCTGAAACTTCAGTGCTTACTCTCTGATTTGTAAATATTTTTCGCTTCATTCGTTGAAGTAGATTCTATACAACTAGATGTACTATTCTCTGTATCAGGAATAGGATGGATATCCCCTGTCTAACACAGTGGTAGAGGCTTTGGGTTCATCAGGCCCCTTATCATAGGAAACTTTTTTGTTAATTTGCTGAGCTCTTCCTCAGCTTTCAAAATGGATACTATTAACAAAATTATGTTTCCTACAAAAGTTGCTTATCTTATTGTGCGTTTTAAAAATCTGGAATTCTTGTCCTACTTAAGCAATCAGGAAAATAATAATATCATCATTCGATTCTTCTTTGTCCCAACTCTCCATGACTAGCCCTGAATAGTAAATATGTTTGATTATAAAAAAAGTGAGTCGATATGTTTCGATATTTTAAAATCTAGCTGTTTAAATTTCACAACGTGCAAATTAACACATTTTCTTACATAATTGGATACGTCCAATAGCATTATTAAATTTATATTTAAAACGAGTGAAGTGAATTTTAGCCCGTTGCATGCGCACTTGGAAATTTGCTCTAATGTGCAATGAACTATTTACGTCTGCAGTTGCACGCAATCAAAGCCGGCTTTATTAGACACGTTTATGTTGCCCATAAACGCCACAAAGACATTAATCATCCCCATAATACATTACCTTTATTAACGATCGTATCACTGCCACTGACCAAAGACATTTATAGGAAAATAAAAATGAATTGAACTACTATTACGGACGTGGTCTGGAAAAGTGGTTCATAATTTATAATTTATTACCTTATTTATTTATTTATCTCTTATTATTTTCAGAAAACAAAATAAAATTAAGGTAAACTAAGCTCAGGATGCAATACGTCATATCCTGTGCAAAGGTGGTTTCGGGGTAAGCGGGGTAATTCAATATTTAAATATGTTTTGAAATTTCATACTCTGCTGAAACTAGAGTGATTTAGTAAGAGCGACATTTTGTGTAAATCATTGTTATTTCTAGGAAACACTGCCTTTGCTTTTATTTTTTGGTAATGTTGGTAAATTCTAAAACCAAAAATAAAACAAAAAATTAAACTCGTTTTAATCTGTGTACTTTCAAAGACAAGACTTTGATAAAATCACAGGTTTTCTGTAACCATCGCTTCTTGTACAGTCTGTTTAAAAAATATATTTTCGATTTGTTCCCTTCGGAGTGCTCAAAATATAAACTTTCCAAACTGTATGTATTCCAGTAAAAAAATAAAACAAAATTGATTTTATTTATATTTACACGCTACCATTTTTAGTTTTGGCGTTTCATAACCAACGATTTAATAAATCGTGTATTCGGTTTTCCAACTGAAGCAAGATCATTCATTTCTTCACATCTGTACTTTCACTAATCACCTCCAACTCAGGTATAAAACTCGTTCAAACCTTCCATAATCTCCTCAGTCGTTTACGACTTCAACACGTTCACGATCACCTTCACGTAAGTGTATTTTATTCTTTAACATTCAATTTAAATGCCAAGCTGCACTGATGAGAGATAAATCTCGAAACGCATCTGCAGATGTTATTTCCTTAATTTTTACATATTTTACTGTTCATTTTATAGTTTAAACTTTTCAAATTCAATTTAGTTTAATTTTGAAGTTAGTCCTGTGGGTAGAAATAAACGATCTTAAACCAATGTTATTTCACTTAGTACTTAGTACTAGTAATAACGCAAGTTTCTTTTGTACCATTCAATATCCGTGCCGAGTGGCACTAGCCAGGGAAGTAGTTGTTTCTATAAGTTATTTGTTTATAGTCTTAGTAAGACTTAATTTTGCTTGTAGAGTTACGAACAGGTTGAATATTCATGTATTTAGGCTATATTTCGTTTTATTAAATTTATTTAATGCTTTCTGCAACAAGTAAGGTTGTTTCTAATTTATTTAAAAAAATGTAATTAACAAAAAATTATTAAATTGCAGATTATTTTTGTGTAATTAGTGTGTAACAAAAACACTACATTTGGTTAAATTATTTAATTATTTTTAATGACATATTCATTAGCGACTTTTTACTTTCTCCGTTACGAAGTACGAGAAAGTATTGTGATCGTGATTTTTTTTTCAAAAATTTTTTTTGCGGAAATATCCGTTTTGGGGTCCCTAGATGCCATTTCAACAATTTCTGGAAAATTTTTTTTTGTGTCTGTCTGTGTGTGTGTCTGTCTGTGTGCGCTGTATCTCAAAAACTAATAGAGCAATTGATATCAAACTTTGAACATACGTCTTATTTGATAATCTGAAGAACTGAAAAGCTTTTGGTAAAATTTCGTACACCGGAAGTGGGCGTTTACCTTAACTGTTTTTTGTTTTGTGCCAATATTTTCTTAAATATAAAAAATATCACAAAAACATTTAAACAAACATTGAAGGAAACAAAGAAATGAACATCTTTTGCTTGAAAATATTTTTCATAAAATCATTGCTATTCGAGAAAAAAATTTATTAATTTTATTTAAATTTTTGGTTTATAATTATGAAACGATAATAGTTACAGCAAATTTATGTGAATAATAATTGCAGAGAATACCAAAATAAACAACTTCTAAAGAATAAGTTTTTTTCGAAATCTCGTTAGTTCTTGAGTAAACTGAGTTTTTTAATTTGAAGTATCATTTTTCCATCTTTCATAATTTTGACGTTTTAAACGTCAGTTTCATCCGAGTTTACACAACGCTCGATGTACATTTAAAATATGATTTTAATTGAAAATAAATCATGAAAACGTAAATATAAATGGCTATACCATCAAATCGGAGAAAGTAACATGATGGCCACATCACAATTTTTTGAATAATTTTGATTTTAGTTACGTTTGTATCATGTTTGTAGAATGAAAATTAGTAGGGGAGACCGGGACAGGTTGTCACAAGTCTAAATTCTCAGTCGCTGCTGCTTTCTAGCGGTTTAAACTCAAACCACAATACGATCACAATATTCGGAGTAGGGTGTACGTTTCCAGTTCCGGGCGATAATGTGATTGCTGTTTCATGTTTTTTGCAGTTAAAAATATTTTTTATTGCTTTATAATAGTTGCTCAATATTATTCTGTATCAACATTGAGGCTAGTTTCAAAATCTGATTTCTAAGTTCGGTTTTTGTCTGAAATGTCTGTTCGCGGTTGGTTGTCACAAAAATTCCGGGGATGGCTGCCAACGACAACCTACTTTGGCGTTTTGTTAGTAGTTTCTTCGCTCGTTTCAGGTAAAGATGTTGAGAAATAATAAAAAAAGACAAACCTAGAAGTTGCTACAGATATCATGCCCGCAGCAGTGAGGAAGGTGAAAAGAAAGGATTATCAATTCGTAATGCTGAAACTGATTATCAACAGTAATATAACGAGTGCCTATGATTTTGCCGGCAGGATCAAGATTGCTTGTTGCGACGAAAATCGATTTTCTAGAAGCAACAAGCAAGAGTGATCCAGACGCTAATAATTGCCCAGGAAAAATCAGTCACGAGTTAGATTCGAGAAGACAATTGGCCGAACAGAAAGTTCACATTTCATAATTTGAAAAGTTAAATTTAATGACACCAAGTGTCAGACCTGTATTAATCTACGCCACAATAATTGTAGTAAAAATGAGCTTACCAAGATTTTGAGAAATGCCTATGAATACTATTACCGATGAAAGCACTAACACTTCACCCGAAAATACAAACAGATCGAATTCAGGAGCAAACTGCTTAAAAGTCCGGCAATAACTGACGTTTTATATGTTATAGAACATGTACTAACGCGTTGCTAGGCAATACCAACATGAGAGATTATCTGATTAGATACCACCCAGGGTGAATTGCCATGCATAAAATGCAGCGTGGTCCGTTACGCATCGTAATTAGGATTTTATTGGATCATGTCATCAACTTTATTCGATTTTATTGGTTAGTAAGTAAATGAGGGCAATTGTCAAATCAATTATTGAACCTTAGCAAGATGTAAGAAAATTCCACGATCAAATAGAAAAGTTTTTCCTGATGAGGACGAGAAAGTGTTAAAATAATATGTTCTTCAAGCAGACGATGTCTACTATTGTTTAACTCCATGAAAATTAAAGCGTTGGCTTATGATCTTTGTGTGGCGAAATCTATTAGATGCCCTAAATCTTGGCATAATATACTGAAGGAAAAAAAAACACTTTAAATTCGTGAAATATCGACCTTTTTCAAACCGTCATAACTCTGTATTTTTCCAATCGATTTTGATGAATCTTAGAGGGCAAAAAACTTTGAAGTGTCTTCTTTAAAGTCATGCATGCGAAACTAAACGTAAGCCCTTCCGCCCCTTCTAGCGCCCCTGTGAAACCATGTCCAACTTTGACGATGTCTACGTAGTTGGAAAAATTTTGTCCTCTCGATCCACCATAAAGGCATTAAAATTTGATCAATTCCCTATGCAGGACTCTAAGAACGAAGTTCCTACGGCGATTTGGCACCAAGTTATGGGTGTTTGAAAAAAAGTGCATTTTGAGGTTTTTCGCACATAACTCAGTGACTTTTCAACCAAACTTGATGATTCTTTCGGGAAAAAATCCCAAAGTTCGCATTTATGACTTTGAAGAAGACACTTAAAAGTTTTTTGCCCTCTAAGATTCATCAAAATCTATTGAAAATGCGCCAAGTTATGCCGGTTTGAAAATGGTCAATTTTACGAATTTCAAGTGTTTAATTTTTTTTTTCTTCCAGTGTAGATGTGCTGAAGATGCTTTTTTTAAAAACACCTAACTTTTCATTACGAACACTAGAGGCGACCAGCTCAACATGAGCTTGTAGCTCTAGCCAAACAAATGTGGAATATTTTTTCAATAATTTGCCAACAGTTTAAGGACGTTATAATTTTCAAGTCATAACTTCAGTGCAGAGGCAAGAAATAATTATTGCACGTAAAGGAGCTAAACATATCGGTGAACTAGTTTCTCCTGAAAGGGTACTTTCGTAACGTTGGCTTTTCTGCTGTAGGAAAGAATATCCCACCATTCTTTATATATCCAAGTATTAAAAACTACAAACGATTTATAGATACTTCGCTCGTAGATTCTGGTGGAACTGAAAAAAAAAATCTGGGTGAATACAAGAAGCCGATTTCATCTTATTTTTAAATCATTTCCAACACAACACACAAAAGGCACACCAGAGAATCCATGCCTGCTTCTTCTTGTTAATCTTGCCTCCCATCTTAATAAAGAAGGGCACAATTTTGTTAACCAATGGAATCATTATGTTATCGTTCCCCACATTGTTGACAAAAGCTCCAGCCTCTTGGTCGCACTGGCTATGGGATTTTAAAGAAATTATTGAACTCAGCTTATAACGATTGGATGATTCATAATCCAGGGAGAATTTGTGATATACTACTCATTTTTTGCATATATCTTCTTCCAATTACACCATCTAATATTTCTTTAGGATTCTGGTGCATAAAAATATACCCATTAAATTCTGTCATATTCACAGATGCGGATTTTACACCAAGCTATGTGACCGACAGAGAACAGTCTGCGAACACCTTGTAAAGCAGCAAAATAAAGAGCTCAAGATAACTCAATTAATGCAATGTGCGCCTCTTGTAGTAAGTCTTATAAAAAGCTGACTATTTCAAATATACACCTTGAAAGAACTCGCCAAAAAAAGATGCAGCAATTTAGTTAAAAGAAAGCTTGAAGAACTGAAAAGCAACTAAAAAAAATCAAAATGTCTATTTTGAAAAGTAATTGAAAATAACGAGAAAGCAAAAAGTAAGAAAATAAGTAAAAGGAACGAAAAATCTCGATTAGTGATGATGATATTTTTATTTGTCTTGAAGCATTTTCTAACAGAAGAGCTAGGAATCCAGTGTATATAAGGTGCTGTAAAAATTGCGGATTAACTCAATGGCACGTTGTCGAGGATTACTTTGAGAGTATAGAAAAAATAATGAAAAAAATCGGTATTGTATTTTTTCGAAGATTAGTGTAAATTATTTCATTGCTTAAAATCTGCATAACATTAATTATTAACACTCCAGCTCATCAAATAAATTTTGCAGAGATACATACTTTCATTTATTATTATAATGTTAAATGATGGATTTTCACATTCAAATAAATCTACTGATGCTAATGATAGAAAGGGAAACTGTGAGCACTGACTCTTCAAAAATTAACAATCATACATTGAGACAACCTGCCCCGGCCTACCCTGCAAATTTCCTTTCAAAACAATTATTACATGAAAGTAATTATAAATGAATGTGTATCATACATAATAGTTAGAATTAATTAACATTAGTACTAATCTCTATATAAATTTCCTTTCAAAAGAACATATTTCACCCTCTTATACAAAGAGTTAATCCACCCTCCATACAAACCGATAGTTCGTAACTATATAAAGCATCCACGAGTATGCATTAATTCAAGCCTCATATATATATATTACAACAAACAAGCGATTAATACATCACGGCAACAGCTTCTGTTTTAATGTCACTAAATGCACTAAGTGCTTGTCGACGTTAATACCGAGATCAGGTATTACTTACGAATAATGCGAACACACTACTAATTAACGACGTTAATTTATCATTCTCTAATGCCTAGTCATCGATAATGAAAGTGCTTACCCCTCCGTTCTAGGTCTATTCTCTTTTCATATCACCCGACGACGATGGAAAAACAGTAATTTGCGAATTCTAATAACATACTGCGCAGCAAAGTTTCACGGTTGGTAATTTTTCTCGCGTAGAAAAGGAGTTTTCATTTGAACATTTCCACAAAAAACCCTCGAATTGAAGGGGACTTGAATGGGTGCAGCGCTTGAAGTAACTGTGCTCTTGTATTTTCAATAATTACATGGTGAACACAAATGATTTGAAATTTTACAACTCAACTGTGGGACGATGATTGGCATGAAGTCATTTGGAATGAATAATACAACTGAAATCTGGGACACTGATAATGCAACTGGTCCCTGATAATACAACCCGAATGTGGGACGCTGATTGTATTATGAAGGTATAGCCGTTCCAAAATGTCGTGACACATTGCACAGTGAACATATTACATTTCAAGAGAGGGGACGCCGGAAACTCATAATTATTCAGTGAGCACCTTCGAGTAAACATAATGTACGTATATACATAATCGGTCGCGAATTGAAGATCATCTTCAATGCGGTAATGCGGCCACGCGTAGATTTGTTATCGCGTTCTCACTCTGCGCAAACTTTATCCCCAGATGTTCTGTTCTATTACCATTTTTAAAATATACGCTCGGTACAAAAAAACAGTGTCTGGGCTACTATACAGGCCGAGGCGTTACCCTCCCACTTGTATTCGAAATTTTAGATTTGTAATTTAAACAACTACTACGTGGCGTTTTCTTTGGAGAGAAAATGAAAACCAATTTACTGTTACGCAACCTGTTTAAAATTCATACGACCTATTTAGATTTTAATCAAAAAATTTCCACCTAACCCGATAAGTAATAAAGATAACGTCCCTAAAAGAAACGCGCAGGTCGACAAATTACTGATAGGTGCGATGATTGAACGATAAAAGATTTAATTGCATATTTTCGGAGGAAAATACAAAAGTAATTACATACTGCGCGGCGATAATTACCTGAAAATTGTGGTGTTCCCGTACCTAATTGGATTACAGGGTTCTAATTATTGCTTCGAATAAAGTGATTAATGACTTCATCTACTTTGTAATTTTATTAGTATAGGTTAAACAAAATTTTTACATTGTTGGAATGCGTGGCACTCCTTCAGGGGTTCATCTTGAATTTATATTTATATTCCGTTTCTCCATCCCATTCTTTCAAAACCGAAAGGTAAATATTCACAATTACTGCCTTTTACGGGGAAAACGCGAAACGTAATCGTACAGCGGATATAACTGATAAGGCCCAGAGCGGATGTGGATGGTTACCGACTTCCTTCTTCCTCCCCATATGGCAGGCATCCTGGGACGAGAGTCCGGGTTTCTGGATCTTTCAGTTTCAATATTCACCGAAAAATCACATTTTTTTACAGCCAGTAGAGGTTCTAAATAAAATTGATAATTTTAATTGTAAAAACATGTATTACATTGTTAATTAAAATTGAAAACCCCCACTTGTTGCGGAAGCATTAAATAATATTTAAATAATTTAATTTATGTAATAGATATGATATAACATATATTTTGCTTACGGAGTACATATTAATTTTATTAATAAAAAATTGAGCACCAAGTCCATAACATTTAACGTAGCGAACAAATTAATTTAACAAACACGAAAAAAAAATTATATGTATAGAGAATTACATGCACAATTGAGTACTTATTTTAAAAAAAAACAAGCATATAAATCTGAAGCAACCCCCAAAAAATAAATCATAAAGCGCCGTCGGATACAATTAAGTACAAGTCTAGTGTGAAATCCTGGCGCAAGTTGAACTCCTGAAACTGAAGCGTATTTGTATATGCGAAGTAATATCGCTTACATCCCTCCATTCCACCGTCCCTCGCGGTTATTAAGAGAGCACCAGATATATATTTCACCCCGAAATTAGATGCAATTTACAATAAATTCTTACTGCGCCATTATGTTTGTTTCAGCGATAAAAATTTCGCTGAAAGGGCAGGAAACGTCGCTTTCGCCTCCTTTTTATTGTTACACCGTTAAAATGCACGCTTCAGCGCTCCGCGTCCAAAGATAATTGACGATGGTTTTTTCACACGTCCTCACGTTATTAAACGTCGCGCCCCTGATTATCTCTAATTACACGAATCAATATTTTGCTTTAAATTTAATTGGGCATTATTATTTCATGCTTGTAAAGTTTGTTGTTCTGGTTTTGTCTCCGGGAAAAGAAAAATTAAGAAAGAGGGCCAAAAAAAATGAAACGGGACGGAAAATATTGCGCGCATAAAACATTCGCCCGAGCTGTGAAAAGTTTCGAAGTTTAATTAACCTCCTGCGGACGGGGGTTGTCTTATGTTAATTAATTTCTGAAATTATTGGTGGCAGAGATTGTGACTTTCTGGAAGTATTTAAATTCTTTAATATTAAACTCAATTAAATGCTGACGTCGAATGATGATATCTTTAAAGTTTCCGGAGTATATAATATCCTTTATGGGTAATGTTAAGTTAACTACATCCTGCATCATTATTAATATACTAAAGTATAAAAATAATATTTTTCAATAAAGTTTTTTGATTGAAAATGAAATTAGAATCGGTTTACTTTTGGTAAAACATGTATGTATCTAATTAAATCAAGTGTGTAACAATAATCAATCAACATAAACATATATCATATCCACCGATAGATTATACTTTTTCGACAAACATCAGAAAGTGAAAAGTACCAACACGGCTATGAAAAACACATTATTGACATTTTGTTATTATTCTTAAGTTTTAACTATTTTTTGAATTTCTACCACGCAGAACGTTTTAACCACTTCGCGCCCATGTGGCTTTAATTGGGCTATAGGATAATCCTGAAAATTCACTTTTTTCTAATTGTTACCTTTTTCTACGACATATTATTCCACTGTCACAAATTTACTCATTTATGCAAAGAAATATGAAAAAAATATTCCATAGATGGCGCTTTTTTTTGTAAAATATTTTTGTTTTCGTTTTTTTGTTTGTCGCCAAATGTGGCGACCTGGGCGTGAAGAGGTTAAATGACGTGAGTGCGATTTTCATAATCAACTACAATTACAATTTATATATTTCCCGCAAAGTTTCATAAGTACTACTTTTTGTGACGAGAGTTGTTCGGCAACCTAGTGGAATTTCTGCCACTCAAGTTGTCCAAAAAGTATAATCTATGGGTAGATGTAGTATACAAATAACATATTAGACGGCGTTATCATTTTAAGCAATGAACTTATTATTTATAAATAATTTGGCTAACGCCTCGAAAAATGTTCCAAATTCGACTTTATACAAATAACTATTCTCATCATAATTCGTATTATTTTCTACGGATAAGAAAATTCCAATTAATTTGTCTTTAAGTAAAATTTCAAATTCTATCTCCATGGCCGCCGCCGTTTTCTCCGTTCCTCGGCATAGAAAAGACGGACGTGTCCTTAATTTACGATTGGGCGGTAACTAAGGGCTGCTCTCCTTTTTCGGCGCCGAAATAATTACGACGCCGTGTCCGCACCTAAAAACACAAATGCGTTATTTTAAGCGCCGTAAATCACGCCCCTCCCTTTATTTACATACACATGTTTTGCTCGACCTTCTCCTTCAAGAGGCTGTAACTACAGAATAAGTAGTTTATGCAAAATGTCTCATTTAACATGTACACAATGACTATTTATTTAAAGCAACACAGTTAATGTGTCCAACTTTTTTACGAACGACAAGAAGGACAAATAAATTGCAAAAAAATATCTATCAACATAATAAGACTTCATTTTGCAGAGTCACGGACAGGTTGAATATTTATATATTCAGGCTTTTTTCGTCTTTATTACATTTATCAACATTCAATCTAGATTTCACACTTATCGAAAAATCGTTGGCAATTGAAAAAACTCTACTGTGTGTGTGTTTCGGGGAGTTACAATTGAGGTGTTGATTTCATAAACAGCATATGTCCAAAATTGTAGAAATCGACATTTTTGCGGCATCTGGTAGAGTATTTTGGAAGCTATACGATAGTGGACGTAGTTCATTTGAAAACCACACACGTACAAAGGTTTTAAATTCCATTTATTTTATTATTTATTGCAACATTGTTCATGCCCAATTGCTTTTCTTTGTTTTTTCTTAATACAAGAAAATGCAATAAATGATTAGTCACTTAATACTATCAGTTATCTATGATAAGTAATAAAAATAATTGTGAAAATAGAAGTTAATATACAAAAAAATGGTGATGTGGCCATCATGTTACTTTCTCTGACTTGATGATATCATAGCCATTTATATTTACGTTTTCGTGGTTTATTGAAATAATATTTTAAATGTACATCGAGCGTTGCGTAAACTCGGATGAAACTGATGTTTAAAACGTCAAAATTATGAAACATGGTAAAATTATACTTCGAAAACTCGGTTTACTCAAAAACTAACGAGATTTCGAAAAAAACTGAAACCTTAGAAGTTGTTCATTTTGGCATTCTCTACAATTATTATTCATATAAATTTGCTGTAACTATTAGAGTTTCATAATTATAAACCAAAAATTCAAAAAAATTAATAATTTTTTTTCTCAATGATTTTACGAAAAAAAATTTCAATCAAAAGCTGTTCACTTCTTTGTTGTCTTCAATGCTTGTTTAAATATTTTTGTGATATTTTTCATATTTAAGAAAATATTAGCAAAAAACAAAAAACAGTTAAGGTAAACACCCACTTTCGGTGTACGAAATTTTACCAAAAGCTTTTTAATTCTTCGTATTATCAAATAAGACATATATGTTTCATATCAATTGCTCTATTAGTTTTTAAGATACAGCGCACACAGCCACACACACAAACATACACACACACACAGACACAATTTTTTTTTTTCCAGAAATTGTTGAAATGTCATCTAGTGACCCAAAAACGGATATTTCCGTAAAAAAAAAAATTGAAAAAAAATCACGATCACAATACTTTCTCGTACTTCGTAACGGAGAAAGTAAAAATGCTATCTATATTATTTTTATGGAAAAATGGAATGGAAATAGTAGAAGTTGCAAGAAAGAGCCCAAAAAACTAAATAAAAACACAGGACAAATGACAACCAGCGGCACACGGGATATAAATATGTATGGACAACAAAGATAAAACAGATAATATAGAAAAGAACACAAAACCAAATAACCTGAATATATTAATATTCAACCTGTTCGTAACTCTGCAACAAGTGAGGTTGTCTTAAATTTATTTACAAAACCAAAGCAAAATAAACTAGAAATAATAGGAATTACACAAATAAAAAGGAAAGGGCAACAAAGATAAATAAAAACGCAAGAAAAACAGACATTGTAAAGTGGAATAAGAAGTCTAAATGGGAAAGAAATGAAATTAATTGAAGATTTGGTTGTGGAAGACGAAAGGAGGGCAACAGTCACGAAGAAAATGGGAACTGCAGTAAACAAAATGATGGGGAAAGAAGATACCATAACGATAGGGTTTTGGAACGTAGTTGGAATAAAGACGAAGTATAAGAAGAGTAGATGGCAGAGCGATTTTGAGGATTGAGGACATCGTGAGTTTAGTGAAAACGTGGATGTGGATAATAAGGGAAGAGTGGGAAGAAATAAAAGGATGGCTACCAGGCGGCTTCAAGTGGCAACAAAGTACGCGACGAAGGGCAGGGTTAAGGGGGGATAGTAGTGTGAATGAGAGTGAATATGAAGGAAGGCAGAATAGACAATGTATAGACAATGGTGAAGGACTGGTAAGGGTGAATTATCAACAAGGAGTCTGTCGGATCCACAGGTGATGTACGTTAATAGAAACTGGAATGAAATAAGAAGGGAAATTGATGAGACGAGAGTAGGAGGAAATTGAGTAGTGGGGTAGACTTTAATGTAATAGTGGGGAAAGGGGGAGGGGAGGAATCAACGATGAGCGGAGATCGAAAGGAGTTCGCAGGTCAAGTGTGTAAATGGTGAAGGCAGGAGAATGATAGAGTGGGTGATGGAAGAGGGTTGGGAGACATTAAACAGATACGGTCCATTGGTGTCGTGGGTACAGGCCACTTGTACCGGCTGCACCGCAGCCGTGTGGGTTCGATTCCCTGCTCGGAAGAAAAACTTTTCGGTTTCGTTCGGATCCGTGGTTGTTGTATACGTCTTTCATTATTCATTTGTTCATTTAATCATTTAATTTATAACTTATAATATATAAATAATCCATAACATTGATGATGGCTAATGGTCATAGAACCAAGGCCAGGCGTAACGCCAAAAAGAAAAAGATGCACAGAGGAGGACTGAGATGGGAAAAATACGTACATTAGGCCAAGAGGATAGTCGATGATCGACTAAGTGACGATTAAGGGAATGGCAAGAAGGTAAGTAAGAAGTATGAAGGAGGAGGAAGTCATGGGGTCTGACCATATGCCGCTAAAAGTAGAGACACGGATAGGGAAGGTGAGAGAGGTGGGGAGAGTTCAGGAAAATGGGAAATTGCAAAGGCAATTAAAGATATGTGGAGGAGGTTGGGGAAGATTCGGTAGGATGAGGTCAGAACAATAGAGGGGATGGAGGAAGTAATAATGGGATATCGGAGAAAATTAAAAAGCGATAAACGAGGAGGGCGTGCGTGGTTCGCTAAAGAGTGTAGGCAGGCAAAAAGGGAAAAGAGGAAGGCAGTTGACGAATGTATAAGGAGTAGAGGGGAAGACAGAAAGGTAGTGGCAGCAAAAAAAGTTCAAAAGGATCTGTGAGAAGAAGAGGTTGCTGGCGGTGGAAAGACCAATTGTGGAGTTGAGGAAGTGCAGAAATCAGAAATGTGAAATATACTGACGCGAGGGGAAAGGAAGAGGCAGATAGGTGTATCATTACAGGAATGGATAAGGAAGTGCAAAGAAGGTAGTGGATGGCCTGGTGATATTGGAAAGGGAAGAGTTCACTGAGAAGGAGGTAAAAAGAGCATTCAAGGAAGTGAAGAAAGGAAAGGCGGCAGGATTGGATGGATTGAAGGCGGAGATGTGAAAAGCGATAAGGGAAGAGGTTCAGGGAGTTATTGAATCAAATGTGGATGGGAGGAAGGAGCGTGCCGGCGGCATGGGTACAAAATAGCCATGAAAGTGGTAAAGAATCGGCTGAAGGGAGAGGTGAAAAAAAGGAGTTACTGGCGGTGAGGCATGGAGGTTTCAGGAGGGGAGGGGGACGAGAGAACAGATCGTTACTCTGGCAAGAAAAGGTGATAGAGGAGGAGGGCAGAATTACAAACAAAATATCATGTACCGGAATTACAGAATATTGCATCATATAGTTATTGGATATATTAAAAAAATGTAGTGCATTTTCGCGAAAAAAGTAAACATTACAAATTATGTGTATAAGTAATTATGAAAAGAATGAAATAACTTTATTAACAATCTCAGCCCAAATATCGGCCTTGACACTTTGATCTTTGTAGGATGAATGTGATAGCTACTACAGAGAGGGATGATTCGCCACTTCCTAGAGAAGATTTACATCATCCGTGTCAGAAAAAGAAAGAGTCATGATGTACGTGGTTTTCTCGCAACAAATATCATTAGTGAATGGCGATTGTATTCACACTAATCAAGATGTATACTCGAGTCTGGAGATATTTGGCATGTGATAGAATGTTCTTTTTCTACGCACGCCCAGATTTTATTTTTATCAGCAAACAATAATATTTCTATGATTGGTGCGGTTAATATTGCATCAGTTCTCCTTGCTTCGTTTAAAACTATGCTCCGCCGACGTCGGTCTTCGATCTCACTTCATCCTTAGAATGGCCAATACGATCCTTGCTAACGACTCTAGCGGCAGATGCTCGAAGCAAATCAGCTCCATAGGAAATACGAAGAAATAGTGCTCAAAGATTATCCTTGCACGATCATCGCTACAGTAGCAGTGAGGAAAAGTTTTCTTCTTATGATAAAGAAAGAATTGCTTTTTTAAATCGTGATTTATATTGAAGAGTACAGGCATTTAAAATAAGATTAACTTCATTAACCTTCAATCTTTTGAATCGTTTTGTGAAAAGTAGAAGCACACAATGGATGATTCAGCATCGACCGAATACGGAGAGATATATGTTAGTCTTCAAATTAATGTTACAAATTATTTCTTCCGATAACTAAAAAGGGTCATCTTTGGCAATTTTGTTTTATAGTTTTTTTAAGATGGCGTTGACTAGGTCATCTGTCGTAACTCTTTGATTTTATAATACGAGGTCCGGCTCTTAAATAACGAGACTGCGCGCGCAGAACGCGTACCAGAACTGTAGAGGGGGAAACGAACACACCGTTGGAAACCTTGAAGTGTCAACTATTCCAGTGCGAAATAACGTTTGTGTGCGTTCAGTAGTATTTATGCTATTGCGTTTTGAAGCCAGCGTGTTTTTTTCTCACGTCGGATAAAATGTGTGACGAAAAACATGAGCAACGTATCAATCTGAAATTTCTCTTAAAATTGAAAAAAAAGCCAACTGAGTGCTACAAATTGTTGAAGGAGGCTTACGGTGAGAATACTTTATCTCGTGCGCGTGTTTTCGAATGGTCTAAACGATTTTCTGAAGGCCGAGAGAGCACCGAAGATGACCGACCTGTCGCTGTTTCAACTCCAGAAACTGTGGAAAAAATCAATCAAATTGTGCGTGCAGATCGTCGAACGAGCATTAGGATGATTGCTGAGACTGTAAACGCCGATAAAGAAACAGTCAGAAGAATTTTACACCATGAACTGAACATGAAAAAAGTCTGTGCGAAGTTGGTACCAAAAAACTTGACCCCAGAACAAAAACGTGTCCGTCACCAGATCTGCTCAGTTCTTGAAAGGTTAGTGGAAGAGCCTGCATTGTTGGAAAAGGTCATCACATGCGACGAAACTTGGATTTTTCAGTATGATGTTGAAACTAAGCGGCAATCGATGCATTGGAAAACTCCAGCATCTCCGAGAATGAAAAAAGCAAGGATGTCGAAATCGAAATTCAAAGCAATGCTCATCGTTTTCTTCGACATTAACGGCGTCGTGATGACTGAATGGGTTCCAGAGGGTCAAACTGTGAACCAAACTTATTATTTGCAAGTTCTGGCAACACTGCGAGAGCGAGTTCGTAGGAGACGGCCGCAGTTATGGAAAGACAAGTCGTGGATCTTACATCAAGACAACGCACCTGCTCATAACGCGCTGTCTGTAAAGCGTTTTTTAGCCGATAAAAGCATCGCAGTGCTTGAACATGCTCCGTATTCGCCAGATTTAGCGCCCTGCGACTTTTACCTATTTCCCAAGATCAAGTCTGCCCTAAAAGGAATGCGTTTTGGGCCAATGGAGGAGGTGAAGCAAAAAACGACGGAGCTACTCAAAGCGCTCACAAAAGAAGACTTCCAGCACTGTTTCCAACAGTGGAAAAAACGAATGCTTCGGTGTGTGCAGAGGGAAGGGGAGTATATTGAAGGGGAACATTCGTTGGATCTGTAATTTTTATAATAAAGACCTTTTTTGTAACCAGTTTCGTTATTTAAGAGCCGGACCTCGTATATTGGAAACTTATAATTACATGCATAGGCAATGAATATATACAATTTTAAAATACTATGTCCCAACTAGGTATTTTATATCTGCTAATATATGAAGGAACTGATTTTAACAATTGTTTTTCATCCCGTTCCATCATTCATAAAACCAATACGAATAACCGTTGAAGAGTGTTTATTTAAAATAATTGTTCACCCGTGTTTAAAGGCGTATTCATCTGCTATTTTTTCGTAAAGAATTTCACCGAAAAAGAAATACAAGAGCACTGCCCGTTTGCTTCTATCAATTTATCATCGACATATTTTCCTTTATCGCGCGGGTCCCTTTCTGGAAAAATATTTTATTTTCCTTTCCCGTCTCCCAACACTCGAATTCGACGAAACTATTTTTAAAAGGTACATTTTCTTTAAACGAAATTCCACTCTGCGGAGGCAGTAATTCTTTCCGGCGTTGGAAAAGTATCGGAGAGGAAGGACGCGCTGAAAGGGCCTTCAAGTTTCGACGATACGAGCTAACGGCATTTGTGCCGGCCCATTGTTATTGCACGCGGCATTTGATGATTGCGCGACAATGTCGCGATTGTAATGTGCGCGAAACCGTTTGCGTTTCGGCCTGTTCGGTGTGTGATGTGTGTACAAAAGTGGGCGTCGTTTTAATGTGATCGAATGGGCTGTGCGGGGGCGCTACGGGGGTGCAACGGGGACGACATGTCGTAACCCGTACACATTGTCAGTATCGTGTTTTACACCTCGCCGATTTCAATCCGGTCGCACAGTTAGCATATGTCGCGTCCGACATTATGTGTTTGGGTTATGCGACCGTGTTATTGTTTTATTGATACACTTAGCCTTTACGAGCGATCGATTTTATTTAATTTTCCGGACTACACGCACTCTTCACATATTTTTTTATAACTGTTCCTGCAGTATTCAAAATGATTTAATGTTTGATAAAAAAATTGTACGTTATCAAATAATCATTACTTCATACAGCCATAACTTTCTTACAGCAAAAACAACCGACCGACCGATATATGTTAGCGACATACTTGTGGTCGAGTAATGTACATTCTTAAACTGTTTAAAATTGATATAATTTAAATTATAGATTACATTGTATATATTTGTTGTCCCCTTAATTGTACATAATGTATGTTGGGTTTTTGTAACGGATAAAGAAATAAATTCGGACACTCTTTGTTCATGAAAATTTTTTGTGAGACTTACAGGAACCGAGACTAGCAAAATTTCTTTTTTCTTGGATCGTTCTTACATCGGCTGGAAATGCCGAAAAACGATTAAATTTAATTGTTCTTTAAAAATTAATTTTTGTTTTTTTTTCAAGTCTGAACACTATTTGTTCAGGAAAATTATTTGTGAGACTTACAGGAATAATAATGACACTCTATTATTCTTTCAGTTAATGTTAATCACAATTTAAACTGTTTTTTCAGATTATTTTACCTGTTTGGTTAGAACCACAAGCGCACAAGAATCGCAAATACTCCAACAAAGATTTCTCTACTAATTCACTAAGCCCCGCTTACTTCTTCATGATTACACAATTAAAATGTATACTGGACTGTGTAATATTTTTTTTTATATACACCAAGTAACATTTTACAAATATATTTTTTTCATAATAACAGAACAATAATAGAATATGGCGTCACATTTACCTTCAATGGCATCACGTTTGCGTTAGTGGATTTAAATGGAAATACAGTTTTCAGCGCCGGAATAGAAAGCAAAACAATTTAGGGTTTGGATGCGTGTGTAGGCATGAGACAATAGGGGATATTGTGGAAATGATTAAGTAAAAAGCTCAGTAAGAGCTCTCGGGGACGAATAAAAGTAGCATTTGGGCGGCGCGTCACGTGTTGTATGAAGTCCCATTTACGAACATCTGGGACCGCCTCATAACATTCGCAAAATAGCGACGAACACGTTTCAGACCCCTTTCGCCAATGGGAGAGGAACACATCCACACTTTGGATGCAAATTAAACGGTTTAAAAAAAAGTGCAAGGTTTTAAAATATCCGTGTTTAACTATTTAAAATATACAATAATTTTTGAATAACACAAAATTCGTTCGCGATATTGAAAGAAATTATTTATTTCTTAGCTTATATTTTTAACGTTTTCGATACGTGCGGAGCAATACTATAGTTTACTTCTGAATTCAAATTGAAATTAGCATATTTTGAGCTTATATCGATAACGTTTTCACTGCAAAATTTTCCAATGATAAATAGTAATAATAATAATGTATTTTTAGGGGTACATCTTGACACCATTAAAAGTCGAAAAGCCTTGAATTAATTGTTATTGGGCATGTCAAAGAATTCACGTATCTTAAGCCGCGTCCTCACTGAGTCGACATTGTCGATCGACTCTGTCTATCGACACTGTCGACTTAGTATGTACGTCGATCGACCTATCGATTGGTTTTCCATAAACTGTCGGTAAAATCAAAGGGTAGTCGAGTCGATCACTTGCTTAGAAATTTTGAAAAGATACATCAGTGAGTGATACGAATATCCAGTTGATAAAAATCGTAATGTCACAGCGAGACGCTCCTTTGTGGGAAGCAGGTCTAAAATTAGTATCCTGTTTACAAATTTTTGACCCGATTTTTTGCAACAAATATACAAATTCACTTTCCGACATTCGAAAAAAATTTCTAAAACCACCATTACATCTGTATTCAAAGTTCAATATGTCGATATCGTCCCTTTTTAAGTCTTCTATCAGATTAAAACCGCTGTACCGATTTCTTCTTTCCAGGCTTGGTCGAACCCAAAATCTTCTTTTACGCGATTATTTAATTTTTTTAAACGCGATATTAACAAATGCGGCACAAGCAATAATCACGTCTTCTTCATCAAACATTTTCGTTTCGCCTGATCGACTCCTGGCAACACTGACTTGCTCGTCAACATTTTGGTTGGAAATTTTGAGTCATGAGCCGACTCCCCGAGTCGACTCTTTTCTAGACAGATTATTCCGAAATTAGATTTCTTGATTTGACGAATGTTACGTATATATAAAATTTAAAATTAATTCGCCTGCAACAGATGTCCATCCCTAAATATACATTTTGTTTTTACGGTTCATCGACAATGAATGTTTCATCTTAAAAGTTTATTTATTGTAACGTATCATCTATTATGTTAGACATTTATTTATAGTAAGTATTAGGATGATATTAGTACTATAATTCCATAAAACTTTAGTTACTCATTTCGTGAAAATTTTCAGGTTATTATTTTTATACCGTCGATGATACGATAAAGCTTAATATTAACTCTAATATTTGCGATTTGCCACCGCGCCTCGTTACCTACAAATGTCCTCGATTATTATAAATCGCATAATATTCTTGTTGTACCAACAGCTATAATGAGGTGACAATAATAAAAATAAAATAGCACCACGCGGCGATCTCGGAATTAACATAATTAATGATCTCGTGGGGGTAAACAATTACAACGGTTCTCCATTATTCGGCCCCCGTTCCAACAGGCCTCATTATATCGCGTAGTCAGCTTTTCACATTGAAATGGGCACTGCCGAAAAAAATAATAATGTTCAACTTTATGATGTGTGGAATTTATTATCGCAAGCTTTACGGCCTGATCATATTGATTTTACAATGTGACCATCTTCCGCAATTATAGTATGTCTCAATATATTTTCTACAAAAATAATTCTTTATTTTAACAGCATTACTATTACTGTTTAAAGTCTATACAAACTGTTGACATATTTATGTCAAGCATGCGGCGTCATCCTTATTGTGTGTAGCCGTTACAGGACGGCAAACGTAACTTGCCGTTGCGCAGTGGCAAAATTGTGGGCGGAACCATCGAAGGGCGCTGTCGATAGATTTCGTGAAGAATTCGCGCACCTGCTAGATTCATTTTCAAAAGTGACATCGCCCGATAGAGTTGTAAATGAATAACGCACGCGAAGAATATGTGCTTGCTTATGCTTGTAGAGAGAGAGAGAGAGAGAGAGCTTTCGCTTGCTCTCTGCGCGTCTGGCCAACTTACATTTGCCGTCCTGTACCTATAATGTCCCACCTACTTTGAGACAACTTGTTTGTGTAAAAATTACTATCTATAGAAAATCTCTCACTGTGCCGTGTATTCCTGTGATCCGATCAAATTTAAATGTAAAATATTTAAATTTTGCAATTTCTCGAAACTCGCGAGTTTACGTTATGGAGATAAACAGAGAATATTGTTATAAATATCACGAGTAACCGTCAAGCATGTACAGTGGGAGATGTGCAATGCGCATGAAATTGAAATAAACGTTGAATATCATTAAACTTGTTTGCGTACATTTTTCGCCGGTGCACACATTTCTTAATAAACGTTTTCCGGTCCGTTTTCTGTGCGAGCCGTAAACATCGCAACAGTACTTGTTTACCTTACATCGTAACGTTGTACAATTTTAAGAATAATAGTTTTAGGGGTTTGGGTTTAAATCTGGCATCCTTCTTTAAAATTGTTGATTGGGAGATTATTTTTTCTCGGTAATTTGTTTACCAGTAACAACTTGGGCTTAGGTTATCTGGTTAGATTGTAGGGTAGAACCCACCCACCACACTTTTACTGAAGGTGCATACATACCGTTTCTTGGTGCAAATATCGCTTCCTGCATCTACATTGAATTTGAAATAAATATCATTGAATGATTGTTATAGGTAACACTTATTTTGCGAAATCTATACCTCTTTAAAGTAGATCGGGAGCAGTGTTGCCATACGTTCGAAAACGATTTACCGTACCTGAGTACTCTGGATTAACGTACTTATTAATAAATTACCGTACATACATGTTAGATGTGATAATTTATTAGGGTGTGGACTACACTTATAATGTTGTAAATTTACGATTTCAGGAATGAGGTGAAGGTTTTCTATTTTTTTTTTTTACCGAAAATATCACATAAAAAACGATTTTTCCCCCTTTTATAATCTCGTTCTATTGGATTATTTCAGGGATTTACACATTTTTCTACGAATTTGTTACATAAATTGACGCTAGATGGTCCTATCTGCTATCTGCTATCCCATAGTGTTGCCAGGTCAGCGGAAAATCCGCTAGATCTGGTGGATTTTGAATCCGCATTGCGAAGTCATTTTCGTTTTAGCGGCTGCCGGATTTTCTAACGGAATTGTGTTGGATAGTTGAGAAAACTAGCGTAATTCAATTTAGATTTGAACTTTATTTTCGAAACGTATATTTTACAAGAGAAAAAGCACTAACATTAATTAAAAAAAATAACTCGCGGAAAAATTAATACATTTTCGAAAAATAAATGTTCTGTGAATAAAAAAATATTTGAGGAACTCTTATCATATAAGACCTTATTTTCTTTTCGATTTTGGTTTTGTTTAAGTGTTCAACAACTTAAAACATTAATTTTCAAAAATTCATAACTAACACAAATATTGACCAAGTTTCAAAAATTAAGATTAATTTTAAAGGTAAATTGCATTAGAGTTTTTTTATGACATTCAATCATAGCGATATGATTTTTTTTTCTAGTTTTTCCTTGTTTAAAAATTCGTTTTTAAAAATTGAAAATTTTAAAAGTTAGTTTTAAAGGAAGATACATTTGTTACTTATCCATGTTACAGTTTTCTTTCTGAACGCATCTTTTGCACATTTCTACACCCTGTAAGTTTAATTTTTTTTTTATATCTGTTATTACTCATATTTTTTTTTATTTATTGAAACCACTTATTTATATTATGTATATTGACCTGTATAAACCCATTGTTATTGGCACATTAAATAAATTAAAATAAATACATGTTTTATGAATATATGAAAAAAAAACGATTTTTTGTCTTCAACAACTTTAAATATTAATTTTCAAAAATTAATCTCACACAAAAATTGAAAAATTCTAAGTTGATTCTGAAGGTAGATGTTTTGTGAATATACTTACAAAAATGTTTGAGAAATTCTATATCAGTTTTTTTTTGTTCAACAACTTAAAACTTAATTTTCAAAAATTCATACCTTACGGAAAAAGTGACGCATTTTTTTAAATTGTGTACGTTTTAAAAGGAAATGTTTTGTGAGTGTATTAAAAAAATTGACTTTTTATTCAAGTCTTCGACAACTTTAAAATTTAATTTTCAAAAAAAAAATTCTTTTCTTTTACTTAGTCTAAGCTATTCAGTCATACACAGCTAGATTTTTAATTGTATTTTTGTATGAATAAATGAAGAAATGAATAATGTCAGACATATACAACAACAACGGACTTAGCGTCCACACCAACGCCCTTTCAAAAATCCATAACACGCATTTTCAAAACTAAAAGTGAATTTTAAAGTTAAATATGTTATGATTGCATTAAAGGTTTTAGGGAATTCAATCATATCAGTTGTTTTTTTTTTCTATTTTTTCTTTGTTCAAATATTCGACAAATTAAAAAAAAAACATTTTTAAACATCTCACCCGTTTTAAAAAATTACGATAATTCAGATGTTTTAGCGAATATACAATTTTTATTTTTGATAAATTCTAGCATATCATGTAATATATCAAGTGTCAGAAATGACAATTTTCAACTGCCAAAAATGACGATTTTGAACTGCCAAAAAAGGCCAATTTTCAACTGCCAGAAAGGCCAATTTTCAAGTGTCGGAAACGACCATTTTTAACTGCCAAAAATGACAGTTTTTAACTGCCAAAAAGGCCAATTTTCAAATGTCTGCAACGACTATTTTTACCTGCCAAAAAATGACTATTTTTAACTGCCAAAAAATGACAATTTTTGACTGCCTAAAATGCCAATTTTCAACTGCCAAAAATGACAATTTCAACTGCCAATAAGGGCAATTTTCAACTCCAAAAAAGGCCAATTTTCAAGTGTCGGAAACGACCATTTTTAACTGCCAAAAATGACGATTTTTAACTGCCAAAAAATGACAATTTTTAACTGCAAAAAGGCCAGTTTTCAAGTGTCGGCAACGACTATTTTTAACTGCCAAAAAATGACTATTTTTAACTGCCAAAAATGACAATTTCAACTGCTAATAAGGCCAATTTTCAACTCCAAAAAAGGCCAATTTTCAAGTGTCGGAAACGACCATTTTTAACTGCCAAAAATGACGATTTTTAACTGCCAAAAATGACGATTTTTAACTGCAAAAAGTCCAGTTTTCAAGTCGGCAACGACTATTTTTAACTGCCAAAAAATGACAATTTTTAACTGCCAAAAATGCCAATTTTCAACTGCCAAACAGGCGAATTTTCAAGTGTCGGAAACGACCATTTTTAATTGCCAAAAATGACAATTTTGACTGCCAAAAAGGCCTATTTTCAAGTGTCGGCAACGACTATTTTTAACTGCCAAAAAATGATAATTTTCAACTGCCAAAAATGACAAATTTTAACTGCCAAAATGACAATTTCAACTGCCAATAAGGCCAATTTTCAATTCCGAAATGGCCAATTTTCAAGTGTCGGAAACGACCATTTTTAACTGCCAAAAAATGACAATTTTTAACTGCCAAAAAGGCGAATTTTTAAGTGTCGGCAACGACTATTTTTAACTGCCAAAAATGACAATTTTTAACTGCCAAAAAATGCCAATTTTTAACTGCCAGAAATGCCAATTTTCAACTGCCAAAAAGGCTAATTTTCAAGTGTCGGAAACGACCATTTTTAACTGCCAAAAATGACAATTTTCAACTGCAAAAAAGGCCAATTTTCAAGTGTCGGCAACGACCATTTTTAACTGGCAAAATGACAATTTTTAACTGCCAAAATGACAATTTTTAACTGCCAAAAAGGCGAATTTTCAAGTGTCGGCAACGACTATTTTTAACTGCCAAATGTGACAATTTTTAACTGCCAAAAAATGACAATTTTCAACTGCCAAAAATGACAATTTTCAACTGCCAGCAAGGCCAATTTTCAACTGCCAAAAAGGCCAATTTTCAAGTGTCGGAAACGACCATTTTAAGCTGCCAAAAATGACAATTTTCAACTGCAAAAATGCCAAATTTCAAGTGTCGGCAACGACCATTTTTAAGCTGCCAAAAATGACAATTTTTAATTGCAAAAAATGACAATTTTTATCTGCCAAAAAATGACAATTTGCAACTGTCAACAAGGCCAATTTTTAACTGCAAAAAAGGCCAATTTTTAAGTGTCGGCAACGACCATTTTTAACTGGCAAAAATGACAATTTTCAACTGCAAAAAAGGCCAATTTTCAAGTATCGGCAACGACCATTTTTAACTGGCAAACATGACAATTTTTAACTGCCAAAAAATGACAATTTTCAACTGCCAAAAATGACAATTTTCAACTGCCAACAAGGCCAATTTTCAACTGCCACAAAGGCCAATTTTCAAGTGTCGGAAACGACCATTTTAAGCTGCCAAAAATGACAATTTTCAATTGCAGACAAGGCCAATTTTCAAGTGTCGGCAACGAACATTTTTAACTGGCAAAAATGACAATTTTTAATTGCCGAAAAACGACAATTTTCAACTGCCAAAAATGACAATTTTTAACTGCCAACAAGGCCATTTTTCATCTGCCAAAAAGGCCAATTTTCAAGTGGCGGAAACGACCATTTTAAGCTGCAAAAAATGACAATTTTCAACTGCAAAAAAACGACAATTTTGAAGTGTCGGCAACGACCATTTTTAACTGGCAAAAATGACAATTTTTAACTGCCAAAAAATGACAATTTTCAACTGCCAAAAAAGACAATTTTCAACTGCCAAAAAACGACCATTTTAAGCTGCCAAAAATGACAATTTTCAACTGCAAAAAGGCCCACTTTTAAGTGTCGGCAACTAACATTTTTAACTGGCAAAAATGACAATTTTCAACTGCAAAAAAGGCCAATTTTCAAGTATCGGCAACGACCATTTTCAACTGGCAAAAATGACAATTTTTAACTGCCAAAAAATGACAATTTTCAACTGCCAAAAATGACAATTTTCAACTGCCAACAAGGCCAATTTTTAACTGCAAAAAAGGCCAATTTTCAAGTGTCGGCAACGACCATTTTTAACAGGCAAAAATGACAATTTTTAACTGCCAAAAATGACAATTTCAACTGCCAAAGACGACAATTTAAAACCCAAAAATGAACACATATTTAAAAATTAAAGTTTTTTCTTTAAAGGTACATAAATGTGTTATGTCAGCATCGGACTTATTAAAGAATTCAATCATTCCTACTCGTGAAAAAAAGTATTACTTTACTCTCTTGTTGCATAAATAACTATTTAGGCAAATAACCGCGCGCTTGTGCACTGTAACCAACCATCGATATTCAATTACCGGACATAGATGCGCCAATTATCTATTCATGACAAAAATTCTATTTAACCGCACCTGTCCATCTGGAACCATGTGAAATTTGCATAAATCATGCGACAGCCAATTAATTCTCCCCGATTACACCACTCAATCAGCGTCGACGTACAATAAAACCCCGTTCTCTATTTCAGACTTAAAAAAAAAACAACAGGCTTGAAATAAAGGCATCTGTTACACAGTGCACGATCTTCGTCGTTTTAATTAAAACCACGAACGGAACATAACCGAGCTGCGAAACTATATATTCACTCTTAATTATTATCAAATGTAAATGGCGGAGGATATCGAGAGATCATTTATGCAACCGTTTCTAGTTTTAATGAGTCCTCCAGCGTTTCCGCGTTTAAAAGTGCTATTGAACGTCGCCGAGGAAAGATTTGTTTGTCCGCTTTAATTGTATCGGATTTATTGATTAATTACTGACGGTTTTTCGTTCCTCCGCAGTAGCAGACGGCCGCGAGAAGCACTAATTAATTTAATCAGATTATCTGACGGCGGGAAATCTATGGACCTGATCGGTCAATTTTCAGCCGAACCTTCGCTGTAATTAAGTTTTAAGCTAGAAAAATGTCTCGATTCCAATGGTAGAATCGAGGAGAAATATTACGATTTAATTTAATAAAGTAACTTGCAGATTAGACGTTTCGTAATTTTTTTAATAATCGTTACGAAAATTACAAGGTTAGCTGGATATTCAGCAGTGACGGTTCGCGGGGTTTTTTCTGGTGCGGCCGAGGAAGGAAGAGGTGGTAATACAGATAGGTGCGGTCACGCAGCCACCGGTCTCTGCAACTGACCCTACCTATCTGTATTACCTCCCTTGTTACCTCGGCCGTACCAGAAAAAAACTGATATTTAGTAAAGCTGTTTGCGATTAGAAAAGTGTGGCCGAAAATGCATCACTTAATTATTTATACATATGCTGTTTCTATAAACGATTATAGACCATTACGAATCATCTCACGCAAAGAAACAAATAAGCACGTTTCCGGACGGTAAATGTTTGAACGATGGACTGGAATGCATCCCTAGTTACGTATGCACCCTTCGAATAAGCAGCATATTTTTGCCCTATAAATTCCCCATTGAGAAAAACGGCGGGTGGAAAAAAATAGAAGGAGAGGTCGGAGGGCGCACGCCGCCGCCGCCGCCGCCAACGCGAACGCCAAAGAATAATTTCCCAGTTTACGTTTATACGCAGGGAATAGGTAGAATGGGCCCTGGATGTATGCAAATGTTATTTTCGGAAAGAACGATACCGTAGAAAGTTTCTTTTTTCAGCGCGAGAGTAAATATTATTCCGGAAATGGAATTTGATGAGACCTGAGAACTGTTTGAGGGGGTGATCGTAAAATCTAGTTATTGTATATTTACAACCCTACTGTTTCACGGTTACCAGTTGAGTGTTTCCTGTTGTTTGGTAGGCGAGTGAAAACAATTATACGCTTTTAAGATTTTTCAGTGCTCGATAGAAACATCATTAAGACGACATCTACCCTCTTAAATGTTGCACTAATGTCCTTAATTGAGAGAAGCTATCCACCAGCAACAGTCAACAAGCGACAATTATAACAACAAAAACGTCCTCGATTATCATTAATCGAATAATATTCTGGTTGTATTAATAGCTCGAATTATCATTACTTCTGACGAAAATGCTGGCTTTGTGATTATAAATAAGGACACAATGTATGAGTAGTAATTCTGGTAGATTGCAGGGCAAGACATGGTTATTTTAATAACTATACAAAAATGGTGATGTGGCCATCATGTTACTTTCTCCGACTTGATGGTATCATAGCCATTTATAGTTACGTTTTCATGGTTTGTTTTTAATTGAAATCATATTTTAAATGCAAATCGACCGTTGTGTAAACTCGGATGAAACTGACGTTTAAAACGTCAAAATTATGAAAGATGGAAAAATTATACTTCAAATTCAAAAGCTTAGTTTACTCAAAAACTAAAGGGATTTCGAAAAAAACTTATTTGTTATAAGTTGTTCATTTTAGCATTCTCTACAATTATTATTGACATAAATTTGCTGTAACTATTATCGTTTTATAATTATAAACCAAAAATTTTAAAAGAATAATTTTTTTTTTTTCTCGAATAACAATGATTTTATGAAAAATGTTTTCAAACAAAAGATGTTAATTTCATTGTTGTCTTCAATGTTTGTTTAAATATTTTTGTGATACTTTTCATATTTAAGAAAATATTGGTAAAAAACAAAAAACAGTTTAGGTAAACACCCTCTTCCGGTGTACGAAATTTTACCAAAAGCTTTTCAGTTCTTCGTATTATCAAATAAGACGTATGTTCAAAGTTTCAAATCAATTGCTCTATTAGTTTTTGAGATACAGCGCGCACAGACAGACACGCACACACACACACAGACACAAAATTTTTTTTTCCAGAAATTGTTGATATGGCATCTAGGGACCCCAAAACGGATATTTCCGTAAAAAAAAAATTTGAAAAAAAAATCACGATCACAATACTTTCTCGTACTTCGTAACGGAGAAAGTAAAAACAATAATAGTTGTAATTACAATAGTAATTTACGTAACAAGTTCCGAAAGTGATATTTTACGGGATGAGTAGGAAGTTTCCTGCGAGTCCCGTAAAATCACTTTTGGAACGTGTTACGTACAATATTTTTTCTGCAGCCGTTTTTTATGTTAAAAACGCAAAAACACATACGAATGTTATATGATAAGCGCTGTCATAATTAAATACGTAGTTGATGTTTTTGTCAAGGCCGCCTACATATATACGCAAAATCGTCCCGAAAGTAACAAAAAGCGTCCCAAAATTACAGAAATCGTTCCGAAAGTGAAACAAAATCGTCCCGAAAATAAATACTTTCGGTACGATTTATGTAGCGCCAGTGGCGGCTCGTAGAGCCACTTTCACAATTTATTAGATCGGATGATACTGGCGTTTGAAACGTCAAAATTATGAAAGATGAAAATGTTTAATTATACAAACTAAGTTCCGCAAAAAAAAATCAAAAATTTGCACATAAAAATCACACACGTTAAAAATCTGAAGTATAGACCAATAAAAAATACGCTCTTAATTAAAGTGAAAAACTAAAATATACGCCCAAAAGATCGAAAATTTAGACAAATTTCGAAAATTCGCGGTTAAAGAAATGCAGAAAATTTCAACAAAAAAATTTTGAACGAAGAAATGAAAAATACAGGCCATAGATCTAAAATATAGGCCAAAAAAATCAAAAATGCTGGTCTAAAAATACAAAATTGAAACCAAAAAATTGAAAAATCAAGGAAAACGAAAATAATTTTCAGCCCCCAAAATAATTCTTAAGCTCAAAATAAGTTGCCGACCAGAAACTCGAAAAACTCAATTCCTGGAAGTCCCACGACAAAATTTTATGAACAAAGAGTGTTCAGAATGGTCTCAGTCTTGAAAAAAAAACAAAAAAAAATTTTGAAAAAAAAAATTAATTTAATCGATTTTAGTCAAACAGTAACCAAAAAGTAAAAAAAAATCCACAATAAAAAATTATAATTCAAGTTAAAAAATCTAAAATCAAGACCAAGAAATCAAAAACCATCAAAAAGACTTGAAAATATCGGCAAAAAATGACAAAAGTCGCGTATAAAAATCAATCAGTTAGGTTAAAAAAATCTAAAATATAGGATAAAAAATTAAAAACTTCGACCAAAACTTCGATCCTAAAAATCAAAATTGCGGACCAAAAAATCGAAAATTTTAACAAACAAATCGAAAATTTAGAAAAAAAAAATTTGAAAAAAAAATCACGATCACAATACTTTCTCGTACTTCGTAACAGAGAAAGTACAAATAAGGCTAAAAGATTAAAAATTTAGACCAAAATATCAAAATCCGGGCTTAACGATAGAAAATTAAAACAAGAAGATTGAAAATTCAAGTACGAAAATTGCCGTTTTCAGCATTCGGGGTGATTAGCCCCAGAAAACATAAGAAAAAGCTCAAAATTTGCTCTCTGTAGCAAAGAAAATTTGCGCTTGACAATTTTTGAATTTTTTTTTAAATTTATTGCTTGAAGGTTTCGCTTCAAATTTGCTTCACCTATTCAAAAATACTCTACTTTTAATTCCCTGAAAACAACGACATGCTCCTGCAGAAAACAAGGGAATAAACTCCAAATTTGCTCTGTAGTGAATGAAATTTGTACTCAATGTTTTGAAAAATTGTAAAAAATTAATCACTTGTAGCTCCAAAATGACTAAAACTATACAGAAAGAGTGCACTTTTCATTAAATTTCATTTTGTAAAAATAATTGCAATATTGCTACTGAAAATAACAGGAATTGACTCAAAACTGCACTGGAGGGAACGGAAATTGCTCTCAATGTTTTGAAAAATCGTAAAAAAATAATCACTTGCAGAATTAGCTCTTAATTAAGGTAAAAAATCAAAATATAAGTACAGAAAACCGAAAATTTAGAAAAATATCAAAAATTCGCGGTTAAAAAAATACAGACCAAAAATCCGAAAATTTCAACAAAAAGAAAAAACAAAATAAAGAATATTTCGGGCAAAAACTCTAAAATTTGGAACGAAGAAATGAAAAATACAGGTCAAATATTTACAATATAGGCGAGAAAAAACCAAAAATGCTGATCTAAAAATAAAAATGCAAACAAAAAAATTGAAAAATCAAGGAAAACTAAATTAATTTTCAATTTTCAGCTCCTATAGATTAGATAGATTATAGATTAGATAGATTAGATTAGATTTATTTGCAGTATGGCATGATGATCATGTATTACAAATGTCAGAACTAAAATTAGGACAAATAAAAAAAAAACAAATTAAAAAATATTAAAATTTACAGACCTTGACAATCATTTAAATATTCCGAGATTGAGTAATATGCTAAAATAACTCTTTAGCTCAAAATTAGTTGCCGACCAGAAACTCGAGACGGCAGTCAAAAGTAACCAAAAAGTAAAAAAAATCGCCCATAAAAAATAATACATACATCAAGATCTTTATTCAAACAAATATTTATACATAACATTTTAATACATAAATAACTGAAGGGTGATAATCTGTCTGGACTATCGACCGTCGGTCTTTCTGTCCAAAAAAAATAATAATTCAAGTTAGAAAATCTAAAATGAAGGGCAAGAAATCAGAAACTGTACTTGAAAATATCGACAAAAAATAAAAAAATTGCGTATAAAAAGCAATTTAGGTTAAAAAATCTAAAATATAGGATAAGAAATTAAAAACTTTGACCAAAAATTCGATCCTAAAAATCGAAAATTTAGAAGAAAATTATTTTCTTTGGAAATTTGTAAAGACACATTATTCAAAATTAGTCTGTCAAAATTTCAACCATCTGTTGCAATAAATGTGGAATTCCCATGCAAATTTTTGAAAAATGCGCCTTATTGGTCATCAAAGTTTGCTTTTTAGTGCAACAATTTTCGTTGTGGTAAACTTGCGATTATTTTCTTTATAAATTTGTAAAGACACATTATTCCGAATTAGTTTGTCAAAATTTCAACCATCTGTAGCAATAAATGTAGAATTGCCATGTGAATTTCCAAAAAATCCGCTTTTTTTTGTTATCAAAATTTGCTTTTCTAGTGCAACCATTTTTGTTGTGGTAAACTTGTGATTATATTTTGAAGAAATTTATAAAGGGACATTATTCAAAATTGGTCTGTCAAAATTTCAACCATCTGTTGAAAGAAATGTGTAATTCTCAAGTGAATTTCTGAAAAATTTGTCTTTTTGGCGATCAGAATTTGCCTTTTAGCGAAACCATTTTTGTTATGGTAAACTGATTGAAAATTCATTATTCAGAATTAGTCAGTCAAAGTTTAAACCATCTGTTAAAATAAATGTATAATCCCTACTTGTATTTTGAAAAATGCGCCTTTTTGGTCATCAAAATTTTCTTTTGTGCAACGACTTTGGTTGTGGTAAACTTGCGATTGCTTTCTTTGGAAATTTGTAAGAAGACATTATTCAGAAATAGTCTGTCAAAATTTTAACCATCCGTTAAAATTATTGTGGAACTTCCACACGGTGTTACAGGTGTTGTTTAACATTTAAATTTTTTTTTAAGAATCAGTTAAAAATTGTTGCTGAGCTTGAGTCTACAGGTAGTGCCATGGCTCCCTGGCTCTATATAACGAGCCGCCCCTGTGTAGTGCTACTGCTACTTTCTATTTAAACAAACATGTAACAAAGCAATGACATTACAATTAATAATAAATCAAAAAAACACTATTTTCCTAGGGCCAGATTTGGTGGTTACCACGCGATATATAAAAGGCTGGAGGGGGGGGGGGGTGGCTCAAGCCCGATAGCCACCCCCCTGGGTATGCGCCTAGATGTTTATTTAATAAAAAAACAGTCCGTAAAGCAACATTTAACAATAAGATGTTACCAAAAATCTTTTTATCGTACATATGTTGATCATATCGTGGTAATTCCGATTCCCCACAACACTGATTAGGTCTAATAGTCCAAAACCGGTCGATTGTTTGTCATTGATAGGGAACGATAACTGTTGCCTGAATAATCAGTTAGTGATTAAATATCGATTAACCTAATCAATTTAATGGTACGCTTGAGGATATGCAAATGGCTACAGTTAGTATTAATGTTTATTGCATATTTGATATTTTATGTAGCCCTAAATAAAATCCGGTTGCCATAAGCAGGGCTAGAGCATAGAAGTGGCAGTTATAATTATGGCGATAAAATGAAACCTGCAATTTTAGCATAAAGTAATGGCCCCCGAGCAGAAAATATAATCATATAAAACATTGTTGGTAATTTTAATAACGCTCCGCGACTCCGGCGCCCGTTTTCCGGGGTCATATTTCACTTCTAATCTATTGAAGATATTCCCCGCTCCGTCCTTTTGCACTTTTTCCCGCTCTCCCTAATTAATTTCAAGGCGCATTTATTCCCTTTTATCTGCACCAATCTACCTGCTGCATTTGTTTATTAAATCACTACCAATTTATTATTAGAAAGTATGTGCATCGCCTAATTTGTTACAGATAAATAAATTATAATACTACTAAATGATCTTTATTCGTTCTTATAGACATAATATACACAAATTGCATTTTTTCTTTTATTTTCAACGGGTATCGACCAGCCGTGTTTCTGTCATTTAAAGCAATGAAAATTTTAAGCAAAACACTAAAACAATTCACATCTTTTTCATATATTGTTTATGCTGGAGGCTTCTACTTCGTTATACAATTTCAATATTTCGGTAATTGTATTACCGAAACTTAAGTCACAAAAATAAATATATAAGTTATACAAAACAAAGTTAAAAGTGTTTTATTATAATCTTTTTCATATGATTACTTATATTATAAAACGTTTTGTATTTTTTTAATTCAAAAGAAAAATGATAAGTTGCTGTATTTCGCTGAATTCAAAGTTTTATAAGCGTCGCGTCGTGAGACATTGATATAAAAACGGTGGACAGTCAAAACTGAATCAAGGTGATGGATGCGGGTCGAAGTCCAACGGGGAATTTTTCTCTGCCGCTCCGGGTGGTTCAATTTAGTCGACAAAGAGAACAATACGAGAATTGATGATACCAAAAAAGGCCAGATCAATTACAGCGAGACTTGAGCAACAACAAATTACTGTTGTGTATTCACGGATCAATGTGATTGTAATATGAAAGAGACTGGTTAGTGTAGGTCAGCAACCACCCAGTGATAAAACCCATTTTACGCCCGTGGTGTATACGTTAAGTAATAATTTATAGAAAATTCAAAATTCAAATTTAAAGGAGAGAATAATCGTAGTTTCTTTGAAATGCTTAATTCGTATGTAACTATGGCAATAGATGTCAATAACAACAGCCATTTTTCTGTCACTGTTAGTATTTGTGTGATTCAAAAGTTGAAAATGTACTCCACCCGACGTTACGACCCAGCTAATAGTACTACATTTTTGATCCCAGTATTAGGCAAGTGTTACATGAAAAATCAGATTATTATTAACTATCCACGTAAGTAAGAAATAAGTAGCCCGCTCGCTGGTCCTTTACAACAATTTCTTTTTCGTTCTAGCGAGTAAAACTCACCGATTGGAAGTTGGCCATAAATTTCAGCCATGAATCCGGCACCTCCACCATTTTTGCATTCTCAAAATTTCTGATAAATCTCTACTAATTTTCTGAAAATGGATAAAAATTCATAATTAATCAAATAACAGAGATGCCTTAGTAATAATAGTAAGCTTTTAACTTAGGGTTTACCTGGATTTTTCGATATGACATTTACCGAAACATGACCAATTAAAAAAATGGCGATTTACTTAGAAAATAAAGTGATTTCGAAAAAAATAGTAATTTACGTAAGAAGTTCCGAAAGAAAGTTTCCCGGACGAGCCGTCGGCGAGTCCTGGAATCCTGCGAGTCCGGTAAAATCCCCTTTGGAACGTGTTACGTACAATATTTTTTCTGCAGCCGTTTTTTATGCAAAAAAAGCAAAAACACACACGAATGTTATATGACAAGCGCTGTCATAATTAAATATGAAGTGAATGTTTTTGTCAAGGCCGCCTACATATATACGCAAAATCGTTCCGAAAGTAACAAAAAACGTCCCGAAAGTAAAGAAATCGTTCCGAAAATGAAAAGTGATACTTTCGATTTAATAAATCATAACGAAAGTTTTATTTTCGGGACGGCTGCAGAAAAACTTATTTTTATAAGTTGTTCATTTTGGCATTCTCTGCAATTATGATGTATCTAAAACACTAAATAAATAAGGTGGTTTGATTTTTCTAGAACGATAAAGCCAAATTATCTTCTAATAATGCTTTTAAAGTTCAAACTCCGCATTTAAGTAATTTTTTTTTAAATCAATATTGAGCATTGAAAATCGCAATTTTTGGGTTTTTAGGGCGATTATCAAGAAAACTAAATAATTAGGGTTGTTTGAATTTTCGCGATATTAAAGCCCAATTATTCCTTAATGCTGCCATTAAAGTTGGAAGTCTGTATTAATGTCAGTTTATAAAAAATCTATGCTTTTTCGTATTTTGAGCTTTAAAAATGGTCATTCTTGAGTTTAACTTTAATTATCTAGAAAACTAAATAATGAACATGCTCTTGGTTTTTACGAATATTAAAGCCCAATGATTCCTCAATAGAGTTGTTAAAGTTGTAAGTCTGCATGTCAGTGAAAAATCATTACTCTTTCGAAATTTGAGC
This sequence comes from Ocypus olens, assembly GCA_910593695.2. Taxonomy (NCBI): domain Eukaryota; kingdom Metazoa; phylum Arthropoda; class Insecta; order Coleoptera; family Staphylinidae; genus Ocypus; species Ocypus olens. Next base: position 3,663,876 of record OU343049.1, read on the forward strand.
ATTAAAAATCGAAATTCTTGGGTTTGATGGTGTTTATCTGAAAAACTAAGTAATCAATGTTATTTGATTTTTTTGGAATATCAAAGCCCAATTATTCCCCAATAATTCTGTTAAAGTTGAAAATTTGAATTCAACTCCATTTTTGAAAAATACATATTTTTCAATTTTTGAGAGTTGAAACTTGTAAATTTTGGATTTCATGGCGATTATCTAAAAAACTAGGTCCTCAACGAGGATGAATATTTTTTTTAATTAAAACCTAATCGAAACACTGAATCATTATTATTATTATTATCACGTCTTAAGTTTCGACGTTTTACTGTCATTATCAAGTCACTTGATAATAACAGTAAAACGTCGAAACTTAAGTCGTGATATGTATGTATATGTCATATTTGTACATACATCAAATAAATTGTGGTAAAAAACTTAGTAAGTGTTTTATTCAGTGTTTCTATAATGAATTACCACGTAGTAACGGTCGCAACCATCACTATGATTAAAACCTTATCGTTGATTTTGTGAAATGAACTCTGCATTTGTTTCTAGTTTTGAATAATCAAAGCTTTTTCGATTTTCAAGTGCTAAAACTTGCCATTCTTGTATCGATCGTGATTATCTAGAAAACGATATGATTGACATGCTTTGATTTTTCAATAGTGTTAAAGCCAAATTATTCCGAAATAATTCTGTATAAGTTGGAAGTCTGCATGGTTTTTAAAAAATCAACGCTTTTTCGATTCTTAAGCCTTGAAAATGGCTATTCTTGGGTTTCATTTTAATTATCTAAAAAACTGAATAATTATTACAGCTTCACCTTTTGTAATACCAAAGTCCAAATATTCCCCCAATAATGCTGTTAAAGTTGCAAGTTTGAATTTAAGTCAGTTTTTGAAAAATAAATATTTTTTCGATTTTTGAGATTTGAGAATTGTAAATTTTGAGTTTGATGGCAATAATCTGAAAAACTATGTCCTTAGCTGGCATGGATATTTTGTTATATTAAAGCCTTATCATTGATTGCCAATTTTGTGAAAGTTTAAACTCTGCATTTGTTTTTGCTTTTGAACAATCAATGTTTCTTCGATGTCGAGCGCTTAAAATTGCCATTATAGTATTGATCGTGAATATCTAGAAAATGGAATGATTGGCATGCTTTTATTTTTTTTAAGCCAAATTATTCCGAAATAATGCTGTAAAAGTAGGAAGTCTGCACTTCTTCTAGTTGTAAAAAAAATCTACGCTTTTTCGATTTTCGAGGGCTGGAAATGCCCATACTCGTGTTTAATGGAGATTAAATGAAAAACTTGGTAAATAAAGTGCATGGATTTTTCTTGAATGTTCAAGCCTGATGATTTCGGAAATAATCTCTTCAAATTAAAAGTCTGTAAATGATTTCAGTTTAAAAAAATCAACGCATTTTTAATATTCGAACGCTTAAAAATGCTCATGCTTAGGTTTGATGGTGATTATCTAGAAAACTAAAGGATTTTTCTACAATTTCGAATCTAAATTATTTCTGAATAATGCTGTAAAACTTGATTAGGTTTTGAAAAATCAACGCTTCTTTAATTTTTGATTATCGCTTCATATTTATAAAGCAAATATATAAAAAAAATATTTTATGAAAAATATTTGCAAATAAAAGATGTTCATCCGTCTTCAATGTTTGTTTAAATGTGTTTGTGGTATTTTTCACATTTCAAAAAATTATTGTAAAAACTACACTTCCGGTGTACAAAATTTTACCAAAAGGTTTTCAGTTCTTCGGATTATAAAATTAGATTAGAAGTACAGGGTGGTCAACTAAGGAATTCCGATTTAAAAGAGAAATAAAACAAAAACTATCAAGTCAATTATAATTTTTTTTTTTACAAATAATGTTCAGCTCTTTGGAAATTCATTTCTTAAAAATTACGCTGTCCAAATGTCCACCGTTTTTCTGCTGGCACTCTTCGAGTCGAACCCCGACATTTAGAAAAACACGTCGCAAAGTTTCTGGACCGATGGCTTCAATTTCCTGGCGGATATTTTCCTTCAACGCAATTAGAGTGCGGGGATTGTTGCGGTAGACTACACTTTTGAGGTATCCCCATAAGTAAAAGTCGCAAGGTGTCAAGTCCGGGCTTCTGGGAGGCCATGGATGGTCTCCACGCCGAGAAATCAATTTTTCAGGAAAAAGCGCCTGAATAACAGGTAAAGACCGATTTGAAGTGTGACAAGTGGCCCCGTCTTGCTGAAACCAAGTGTCCCGATTGTATCCATCAAAGTCTTGAAGGGCTGGTTCAAAAAAATTGTTCAACATGTCCACATAACGATCAGAATTCACTGTTACTGCTCGGCCGCGTCCGTCTTCGAAAAAGTACGGGCCTATAATGCCTTGTGCGTGTATTGCACACCAAACTGTGACCTTCAGACTATGCAATTGAGTTTCATGTTGCTGTTTGGGGTTTTCTGAAGACCAATACCGGCAATTCTGTTTGTTTACATAGCCGTTCAGATGAAAATGGGCTTCATCAGAGAAAAAAATGTTGTCGTACGCTTGAAATCGGTTCACCATTTCATTGACGTAATCAAGGCGTTGTTGATGGTCCCCTGGCTTTAACTCCTGCACTAATTGGATCTTGTAGGGGTGCATGTGTAAATCTTTATGAAGAATGTTTATCAATGACGATCTCTTCACATTTAGAGTGGCCGCGCGCCGGCGTGTCGAGAGGCCCGGTTGGTTGCGAACAGATGCTCTCACTCGCTCTACGTTTGCATCGTTTCTCACAGACCGTCGACGGTTTATCACTCGCTGGGGCAATGTCGAACCTGTTTCTTCGAATGTTCTGACCCATTTCCGAATGAGTTGAGCACTCGGACATTGGTTAAGATTGTGCAAAGCATAATGTGCACGAAAACGACGACGCACAATAAAGCAAGAATTTTGATTTTGGTAATAAGCGCGCACACAGAACGAACGCTCCTCACCCGTCCAGCGAACCATGGCGACTGAATTTCCATGAGCCCCTCCTTCGTTTAAGACCAACCCCACTTCTCTATTCCTATTCAAAACAATTTTAGAGCGCTTGTAAATCGAAATTCCTTAGTTGACCACCCTGTATCATACCAATTGCTCTATTAGTTTTTGAGAAAGAGCGCGCACAGACACACACATTTTTTTCCAGAAATATTTGAAATCGCCTCTAGGGACTTCGAAACGGATATTTCCGTAAAAAAAAATTCACGATCACAATACTTTTTCGTACTTCGTAACGGAGAAAGTTAAATCAAAACTCATTGTTAGACGTAGTTTAGAATTGACATTTTTTACCACAAATGTTCTAACGGGCTTTATTAATAATATTAAGTAATAAAAACTGTACAAATATTATTCATTTTCGTTTAATATTTTTTTCAACTTAGCGCTACTTTTAAGAAATATGTAAAAATCAAAAGCCATTGTTTGGCTCAATTTATGTTCTATATTTTTGGCCACAGATATTCTAACGGGCTTTGTTAATAATATTAAGTTATAAAGGATACATATTCGTAATTTTAATTTAAATAATTTTTTACATCGGCACTATTAGGAAATACGGTCAATTTCAAAAAATCAAAAATCATTGTTAGGCCTAGGTTGGGTTCGACATTTTTGTCTACAAATGTTCTAACGGGCTTTGCTAATAATATTATGTAATAAAATAGGGACACATATTCCTTCATTTTTGATTAAATATTTTTTTTAACTTAGCACTGTTGACGGTAAATTTTCAAAAAATTAAAAGTCATTGTTAGGCCTAGTTGAGGTTGAATAATTTTGGCCACAAATATTCTAACGAGCTTAGTTAATAATATTAATTAATAAAGAAAGGACACATATTCTTCATTCTCGTTTAGATAAGTTTTTACCTTAGCATGATCAGGAAATATAATAAATTAAAAAAATCAAAAGTCATTATTAGACGTAATTTATGATCGTTTTTTTTGCTACAAATGTTCTAACGGGCTTTGTTAATAATATTAAGTTATAAAGGACACATATTCTTCATTCAGTTTCGTTTAAATATTTTTTTAATGGTGATGTGGCCATCATGTTACTTTCTCCGACTTGATGGTATCATTTATATTTACGCTTTTGTGGTTTATTTTCAATTTGAATCATATTTTAAATGTACATAGAGCGTCTTGTAGAATTGAATGAATCTGACGTTTAAAACGTCAAAATTATGAAATATGAAAAAATTATACTGCAAATTTAAAAGCTGAGTTTACTCAAAAACCAAAGAGATTTCGAAAAAAACTTATTCTTTATAAGTTGTTCATTTTGGCTTTAAAAAAACAGATAACTAAAAAAATAAATTACTAAGAAAGAAAAATATTGCCTAAGCTGTTAAAAATGCCTTCCTCGGGCAAGCGTGATACCTGCAAACGATTGAGTCCTAAACACGCGCTATTATTGCATCATCTTGATATTTTTCATGAAATATATTTATTATTTGGTTAGGTAATCGTTTCGACTCTGTAAATCAGTTGCTTCACGTGACCCCAAATAAAAATCTTGGGGGCCAAGAAATAAAAACTCTACGACCAATCCATCGTTCAGGAAAATGTGCATTCAACCAATGACGTACCAGTCTACCGTAGTGAGGGGAACAACATCGTGTTGAAACCACATTTGTTGGCCATCAAGATAAGAGGGTATGTTCAATCTTTTCAAAAAACCTTTCATCTAGAAAAGGTGGATGGTGATCTGCATTTAGCCTTTGTGGAAAAAGTTCTAATTCAAGCACTTCTCTAACCCGACCATTCACTCGCGATTTCACAGCTTGTACATTCTGGATCTCACGGATGGTAATTATGAGAGCTAGTAATACCATCTCTAGTAAATAGGGCTTCATCTGTCCATACTACTCTAGTTAATAACACTAAATAATGAAAAAGGATAATACTATGAAAGTAATACCGGTCGCGGTTTTCTGACAGTTTGTAATTCTTAAATATACTTGCGTAAAGGCATTACAAAAATAAAACTTTTTTTCAATGCCTTTTTTGAGTTACGATTTTTTTTAAATGCCACCCACAGGTCTATGAGATGAACGATTACTTGTTTCTTCACTCTTGCGGTTTTTCAAAAATTTCTTTTTGCTAAATATACCTGTAGAAAGGAACTGCATAAATTAAATTCAGAAATCGCACCCTAATTTTGGGACACATGGCTGAAAATTTATGGCTAACTTCTCGTCGGTGTAAAGATTTACTGTACGCCCGCAATTTAGCGGCAAAAACTGAAATTGTACTATTTTGGATTTTTCGTTTCATTTTTGTGCATTAAGAGAAATATTCATCATCAGAGCTTCGAGACATCGAGTTTCCTGTATTTAATACGTGGATATACAAATATTTGTAATTCGTTAGATTTCGCATTTTAAATATTGCAGTAATTTTGAAGGGTGTTATTCGCCATTGTATATGCGAAAACCATTGTTTCGCCATTGCCTGTATATATTTAATTTTTGTTTTGCCCCTTGCGAGCCTGGCAGAATATTTAAGATTTATTAGTTCCAATTTATAACAGGTGATCGTTATTCGAAACGTTCAAATCACCACCCACTTAGAGAAACCTTTTCACGTTGATATATAAGGAACGTATTTTGTATAAGTTTATAAATGAAATAAAATAATTAAATTAAATCCATAATCTCTATAGCTTAGCCTTCAAGACACAGCACTTGGATTAAAAGTTGAAAGAAAATTGTGTGCCCATAAATTGTGCGGATCTGAAATTGAGTTTCGTCGTATATTAATATTATCAATAAAGTTGTTTGCTGCAGCGATCCTTTCTCAGAAATGGAGAGATCGAAAGGAAGTTGAAAGTTCGCCGGATAACAGACAACAAAGAAAAAAAAAACAGCAAGAAAAGGAAAGAACCGACTGTCGGAAAGCCGCTGAAGCGTTTCGAACGGTATAAATCATCGCCGTAATCTCGCCGCCTCCGGAATGCATATGCAACACAAACAACGGGAAGTAAGTGTACACACAGAAGGAAGTGAGCCGTCGCTCGTCACCTCTGTGTAAACACCGCAAGACAAGGTAGACACGGCAGACGTCCTGCACCACCCGCCACCTGGACGTAGTCTGCAAACAGGCATTTATCAAAGTGGTGGGAATCGCCCCATCGCCCCATCGCCTCGCAGCCCTTATCGCCCCCCGTCAGCCGCAGACAGGGCCCGCATCCATCACCCCCAATTATACTAATTATGTTTGAAGTGGATGACAAACAAACGGTGTGAGCACATTTTTATCCTGCGCCGCAATTCAACGAACCGATTTGGTGCAGTGCCAGTGAAAGTTGCTTTCGCTGCTGTAAATCAACGGTGTGCCGACCACGAATTTCCACCTCCTGTTGATTCCCTCAGCGTTCCTACAGAAAATCAGGATGGATTCGATGTACTACTCCAATTCAAAGCTGTGCTATTGGCATTTTAGATCATGGTTGACTTGGGAGTTAAAATGCAATTAATGGTAAAAATATTTTATATTTGATTAATTGCTTCCTTATTTATTACTCGTATAGATAGTTTTATTGAATAAATCGAATATTGAAATTAAATAAACTGGCCGCCCTGTTTCCCTACTCTGTAGCATTGTCAAATAACCAACTAACGATGCTTCAGAGCAGTAAAACCCGTTGGGTTATTTCATTTATTTAAAGAATTTTATTCGGTATATTTTATACAGGGTGTCCCATTTTAAATTGCCACCCCAAATATCTCGAAACCTGCGCAACAGGGCAAAAAATGTTTCAGATAAAGTTCGATCCACTAATTAATTGAACCAACATTATATGCTATTGATCATACACCCAAAAACAAAACGAGCTAACAATGCTTCCATTCACACGCAAGTATCTCCAGTAATTCTGACGCGATATGCAGCCGAATTTGCATTATTTGAACTGCATAATGCGGGTAGTTTGAAAGGTTAAACAAAAACAAATAAATTAATTTTCATCACACCTTCTCAATTAAATCTGCGCTGCTCACAGCAATTAAAAATAATTGATTCCGGTGGCGGCCGCCGCGAAAGAATCGGCTAATTTATTCCATTTTCGTGTAAATAGGTCGCGGCATTGTTTGCGCCTAATTACAATTTAGGGCGGTGGAGTTTTTGCGTTCGGCCGCCGCCGCTGCGTATTCTTCATCGGCGGATCCCGGGAGGGTAAAGCGCACCCTTTTAGCACTGTTCACTAACAGCTGTCCTTGCGGTATTATAGGGCCCAGACGTGTAATTATACATCGCTCCGTTATACTCATGCTAATTACTTTCGAATTACTTCATGCCAACTCTGCCAGATAAGGTTCGGTGTGAGGGGGGGGAAGGATGGGGGGCTCCCAATTGTATAAATAAGAGCGAGGCCGGCTCGCGACGAACGTTAACGAAAGTGAATTCATAAGCGTCGTTTCGGGGGGAACTCCATCAACATTTTATAATGTCTGTCGACCTTTAAGGCACATCAAATTTTAACGGGAGACGTGTCGGATTTACATAAATGTCTTATTCGTGCGCGCTTTAGGGCCGCGTAAACATATCTACCCGGCGCATCCACCATTTACGGCATAATCAAACTACACTTCGCTGACGGGGCGAAACCAGAATTACACCTCTTCATTTTACACCACCGCAGCAGGGCCGTGTGGATTTGCATCTCTTATTTTATTTAATTTTTATAAGTTACAAGACGGTGCACTCTGCACAATGCACGGGAGTGCCGTTTGAATATTCCACGCGTTGCTTGATATATTATGCGCGTGGGATAACTTTCATAGCGCTCATTTTAAATATTAATGAAGCTGCTAGATAAAATGGGATATATAGTAAGGTTTTACTGATTTAGAGGAGCAATAATAGTAAATTATACCAACTACCAAAGCAAGGATGCTTGAAGGGAAATTAAAGTAAAGAAATGTGGATAATTGACAATTTTTTTTTACAAATCGTTGAAATCGCTTTTTGAATATTCAACATGGATACTTGCGTTAATTTTTTTTCCCGCACTCCTAACGGATAAACTAAATTTTTACAAGACATAAAGTACCACGGCTGATAAACTTAAGACGAAACGTTAACATTATTCTTTCAGACATTGTTTTATTTTATTTATCACGACCTTTCCCCATCTATTTTAAAATTTCATCCACAGTGTAGCAAGATATGCAAACATGGAGTGGCATTTGGACCGAGTGCAGCAAGGGGTAATCCCTGACATTGATCCGCCTTAGCCGATAAGACGGCTGCATACATTTGCACATAAATACGAACCTGTGGGGACGGCGGCGGGCGGGAGGATCACGGACCGTGAAATTAGAAAGGCCACCCCCGACTTCCGCCGCCCCTACCCCCTACCCCATATCCATCCCGTGTACGTGTGAGGGTCAGCGTGAAACTATGGCGACTGGACAAATTAAACGGCAGCACAAAAGAAAATGCAAAATGTCAACACATTTGCAATAAATGGAGGGATGCGCGATCGGTGGTATTTACCAAATCCGAGCGTTACGTTATCTTTTATTATCCAATATAAATGTGAGCTCGTGGCGTGAGTGTGTCAATAAAACGATTAGATGGAGATAAAAGAAAACATGTTTCTAATTTGTGGGGTTTGTTTTTGGGGAATCATGTATTTAAAGCGTTTAGAAAATGTTTATTTATATACAATCGGATTTGAGAAGGGTCGAATACATTTTCAGTCACGCAAGACCGAAGTATAGAATTCATACGCATTGGGATAAATTTTATATTTATGCAATTCCGAATGGCACGCTGTTTAAATTTCCCGCGTGGGATTAAAAATGGCCGCTCTTTAATTATTTTTATTGAAATCGCGGGTGGTTTTCTTTAAATAACTCCTCGAGGGCTGGAGATATCAAAAAAGGGTTAGAGACATAAAAGATAGAGAGCAATTCTTTCTACAAAACTCTGTAAAAATTTAAGTCGCGACTGTAAAGGGGACGCGCCGAAGCACGAAAAAAGCGACCCCCGCAGAGAAAGGGTTGTAGCTCGCGAACGGAGAAGAGAACTTACAGAGAAATACAGAAGTAACTTTTTGGTACCAAAGTATCTGGGATTCTTTGAGACATTTTTGAATCCTCCAACTCAAAAATCCTGGGAGGAGATAGGTTTGGCGCGAACCTCTGCATCGCGAAAAATCGATTTTCAAAAATTCACCCCGGCGTCTAGGGGTGAGTTAGAAAATCGCGGTTTTCACGGGCCCCTATAGGACGTTTTCGGCTTTCGGGAAAAAGAATTAAATTTATCGATTTTTTTAAGGGGCTGGCAACCCTTTTTTTGGAGAGGTGGTTCGAGAGAGTTGAAATTTTAATAGTCACCTTCTTGAATTATTTGTGATTTTTCATTAAAATTTCAACTTGCTACCTATACTCGTTCTCGAGATATTGTAATCCTGAGCTCTTTCTTTTAGAATATATATAAAATACAGGGTTAGTCAAAATGAATAGGACAATAAGAAAACTATTTTTAGACGAATGTATGTTTATTGTAACCAAACTACAGCTACGTATGGACAGATAAACTATCAAAGTTTTATTTGGCAACACACATGTACGTTAATGCCGCTAGGAGACGCTGTTTTCAAAATGGCGCAATCAGGCAAGGAGAAGGCGTTTTGTGTGATGACATTTGCTAAAACAATGTCAGTAATTACGGTCCAGCGACAATTTCGAGCCAAGTATGCCAAGGAACCACCTCATCGACATTCCATTGCGAGGTGGGTAAAGCAATTTGAGGAGACGGGCTGCTTATGCAATTGTAAAAGCACAGGACGACCACGTGTCTCCCAAGAAACTGTGGAATCCATTCGTGCATCCTTTCAACGAAGTCCCCAGAAGTCGACAAATCGTGCAGCCATGGAATTGGAAGTTCCGCAAAAAACTGTGTGGCGCGTGTTACGCAAACGTTTGGAATTCAAGCCGTATAAATTCCAAATGGTGCAGGCTTTGAAAAATGCTGACTATTCAAAACGACACAATTTTTGTCACAAGGGGCGGCCATATCGAACATCTGTGAAGGTGAGAAAAATCTTTGATAGTTTATCTGTCCATACGTAGCTGTAGTTTGGTTACAATAAACATACATTCGTCTAAAAATAGTTTTCTTATTGTCCTATTCATTTTGACTAACCCTGTATTACCAGCGTTTACTCTGCATTCCTTAGTTTTACATTAATAAGCGTAGAATAGTAGCAATAAAGTATTACTCTAATGTATAAATTGAAGGAAATGTCAATATACCATATACTGATGAAATCGTTCCTAGACACGGTTCTTCAGTTTGACCCCGCTACGATTTTTGCAGGACGTCGTTGGTGAAAAAATGGTGATTAAGTGTTAAAAGTGGTACTTTTGTAATAATCATCATTAACGGATAATGTTTTTTTTTATCAGGAGAACGAGAGAAATTAAACTCCATTCTACGGACTGTAATTTCAGAACTTTTTTTATAAAACTGTTTCTTAGGATTTTCTTAAGACTTTTTTGGCAGCAGACTTTTTTCATTACATTTTTTCATGGCATTTTGTTGTTAGCACTCTTTTTTTAGGATAATTTTTTTTTCGGGACTCCTTTCTCAGGACTTTTTTCACCAGGCAAAGACTTTTTTATTTAAGACCTTTTACAGGAAAAAAGTCTAGAAAAAACAGATCTTAAGAAAAAATTATTTAAGGATTTTTTGTTCAGTGCCTTTTCAAAACTTTTTCGGCCTTTTCTTCTTCAGTACTTTATTGGTCCTTTTTTAGGATTTCTGAACGCCTTTCTTTAAAACTTTATCAGAACAGCACGTTTTCAGGGTTTTCTTTTTAAAATCCTTATTTTGGGATTTTTTTTCAAGACTTCTTTTCCTGTGACTTTTTCTCGTGCCTTTTTTATAGTAGTTCTTCATTCAGAAATATTTTTTCAAAGCGATGAAGAAGTCCGTTTTTCCGGGACTCTTTTTCAGGTCTCTTTTATCAGGCACTTTTTCCAGGATGTTTTTATTTAGGATCTTTTTCATGGGAAAGAAGCCTAGAAGAATTGGTCCTGAAGAAAGAACTTCTGGACTTTTTAAGATAATTTTGTAGGACGTTTATTTTTTGGGCTTTTCCAGAACTCTGTTCGTCCCCGTTTTTCTACAGGACTTTTCTTAGGGCCTTCTTACAGGATTTTTTAGGTCCTTTTCTCAGGTCTTTTTATAGAACTTTATCAGAACAGTTTATTTCAGAATTTTTTTAGGACTTTCTTTTGAAAATCTTTATTTTGGGATTTTTTTCGGGACAATAACTTCAGAACTTTTTTTTCTGTTTTTTTCATGACCTTTTCAGAACTTTTTTTCAGGAATTTTTCTGTCTTTTTTACTTTCTTTAAGATTTTTTATCAAGATTTTTGTCAGGACTTTTTTAGGATCTTATTGCCGTACTTCTTTATTCAGGAATTTTTTTCAAAGGAAATCCAGAAGAAAATAACTCCCGGGTCCTTTTAGGTCTTTTCGTCATCGCATTTTTATTCAGGACCGTTTTTTAGGTTTATTTAAAACTTTTTTCAGCTTTTTTAGGGTTTTTCTTCAAGTCTTTTCCCGGACTTTTCTGTTCGTTAACTTGAACAGGACATTTTTGTTCGTTAACTTTTTCACGATTTTCTTCCATGACTTCTTATTTGTGCTGATTTTTCTCAGAACTCTCTTTCAGGTTTTTTTAGAACTTTATTTTGGTCTTTTTATCGGCTCGTTTTTTCGAGCTTTTTCTTTGTGACCTTTTTTCTAGACTTTATTTACAGAAGTTTTTTTCCGGACTTTTTCTTTCTTTGTTCGGGACTCTTTTTCCAGAACTTCTTGTTTAGGACTTTCTTTAGGACAATTATTTGAGGACCTTTAAGACCTTTTGCAAGACTTTTTGAGCCCATTTTTTAGAACTTATTTTGGGACATTTTCTTTCAATACTTTTTATGGGAAATTTTTCAGAATAATTTCTTTCCGGACTTTTTTAAAATTTCCTTCAAGACATTTTTCAGGACTTCTCTCAGACCTCTTGATAACTTTTTATCTGGCCCATTTTACGATATTTTCAAAACTTTTTCAGGGCTTTTTATTCAGGATTTTTTTGTCAGACCGAAGAAGTCCTGAAGATGGAGGTGAAAATAAAAACTTTTAAAGGCCTTTCTTGATGACTTTTTTATTCAGGACCATTTTCAGGTTTTCTTTTAAGACTTATTATTCGGGACTTTCTTCAGAGCATCTTATCAGGTGTTTTTTCGCAACCTTCTTTAAATCTTTCTGTAAGACTTTTTATATGGATTTTTTCGATTTTTTATGGCTTTTTTCTAGGCTGTTTCTCAGGACTTTTTTGTTCAGAACTTTTTATCTGCCCTCGAAATTATCGGATGCACGATATAAACGGTATAATAAATTTGGTTTGCTTAGTCTGTCATTCATCAGAAGAATGAAACAAATCGATCGGCGTTAAAAAATTTCATCTAGAAAAAATTGCAAAAAAGTTGGCCTTAGACTTTAGGAAAATTTTTGAAAAAAGTCAATTTTTTCAGAATTTGAACGGCTAAACGAATCATCCAAATCGAATTCAAATTGGCCATTTTTTATTTTTGACGAAAACCTTCAAAACTATACCTTCTTACCTTTGCTCAAAAATTGCATTTGAAATGATTTACTCAAGAAACCACTGGTTCGATTCCGGGTTTCTATACGTCACTGGAAAGATCATTTTAATACCCTTCAGAAAATGTACTTGCGCAACCACCAATGTCAATTTGAAGCCCGTAGCGCGTCAGCAAAAAAAACTCGAAAATAGAGAAATCAACTTTTTTAATAATCATCGTAGACCATTAAGTAATACCGTTTTTTTTTAATCAGAAGAACGAGACAAATCGAATAGCGTTAAAATATTTTATGTAGAAAAAAATGCAAAAAAGTTGGCAAGTCACCATGGAAAATTTTGAAAAAAGTTGATGTTTTCAGACTTTTAACGGCCGTAGCGGCTAAATGAATAATCCAAATCGAACGCGGTTTTTAAATCAGTGCTCCTTGGGTGCAAGTTATTCGGATTAAATTAAAATTGGCGATTTTTAATTTTTGACGAAAATCTGAAAAACTACACAAGGGTCCCCCCTTACTTTTGCCTAATAATTGCATTTGAAATGATTTTCTGAAGAAACTACTGGTTCGACTCCGGGTTTCTATACGTCACTGAAAAGTTCCCTTCAAAGCCTTTCAGAAAATGTACTTACGCAACCACCAATGGCAATTTGAAGCCCATAGCGCGTCAGTAAAAAATGATAAAAAATACCGTTTTTTCATCAGAAGAACTAGACAAATCGATTGGCGTTAAAAAATTTCATCTACAATGTCCCAAGTTTTTCTCATTTTCTTCCACTGAACAATAAGAGTATTCTTATTATTTAAAACATACGAAATTAAACTCCAGCTTTATCATTTTTATCCTCGCATTTTCTCGAAATGTCTGTTTTAATCCGAAGCCGCTTATTGTTTGAGTAATATTTAAACTTGGAATTACCGAAAACTTTAAACATTTAAGTCTTCGACACGGACTCGGCAAAGTTACACAGTACAATATTATAGACTTAATGGCTGGGATTTTCTTGAAATATAAATGTTTGCGGTTCAGTTCGAAACTGCGCGATCGTATAAAACGAACTAACGATTACTACATATGCCGCTGAGCCATTTTAGTTACACGTTAGTTTAATTAAACTGCATATATAACGGCATTCCATTAATATGCTAATTTATATTAACAAATTACCTTCCGTCAAGCCGGAGCACACACACACTCACACACACGAGACGAACATTTATTACCGACTTTCCGGACGTAATTATGATCTTGGAGTTGGCTGTAGGGAATTAAATCGTCGGAGTTATTTTTTCAATCAAAGTTTAAAGTGGATATCCGACGGATGTACAAACTGGATGGATTGTATCGCGGAAACTAATTTATCAGTCCGCCAATCAAAAAGGGATCCCGGAAATATTTACTTACGAGGGCACAGATGCGGCCAATTCTTTTTATTTTTTTTTTTGCGCCCCGACAGGCATCCCCTGGAGTGACGAAAAAGTTTAATAAAAGCAGCGAATCGAGCGGAGATGACCTCCGTTGGTGTTTTTTTATAATTTCAAATGGCAGGATGTGGCGTTGTTAATATACACCCTGAATCCACTGAGTTTTTCAATTATTTATGAATAAACTATGCAAATTTCAGAACCAAAGTTTATTGATTATCACAATAATTGTGACGATTAGTAGGAGGTATAGTCAGAGAAAATACAAATGCGAAACCCGCTCGGCGAGGGAATGCTGCCGCATGTCGGTGCTTAGTTCGGTCAAAACCAGTCAGTCTCTGCTTAAAATCCATTTGTGAGGTAATAAAAGGGTATCTCGATATAAGATGGTCAAAATGCCACCCGACACAGATTTTTAAATAAATATGAAAATATCATTAGTTGTGACCTTAACCAAAGTAGCCGTAAGCCGTATAAGTCCCAAAATAAGATTTTTTCAAATATAATTTTTTCAACCACTAAAAAAAAATCTGAAAAAATCGCATATGTTATTGATCAAAATACCAAATTAGATGAATTTTTCAAGGTCATTTTATATTTTTATAAATTTATCAACAATTTTTTGACTTTTAGGATATAATATAGGGGTCTATTATGGTTACTCTTTAAAATTAATTTCATATTATACAAGGTGTTCCAAACGCCCTAAAATATCAAAGTTGTGTTTTTTTTCTAAATGGAACACCCTGTATTTTAATAAAACCTTTAATAAAATTATCGGATTAAAATCAAAATCTTGGATTTTATTGCAAAAATGTTGTGTTTAAGGCCCAAAACCATGAATTCTATGGTCCAAATTTGAGATTTTACATGACATTACTAGATTATAATCAAAATTTTTGATTTTAGGACTCAAATTCTGCGTTTAAGGGTCAAAAACTTGGATTTTATGATCCAAATGCCAGATTTTATATGCAATTGATCAATTGAATCCAAATATTGGATATTGGGTCTCAAGTTCTGCGTTTAAGGACCAGAAACTTGGATTTAAAGTTTCAAATTAGAGATTTTACATATAATTATCAAATTAAAATTCAAACTTTGGATTTTTCAACACAAAGTTTGCGTTTAAAAACCATGGATTTTATGGTCCAAATTCAAGATGTTTATTGAAATTATTGTATTAGAATTCAAATTTTGAATTTTAAGTCTCAAATTCTGCGTTTAGGGGCCAAAAACTTGAATATTTTAAATTTCGGATTTTACATATAATTATCAAATTAAAATCCAAATGTTTAATTTTTGGTCACAAATTATGAGTTTAAGATCCAAAACCGTGGTTCAAATTGGAGAATTTTCATCAAATTCTTGGATTAGAATCCAGAATAAGTACAAAGCATTGTACTCAGCAAATAGATTTTTTTAGATTTTTGACCTGTACATGGCCTAAATTTAATTGGTAAAATTTTCGACTGTTTGGTCCGCTTTTTTTATTTTCCAGACGAATTTTTAATTCTTAAATTTTTGACCTGTATTTTCGTTATTTTTGGTTAAAATATTTTATCTTTGTATTTTTGATTTTTTTCAAATATTCTAAATATTCTTTATTTTGACCTAAATTTTCGATTTAATTGTTCAAATTTTTGATTCTTTGGTCCGCATTTTTAATTTTTCGGGCCGAAATTCTAGTTCCAAATTTTTAATTTGATTTTGATTAAAATATCTATAACCTGAATTATTGATTTATATGCGAAATTTTTTAATTTTTTTCCGGTATTTTGAGTTTTTTTGTGTTGAAATTTTCGATTTTTTAGCCTGCATTTGTTATCTTTAGAGCCGAATTTTCTATGCAATCTATATTTTCGACTTTCTGGCCTACATTGCAAATTTGTATTATTATTTTTTTAATCTTTTGACCTAAATTTTTCTTTACTAACTTCTCGATTTTATTGTTAAAATTTTCGATTTTTTGGTCCGCCTTTTTGATTTTTCGTTTAGTCTGCGTTTATTATCTTTAGGTCCGAGTTTTCGATGTTTTGTCTAAATTTTCGACTTTTTGGCCAACATTGTAGATTTTTATTTTCTTTTATCTTTTGCTCTAAAATTTTCTTTATTTGCCTGTTAAAATGTTTCTTTCCTTGGTCCACCATTTTTATTTTTATGCCAGAATTTTAGAAATTTGGTCAAAATTTTGTATCGAATATTTTAGATTAAGTCTGTTTGTTATCCAATATTTTAGATTTTTTTATTGATTTCATTTCGTGATTTTTTTTTATTTTTTGGCTAATATTTTCGAATTTCTGATCAGAAACTTATTTTTGGCAAATTATTTTGCTTCTACCTAAGTTTTTAATTTTTTGTCTGCGTTTTTTATTTTTAGATCAGGATTCTTGATTCTTTGGCCCATATTTTTCATTTCTGTATTTTCGATTTTTTTGTTCCAATTCTTTTTATTTTTCATTATTTTGACCACAATATTCGATTGGTTTGTAGAAATTTTCGATTTTTTGTCTGCATACGCCCGAGTTTTTGATGTTTTGTCTAAATTTTCACCTTTTTAGGCCCTACTTTTTTAGTCTATATTTAGTATTTTCGATTGTTTTGGTTTCAATTTTAGTCGACCACTTTGATTTTTGGGTACAAATTTTAGATTTTAGGTCTTAATTTTTAATTTTTTTGTCCCATATTTTAGACTTTCTTTACTTGAATTATTGATTTTAATGTGCGATTTTTTTTTTAATTTTAATTTTTGCTATTATTTTCGAATTTCTCGTTGGAACTTATTTTAAGCTAAAAAGAGTTATATTTGGTGCTGAAAATTGCAAATGATTTTTCTTTTGCTTGTATTTTCAATTTTTTGATCTGCATTTTTATTTTTAAACCAGGATTTTTTAATAAAATAGAAACAACCTTACTTATTGCAGAAAGTATTAAATAAATTCAAAAAACGAAGTATAGCCTGAATATATAAATATTTAACCTGTTCGTAACTCTGCAAGCAAAATTAAGTCTTACTAAGACTTAATTTTGGATTTTTTATTTTTTCGGCCGATATTTTAGATCTTAGGCGGTTTTGTTCCAAATTTTTGATTTTTTTTGCCAAAATATTCGATTGGTCTAGGAAGATAAATGGTTCTTTGTTACTTAAAAAACAGGGGGGGGGGGTATTATATAAGTGGCTCTACCATCAACATGTTCCACGAGCCGCCACTGGTAAAGATATAAGGTATTTATATTGCATCGAAACTTCGATTTATTTCATAATACTCATGTGCAGTTTATGTCGCATCTAAAAAATATTAAACATTGTAAACAAATTTATGAGTTTGTGTATATATTTGTATGTACATGCGCCGATAGTTTAAAATTAGTTTTAAGGTTATATTTTGCCATGATTATATTACTTTAATTTTATTATTATTTTTATAAAATTGATTTTTCCGTAAATAAACATTATTATTATTATTATTATTTGAAATTAAAAAAAAATTATCTAAACTCAACATAAACATATTGTTACTCTATTATTAATTTGATAAAATTTTGCTGCTCAATTGTTGATAAGTATATACAAAATATCGTAAAAAGATTAGTTATTCAAATTTTTCAAGATGACGCACCAAACATTGAAAGAATATTGACTAAATAAAATTTTCCGTCACTTGATCGGTTCGGGGCAAAACAAATGGTTAAACCTAATAAAAACATGAATACCCTAAATAACCTTTTATTTGGGTAAAAAATATATGTGAATTTTTCAGATTATTATAATAATGTTTAGGGGTTAAAAAAATAGAATCTTATTTTTCGAGGGTTTCAAGGTCATATCTTGGCAAAAATGGGATTATTTAAACAAAACTGAAATAAAATTATTAATACCAAAATATTACCAATAAATTTAAATAAAATTACGCTTCAATTGATAAATATATAAAAAAATATAAATATAACGTAAAAATTTTAGTTATTTAAAATTTTGAAGATGATGCACCAAAAATTGGAAGATGAAAAAAATCACAGATATGGAGTGCGTCACTCGATCACTTAGGGGCGAGAAGGGAACTAGGCTTGTAAATTTTATTACCTAATAATTCTATTTTAAGCAGGGACTGACCGGTTTTGACCGAACTAAGCACCGACATGCGGCAGCATTCCCTCGCTGAGCAAGTTTCGCATTTGTAATTTCTCTGACTGTACACACAGAATAAAACACTTGATGATAATTTTAATATATTGAAACCCAAAAAAGTCGGGAGCACACGCAGTAATCGATACTTGCTTCTGGTATAAGTTATAAGTTAATCCTCTGTTTGTAACTAGATTTTTTTGGCATGGGAAACTGGTCCATTCCGCCAGAGGTACCATTTAATTTTTATGTGTATTGATTTCTAATATTTATTTATATATAATCATTATTTATTATATATAATGAATACGGGGACATACACTGGACATCCATGGACCCGAACCGTCACTTGAACCCACGACCACAAGGCCCGTGAGCAGGAGCTCTACTCACTAGGCCACCGCTGCCCCAACTAGAATTTTGCTACGAAAAAGAGATATCACAATAAGTACACAAACAATTAGTCATGAATGGGATCATGTGTGTACGTATTGTTTACGTTAAATTCCCAAGAATATATTTCTCACATGATCCACACGTATAATGAAAATTAATTAAGCTGTCCTGAAAACCTGGCCAAACTTATGTAATATGTAATTAGAATATCTATGGAAGTTTAAATTATGCCCCATTATAATTTTCCCCGGTAATAATTAAAGGTTTTATGAAGTAATTTAACGTGATAAGGCGAAGCTGATGCACGGGTAATGGTCGCGGCGCCTCCACCATTATATGCCCGGCCTCGAAAAAAATTGTAGTGTAATCCCGGCAACGGTCCTATGTTTTAGCCCTCGCCCCGCGCCCCACCGCCACCGCCGCCACCGTCCGGCTTATTGTAAGGACCGTTCTCGAGGTTTAACCTCAGCAAATGAGGCCCGCACAACGCCACGAAAAAGTGGTTCGTTAATCCGGTATATTAGGTTGCAAAGTCACCACCGGATTCCGGGCGCACAATAGGAACACGGCCCCGCGCGGAGTGGTAACTCAAGAACAAAAGCATTTGATCCGGCCCTTATGGCCCGCGTACAATGATACACACATACACACAGCAGGTAAAGGTAGTCTTTCGGAATTAACTTTTCGGCATAAAATAATCCCGGGGACGCGGCGTTCGCGTTTTCTTGGGGGGTCGGGGGAAGAAGGAAATTGCGGAGGGATAATCCGCGAGATGATGTTTCGTCCCGTCGCGCTGTAAATCGAGCCGAGGTGCGCTTTTTCCGCCGTGTTCCGCGCTTTTCTTTATTATTGCGCACCGAATCCGACATTATAAATAATCGATTTGCCAGCGACACACAACAAAGTGCTTTCCACGCGAATACGGCCTTCTTATTTTTCCCCCGCTGTAAGGTAAAACCAATTTCTGCGTAGCATTTATAATAATCTTCATTTTCATAAAGTTTTATTCGGGCGCTGGAAGTTTCTAGACTTGTCTTGAATAACAATATACGAGCATGATTTAATTTCACGAGAAAGTTCAAATAAACGAATTACCTGTTTTGAATTAAGTAGAATATTTAAATATCAATCTAAACTTGCAATTAAAAGTACAGTAACTAGTGTGCGAGGCTTAAGTTTATGGATGTGAAATAGTATTTTTATGTGAAATGGTGAAATAATAAATTAAGAAAAGTAACTGGTGACGAATGACGGCTCCGCTGCGCTGCGCCATCGTCCGTGCGTGGTCCATTAAAATTAAGCAATTAACCCTTTGACCTACAACCATGAGTACTCCTCGTGTTTAAATGTTCGGGATAAACACAACGACCACGATCATATCTCGTGGCGCGCCGCTTGGGCCAATCAAATCGAGCACGAGCTCAACTCCTGGCGCGCATTGAATGAATGCATTTTCTTGCGAAACAGAATTTTTGAAGTCCATATTTTACGTTTTCAGTTGTGCCATGAAAAAGCATGAATTTGTGCGCATACAATTGGGCACGCCAGGCGTGCCTCAGTCGGACTGGTTTCTGCTGCTATTCCGTCGCGTCTTCATGAGTTGAATCGGTCCACTTGCATCGCGACTGGAGCGCTATTAAAAGTGCACGCATTCGGACGTAAGGAAAGTAGGCCAAAGGGTTAAACTGACAATGGACGACGGCTCTACTGCGCTGCGCCATCGTCCGTGCGTGGCCCTTTAAAATTAAGCAATTAAAGCGCTGACCGACGACGGTTCCGCTGCGCTGCGCCGTCTATCCGCAGCTTGTTTAGATTAGATTAGATTAGACGGGGTCGATTGGCTGTGCAGAGCCTTACAGCACTGCGACCTGTTTAGATCTTTTGTACTAAAACCCTACTGCTATTTGATTCCCAGAAATTCAACTTCCCTGACAAGGTCAATTAATTTCCTGGGAGGTAATGACCTGATCCGTTCTGGCGTTACCGCCATACCTCCGGTTAGGGCCTGCCTGGTGGTAGCTAGAGCTACACACTCGCATAATATGTGTTCGGCCGTTTCTTCAGCCGATTCACATAATCTGCATGTGGTGTTATCCACTTCGCCCATATTGTGGAGATGGTACTTCACTGGGCAGTGTCCTGTTAGGAGACCGGTGATTAGTCTTATCTCGGTTTTGGTGAGGCGTAAGAGCTGTTTGGCTCTATTTGGCGAGAAGTCAATAAACATTTTGGATTGCCTTTGACCTGGTGCATTTTTCCAATGGTCTTTTTTGCACTTTTTTTCCCATTCTTGGATCACGCCTTTTTTGTGTGCTTTCGATAGCCCACAGGTCGGTTTTGGTCCAATGATGGTAGTTGAGGCTCCTTCCTTAGCAAGTATATCGGCATGTTCATTGCCTTTTATGCTTGCGTGGCCGGGTACCCACATTAGGGTGAGCTTGTTGCCCTTTGCCAGTTGGTTCAGAGCCTGTTTACAGTTCCAAGTGGTCTTGGAGTTAAAGCTGTACGCTTTAAGGCTCTTTAGGGCAGCCTGGCTATCCGTGATTAGATATATGCGTGCCCCTTTGTAGCCCTTTTTTGTGCACACCTGAGCACATCTTTCTAAGGCTATTATTTCAGCCTGTAAGACAGAAGGGCCATGTCCGAGAGGAACTGATTCCTTATGCTTAGGCCCATATATGCCTATGCCGGTGCCCACCTCTGTCTTGGATGCATCTGTGTACCAGAGTACAGAGTTGTGTTTTAGTTCTGTGACTCGTTTCAGACTGTTTTGGCGACTATCAATAGTCACATCAAATCTTGATTCGAAGTCATAGTTGATCGGCATTATGTCCGATGGTGTTTGTAGGAACTCGGTTGTGACGAGTTCTAGAATTTCTGAGTGCCCGGTTCTGTGGCCTGTACTGGTCCAGTTTAGTCTCAGTGCACTCATTAGACCTTCCTTTCTGATTTGTTCATGCAGGGGAAGTAGGTCTAGTAGAGCTTCCTTTGCTGCAGAGGGAGTGCTACGTGCAGCTCCCGTGATACCAAGACAGGCCAGTCTTTGAAGAGCTTGGAGCTTCTTTTGTGCCGTTGCTTGTTTTGTTTTGGTCCACCATATTAGTGAGCCATATGTGATAATGGGTCTGACCACCATGATGTACAACCAGTGTATCATTTTAGGTTTGAGTCCCCATGATCTACCAAAGAGCCGGCGGCCTATCCAGAGTGCCGCCGTTGCTTTGCTTATCGTTTTTTCCAGATGCGCGTTCCAGTTAAGCTTCCTATCAAGCACTAAGCCTAAATATTTCACTTGGTCGGAAAGCGCAATTTCTTGTCCTTTTACTATGGGAGCTTTGATTGAAAGTTTCCTACGATAAGTAAAAGGAACAATCACAGTTTTGTTCGGATTGACATTGAAACCCTCCCTCAGACACCATTTTGATATGGTGTTAAGGGCCTCTTGGGCAAGGGACGATACGACGCTGTCGTATTTACCCCTTATGACAACCGCAATGTCGTCGGCGTAGCCTTGCGTACTGTAGCCCTTATCTGCCAAGGTCGTGAGGAGCTCATCCACCACGATGCACCAGAGCAAGGGTGATAGAACCCCGCCTTGCGGGCACCCTTTCGCCGTGGTTATCGTTTCAGACTCACTCCCTATACCTGTCGTGATTTTGCGGTTTTTAAGTACAGCTTTAATCCATCTGATAGTGGGTATATCAATGCCCTTCCTGATGGCTCCCTTTTCCACGGTTTTGAAGGTCGTATTATCGAACGCCCCTTCAATATCCACGAAAATGCCTAGTGCAATCTCCTTGTATTGAAGCGATGCCTCTATGCCTGTTGTAAGGCTATGCAAGGCATCTACAGTAGATTTGCCAGGTTGATAGGCAAATTGTTGCCTATGTAGCGGGTTCGCTTTTAGGGCGCCGCACCTAATGTCGTTGTCCACGATTTTTTCCATAATTTTAAGGAGGAAAGAAGTGAGGCTGATTGGGCGGTAGGACTTAGCCTCATCAGGTGGCCTACGGCCCGCTTTGGGGATGAAGATCGCCCTGGCCTCCTTCCATTCCATTGGTATATAGCCCAGCGTGAAGCTGGCTTTGTATATTGCTTGCAGGTATGGAGCTAGTATGTCTAGCCCGTATTGCAGCAATGCAGGAAATATGCCATCTGGCCCTGGTGTTTTGAAGGGTTTGAAGCTTTTGACTGGCCATTCAATTTTTCCTCTAGTAATTAGTTTACCAGCCTTTCTTTTGCTCTCTCTGGTTGGTAGGAATATGCTTCCTTCCGTAGATTGAGCAGTTGTTGCGAGTGAGTCCGCAGGAGTTGAGCCCGGAAAGTGTGTCTTCAGGAGCACACTAAGACTTTCTTTGAGGCTCTCTGCGTGACTCCCATCAGGTTTTTTAATTAAACCGATTCCATTGGAGTGGTCTTTCGATAGGACCTTTTGGAGTCTTGCTGTCGGGGCTGTGTCGCTCACTCCCTCACAGAAAGCTCTCCAAGTTTTCCTTTTCGACTTCCTTAGCTCCTTGTTGTATTCTGATAGTGCCTGTCTGTAGGCATCCCAGTTGCCCGTCTTCTTTGCACTATTGAAGGTTTTTCTGGTTTGCGTCTTCAGGCGGTCTAAATCCTTATTCCACCAGGGCACATCTCTGTCAGGAGATCTCCTCTTAAGTGGACAGCTGGATTCGTATGCCTTTAAGATGCAATTCTTAAGGAGAGCCGCAGCTATTTCCAGCTCCCCTGTAGTTTGGATGTCGAGGCATAAGTCTTCGGTTCCCAGACCTAGGCACTCTCTGTAGAGGCCCCAGTCTGTGTTCCTCGGATTCCTGCACTCAACAACAGCTTCCTTAGTGACCTCAATATCAAACCCAATCTGTTGATGGTCTGATAAGGAGGGTTCTGCTAGAACTCGCCAATTTTTAATTGTACTTACTGTGAAGGCATCAGCCAGGGTGATATCTAGTACCTCCTGTCTGATTGCATTCACAAAGGTAGGCTCGCTACCTCTATTAACAATGTCTAGATTGTTAGAGATAATAAATTCAAGTAAATCCTTACCTCTAATATTGGTGTCCGTGCTGCCCCACACGGTGTTGTGTGCGTTGGCATCACAGCACAGGAGTAGATGTTTGTTTCCTTTGCTACACCATTCCACAAGTCTTCTTACCTCCTCTGGTGGCGGTGTATCCTTGTCACCCGGGAAGTAGGCCGAGGCCATGACTATATGCCTTTTTCCTTTCTTCGTTGGGACCTCTACCAGCGCTGCCGCAAGGTCCCCTGTGGTGAATTCTGGAATGTAAATAAAGTTAATGTCCTTTCTGAGCATGAGGACTGCTCTTGGTTTGGTGCAGTCTGCTTTGTATACTAACCTGCAATTTTCTTTAGGTAGACCCCTTACCTGCCCGTTGTTAATCCAGGGCTCTTGTAAGAAGCCTATCCCAAATTTTGATTTCTTGAACCTCCAGTGCACGGCACTAGTTGCCGCTTTGGAGTGGTGGAGGTTCAGCTGTAGGCAGCGTATGCCCGCCATTGAGATGCCTAGACCCCAGAGGCACCAGCCTTTGGCTCTTTGGCCTTGGGCTTTTTGCCTTTCAGGGTATAGCTCCCCCTTACCTTGATTACCGCGGTGGATCCCTTATCGGCACACGTTTCCGCTTGCGGCGGAGTTGTGCCAACGGGTCCACTGGTAGGCTCCTTTGAGCTAGAAGGGTCAGGACAAGCCTTTGTTGGCCCTTCGCCCTTTGGTGCTCTTTTGCCCTTGGGTCTTAGCTCTACCCAGCCAAACCCGTAGCAAATCTTGTTGCCCATTTTCTCCAGGCTGTCGGCGGAATTTGAGTCCACCGACAGCGTGACCTCCAGCTTGGGTCCCTTCGGATCTCTCCTGAGAACCCTCCAGCTTGAGGCCTTTAGACTGTTCTGGGCCTCAATTAGCGAGATTAGCTTCGCATTTGTGTATTCCAGGCTGTTTGGGAAGTAGCCTATCAGGATCTTAGAATGAGGCATTTCTGCCTCATCCAGCACCCTTAATTTGGCTCCCTCCCATAGCCTGAGATGGGCAGCTGCGCCCTTTAGCCAGTTGGCTGTGGCACTGTCTACACACGTCAGTGCGAGCCATCCTGGCCTCTGATGAAGTTGATGGAATCTGGGCTTCACGGTTCCCTCCTTACCATCCTCAATTATTTTTTCCAGGATAGCCTCACGTACGGCATCAATTTGTTCCGTCGACATGAGGTTTTCTGGAAAACCTTCTAGGCATACACCTACCTTCACACCCGTCATAATCTGACTATAGGACACAGCCTTGGCCTCGGTGCTAGGCACAGGCTGCCTTTTCGTCCGTTTGACCGTGGTTGTGTCCGGCGTGCTACCTGTTGACCGAGGTCTCTTGGTAGCAGCCGTGGGGTTGCTCTTGAAAGGCACTAATGCCTTTACTCGAGCTTCCCCTGGTTCCATGCCGTTCTTGATGAGGAACTTCATCCTCTTTCTTGCGGCACCGCTCATTTTGACCTTTTGGTCTTTTGTGTTCAGACCTTTAAGGCTGCCAACGAGCTCCTCATCGCTGCTTTTCAGCAGCTCCTCTTCACCTGTTCTGCTGCTAGTTTCCATAGGCTCTACGCCTTTTGGCTCCTTTGCAGCAACACCGGACGTTAGGGAGTCGTCCACTCCTTTAGATTGAAGTACTTGGTTCATTTGAGTCCCACGAGTAGCTAGGGAAGTAGAAAAGTCCATTACAGCAGAGCCCCGCATGCCATAATAAGGCTAGTGAAACTGGGGATCGCCTGGTACCCAGAGTTCGCATAGAGACGACTAAGCTCCTCCTTAGCCATGCAACCCTCGGCCTATGCTGTTCCGCCTTGGTTTGAGGTGTTTGTTTTTTGTGGTTTCCTTTCCACATTGATCCGGGCGGCTAAGCCAAGATCCTCTAAGCTTGTTGCCTGCGAGACATGACCACGAACAGCAACAAGCCCGATATATCAGGTCTGATGGCTGTATGGGCACAAACAGACCCGGCGTCGTTTACCCTCGTGCAAGCCCTAAGCCACGATACTACAGCCGGGCGGGGGTGAGCAGGATGAGAGGTTTTGGCTCCCTAGCCTTAATAGTATAGGGAGCCGGAAAGGTCAGAGTGACCGAAGAGGTGACCAAGGGAGGTCGATAGATCAAAGATGGAAGCGACTCTACGAAGGAGGCCATCACTATAACAGTTTGTGTATAGCCTCGGAATGCATTGGCGATAGAACCCCGTCTCACTCCCCATTGTTATTCGGTTGTTGGCCGAATAACCGTAGGGTTCTCGTCGACAGTAGCAATACCTTGCCCCCACACCACGTCAAGGAGCATTCCCTTGTGAAGGCCGCAGCTTGTTAAAATTGAGCAAGGTAACAGGTGACGAACGACGGCTCCGCAACGCTGCGCCATCGTCCGTACGTAGACCATTGAAATTAAGGAAAGTTGCAGAAGCCCAATAAAATTAAGCAATTAAGCTGACGACGGCTCCGCTGCGCTACGCTAGTGAATGGCCTATTAAAATTAAGGAAAGTTACTGGTGACGAATATTATATCCACATGCATTGCTAACCGTACTTTGTGAATCTGTGATAATCTGTTAAACGTGACGCACTATCAATGTATTTCTTAATTTGCTGTTCAGAAAGCACTCAGATGTTAAAAGAAAAAATGGTGATGCGGCCGTCATGTTACTTTCTCCGACTTGATGGTATCATTTATATTTACGCTTTCATGGTTTATTTTGTTGACTCGGATGAAACTGACGTTTAAATCGTCAAAATTATGAAAGATGGAAAAATTATATTTCAAATTCAAAAACTCAGTTTACTTAAAAACTAAAGGGATGTTTAATAAATTTGCTGTAACAATTATCGTTTTATAATTATAAACCAAAAATTTAAAAAAATAAATAATTTTTTTTCTCGAATAAAAATTATTTTATGTAAAATATTTTCATGCAAAAGATGTTCATTTCTTTGTTACCTTCAAAGTTTATTTAAATGTTTTTGTGATATTTTTCATATTTAAGAAAATAAAAAACAAAAAACAGTTAAGGTAAACGCCCACTTCCGGTGTACGAAATTTTACCAAAAGTTTTTCAGTTCTTCAGATTATAAAATAAGACGGATGTTCAAAATTTCATATCAATTGCTCTATTAGCTTTTGAGATACAGCGCGTACAGACACACACACACACAAATTCCCGAAATTGTTGAAATGGCATCTAGAGACCCTAAAACGGACATTTCCGTAAAAAAAAATTTGAAAAAAAAAATCACGATCACAATACTTTCTCGTACTTCGTAACAAAGAAAGTAAAAATAGTATTTTCTTTCATTAATTGTGATCCTTTAAGAATTATTTGGTGAGCGTCTGAGAGATGTATACACGTTACAGTCCCATTTTTGAGGTTCCAAAACTTGACGATAAAAAAATTGGATTTTGACTATTCCAAAAAATTTGAAAAACTTTATGATGAAAGCAAGTTGTGCACTCTACTGACCTTAATCATTTGAACTGTTCCTCTTCAAATGCAAAAAATACGTCGTTAATGTAAACTTCAAAATTGGTGTAATTATTTTGATCAAATTTAAAAAAAAAGATATATAACCCTTAAACGCCTGAATAATTTTTTTTCGATTTTTTTTTTGTTTGCAAATAACAATGACTATCTATACAGAAATAAATAAATTTGAGTAAAAAAATAGTTCTTTGTTTAACAAGGCAGTAAAGTGACAGATTTACGGACACGGCTGGGGTTTCACCGCCGAGCGAGGCTGTGAATCCAGCCAAGAGATCCGGAAGATGTCTACAAGCGTAACCATATGGCGTCGCTAGGCGTTTAAGGGTTAAGGGAGCAACATTTAAAAAAATGTTCCAATACAAATATTATAAGGCATAGCTTTGTAAATATACTGGAGCTTTGACAGGCTCTTCAATGTCAAAACTAAAGGCAGACAAACTCTTGAGAGAAACGCATGTATCGCTCAATTCTCGAGCCAGGGCACAGTAACAGGGGCCCCCAAAAACAAAACGCTTGCCACATTTCAACCCTTCCGGTAAGGGTGAAAATTTCAGCCGAATCCATGTCATGCGATTTTCACTCAAATTTCCGATGAAAAATGACACATAAAATTGTTTTCTCCAAATTGAACGCGGTTTTCCAATCTGTGCTCCTCATGTGCTAAATGGTGGGATTCAATTAAAATTGGTGATTGTTAATTTTTGACGAAAACTTGAAAATGTACACAAGTAAACCCCTTGGAACTTTTGCTCCAAAAATGCAACTTTTTTAATAATCATCGTATCCCATTCAAGTATTCCTTCTTTTTCATCAGAAAAGCGAGAGAAACTGACTGCCGTTAACAAATTTCAGCTATCTTTAATAGCAAAAAAAATAGTGTGTCACCATGAACAATGTTGGAAATTTTTAAAAAAAGTCGATTTTTCAGACTTTGATCGGCCGTAGCGGCTGAACGAAAACTCCAAATTGAACGCGGTTCTCAAATCTGTGCTCCTCGTATGCTAATTAAGTCGTATTCAATTAAAATTGGTGACTTTCAATTTTTGACGAAAACCTGATAATCTGCCCAAGTGTACCCCCTTCTTACTTTTTCTCAAAAATTGACTTTGAAATAATTTTTTAAAGAAACCACTGGTTCGATTCCGGGTTTCTACACATCACTGGAAAGATCCCGTCAAGACGCTTCTGAAAATGTACTTTCGCAAGAACAAATGCTAATTTGACGCCTGTGACTCGTCAGCAAAAAAAAAACTCGAAAATGGAAAAAATCGAAAAAATCAACTTATTTAATAAATATCGTAGACCATTGAAGTATACCTTCAGAAGAACTAGAGAATTTGATTGGCGGTAAAAAATTTCAGCTATCTTTAATAGCAAAAAAATTAGCTTGTCACCATGAACATAATTGTAGAGAATGCCAAAATGAACAACTTATAAACAATAAGTTTTTCTCGAAATCTCTTTGGTTTTTGAGTAAACTGACTATAGGATTATATATATGAAACATCTCAATTGACAGACACATATTTTTTGTACATTAATTTTACAAATTACATTTATTATGGACCGTCAAGGGTATTAGGATTATTATAGCATAATTAGTCATTTTCATCTTTCATAATTTTGACGTTTTAAACGACTGCTTCATCACATTCCACAATTTACATTTAAAATAAAATTTAAAATGAAAATAAACCATGAAAGCATAAATATAAATGATACCACCAAATCGGAGAAAGTGACATGATGGCCACATCACCATTTTTAAAATTAGAATTAGGGGTCGGATCGAGAAATTTTATTTGGATTTTCTTTTGGGCTTGAGAAGGGATTTCCGGCGGTGTAATCAGATTGCCAATCGGACAAAAAAAATTGTGCCTCGCTGCTAAAGTTCGCTTCCCCGTTCCGTATAGAACGTCATATCTCGAAAATTAAAAATCGGATCGACAAACTTTACAGGGATGTTTGATACGGATTAAATCGACAACTGATATGCAGCCATCGGATTTTTAATTTTCGAAAAAAAATTGAATAAAATTGAAAAAATTGAAAAAATTAAAAAAATTGAAAAAATTTAAAAAATTGAAAAAATTGAAAAAAAATCCCCGGAAAACAATCGAAAATCGTCCATAGATCGTAAACAGTTCGCCCCACAAAAAATATAGCCCTTACCTTTTCGACGCAAAATGTAATTTTAAATATTTCGCGCGTGTAATGAAAATAGACCGCTCTACAATTTTTTTTTAATTGGGGTGGTTTTCTTTAAATAACTCCTCAAGGCTTAGATATATCAAAAACCCGTAAGAGACATAAAATATAGAAAGGCTCCCGTTCTACAAAAATGTATGAAAGTTGAAGTCGCGACTGTAAAGGGGGCGTGGTTCCGCTCGCTGAAGCACCGAAAAAGCGACCCCCGCAGAGAAGGGGTTGCAGCTCGCGAATGGAAAAGAGCAGCTTAACCACAGAAGTGGCCGTTCTACCCACATGCATTTGGGATTTTTTGAGCCGTATCCGAACGTTCCAACTCAAAAACCCAAAAAGCCTTAGCATTTGGCGCAAACGTCTGCACCGTCAAAAATCGATTTTCAAAAATTCACCCCGGGGTTGCCGAGTGATTTAGAAAATCACGGATTTCACGGGTCCCTAGAGAACGTCTGCGGCTTGCATAAAAAAAATATTGGCCAAATTTGTTTTAAAGAGGTGGCAACCCTTTTTTTGAAGGGGTAGTTCGAGGAGGTTGAAATTTTAATAGTCATGTTTTTGAATTATTTGTGATTTTTCATGAAAATTTCACTTGCTACCTATACCCGTTCTCGAAATATTGCAATCCTGGGTTCTTTCTTTTAGAATATATAAAGTATGTTCATTGAAAAAAACCTCAAATGTGCCATGACTTTTTATTTTTTTAAATTTAAGTTGGTAGCACATATTGAGGTTATGTTACTTGCGGAATGTTCCTACCGATTAATTAATTTGCTGTGATAAACGACGCAGAGAAGACGTAGGTTCATCTTCCAAAATTCCTTGGGCTATGTTAATAGCATCCTGAGTACGTTTGACTGGTCTACCACTTACTGGTTTACGGAGAATACTACCTCTTTCATGAAATAGTAGTAGTAGTAGTAGTAGTAGTACAGTAGTCTGTACAGATTTGGCACCATGTGTTTATTTTTTTTTCCGGACCTCGCAGAAACAATTAGGAAACACTTACAGCAACCACTAAAAATCAACAAGATCTTGTTCCTCGGAATTGTATTTAGACTTAACAGTGGATTTTACAAAGGCGGTAAAAAATATAACTCTGGTTTAAATGACACAACACTGGTATTATATTTTCGGCTGTGTAAACGATATTTCAAATGGTAATCGCAATGCATAATTTAAGGTTAGGTTCTGCGATTCCATTACACATATTTTGATTAATATTTACTCTTCCACAATGTTTATCAACAAATTATTTTCTATTTCGATGTATTTTTACCTTAAATCCTCTTCCGAGGCTCCATTTCTAATTTAAACAATAACAATTCCAAAATGTTTTCGGTGACTGACAGCGACAGTCAATAGCGCATAGAGAACGTTTACACAGCTGAAATATAATACTCAGCTTAAATAAATGTTTGTGAAATCCACCGTTGGAGTAATAAAATAATTCTTTTGTTGGCGTTTATTTCGTTTATTATTATTTAAATCTAAAATAATACATGATTAATAATACACGCGTATTATATTTTAATATCTATTTCAGTAATGAATAAAATCGCATTTATTGCGGTTGAAATAATAAAGATAAATAAAATCAATGCATAAATAAATCAGCATAATTTTTCACACCCAGATTCGCCGGTTCGATAAGGTAGACGGTCATAAATGTTTCCCCTGTAAAATAAAAGCGAATTATTTATTTGTCCCAATGTACGCACGCATGTAAATTATAAAAAAATACATACATGTATGCGTACAATAAAATACTTAAAATAACATAAATGTTTCAGTTAAGCGTGTGAGTACGCAATTATAATAATGTTAAAATAAATATTGGTTCGCAGTTGGCAATTTCGAAATGTAAATATGCTGTGTGAGCCTAAAGTGGTACACCATTGGATATTATTTAGTTGTGGTGAAATAATATGCCTGAAAATGGTTTAAAAAATCGTGATGCGAACGTCATGAAACTTTCTCCGATTTGACAATGTAATCATTATTTATCGTCATTTCTCTGCGAATAATTAAAGACGTGTTCTCCAAGCAACAAATATATTTTATAGTGTAATAATAGTTATGATTTTTTCACAAACGGGAGAGAAAGTAGATTTCTCAGCTCTCGAAATCGTGTGAGAAATAACATTTATCTTCCTAGGGAGAGAAATGATAACTTCTCTCCCTGCGTGGTTGCATTTTTTTTTGACAGATGCTTGAAATTTTGACAGATTAATTATGGACAATGCATCTTTATATTTGCCTTAAAAGGAATTATTCAAACTTCTCAGTAACAAAAATGGCTGCACTGGAAGACAAATTTGAATGACCCAAAATGCACTTTGGCCAGAAATTGCTCTGTGAATTCAACATTTAGTTTGGCAGATGCTTCAAATTTTGATAGATTAATTATCAATAATGTGTCTTTATATCTGCCTTAAAATAAATTACCCAAACTTCTCAGTAACAAAAATGGCTACACTGGAAGACAAATTTGAATGACCAAAAATGCACTTTGGTCAGAAATTACTCCGTGAATTCCACATTTAGTTTGGCAGATGCTTGAAATTTTGACAGATTAATTATAAATAATGTGTCTTTATATCTTTCTTCAAAAGAAATTACCCGAACTTCTCAGTAACAAAAATAGCTGCACTGGAAAACAAATTTGAATGAGCAAAAATGAACTTTGGCCAGAAATTGCTCTGTGAATTCAACATTTATTTTGACAGATGCTTGAAATTTTTACAGATTATTTATGGACAATGTATCTTTATATCTGCCTTAAAAGAAATTACCCGAACTTCTCAGTAACAAAAATGGCTGCACTGGAAGACAAATTTGAATGACCAAAAATGCACTTTGGCCAGAAATTACTTCGTGAATTCTACATTTACTTTGACAGATGCTGAAATTTTGACAGATTAATTATAAATAATGTGTCTTTATATCTGCCTTAAAATAAGTTACCCGAAATTCTCAGTAACAAAAATGGCTGCACTGGAAAACAAATTTGAATGACCAAAAATGCCCTTTGACATGGTGACTTTTGCACTTGTGCCGGGCTATTCCGGCATCAAATATATTCAAGCGACACCGTCCAAAAGAACGCGTGAATATTCAAACAATATCGACGAGGGAAAAATACATTGAATCCTCTCAACGGGACGAAATATTACTGACAAGAGAAAGTCCTCAGGTGATTCACCGTTTTCGATTCAAGCTCTATGCGAAAATGTTGTAGGTGATGCTAATAATTTAAAAGTTATAGCCCCTTTTAAAATGGCGCATGATTCAGGATGTCTTACCTAGGAACCGGTCGAATATTTCATGAATAGTGCATTTCAGAAAAAAGTGTTTCAGACAAAAATTTTAAGGTTTCAGAAGGCGTATTCAGTAGTGGTATTTGGGTCACCGTGGAAAGTGTTAGCAAGGTCAGACTAAGGTCAACTTAAATTATAAAACACCCCATTACTAAATTTTACGATAATCACACGAAAACGTTGTTCACTGTCTAATGGTTAGATACTCTCCATAATTACTCAAACTATATTCTGCTTTATAATTCAATATCAAAATCTAGAAACAGCCTTTCATTATATTTCGAAATAATCACACGAGAGCGCACTTTGTAGTTATGGTCAAGTTTTTCACTCTTCAATGGTTTAAAAAACATACAAATAATCGTAGCAACATTAAAACGTTCCAAATTACTCAAAATATTCAAAATTTTAACACCCCTTTATTCGATTTTTTCAATTATTACACGAAAACATAGTCATGCTGAAGTTACCCAATTTTTGATGTTTTAAAAAATATAAAAACAATTACCTTGTACTTTTCAAATTAACTCAAAATTCATTCGGAATTACAATTTCATCAAAAACTGTACATACTCCATGCATAGATTTTAAAATAAATCGTTATGAACAAAACTGAATTTCTTGAAAATCTGTTATAGTGGAGACTCAAATAAATATAAAAACAATTTCCATCGACTTGACATTTTCCCAATTTACTTAAATTCCTATAATATCTATGAGAATCTCCAAACACTTCATTCATACATTTTGAAATAAATTCTTATGAATTTCAATGCCTTGAAAATCTGTAATCATTTTGGAGCCTCAAATAAATATAAAAACAATTTCCATCGACTTCAAACTTTTTAGATTTACACAAAATTCATTCAGAATTATAATTGCTTGAAAACCATTAACACCATCCCCAAGCTTTCCATAGATGTTCAATTGTTAACAAGCGCTGCAACTCAAATAAAATAGTATATTATTAAACGAGTGAGAAAGTTGGCCATTGCCAATTCACACGAGTGGTAATGGCCAACTGGTTCACGAGTTTAATGCTATACTTTTTCGCATCATATGAAATAATTACCTAGATTTTTCTGTTTGTATTAAATTATAACGAATTATTTTTCTATTTGGAAATTGCGGCAGTTCGCTGACAAAAAACGAATCGTAACCATAGTAACATCTAAACTGTTGGGCAATGTAACCGCTATCATTTGATTGGACGTCACCTGCTGGGCAATGAAATTGCTATCATTTTATTGGACGTCACCTGTGGAGAAAATAATTCGGCCGAATAATGGACAACTTTCTCAATCAAAAACGATTTAACAAAGTTTATATTATTTAATAAGATGCGAAAACCTTAATATTTTATTTCATAAAGTTACCACTTTTTGTGCTACACAGTTGATGAAACAAAATTGTAATAAGGGGTGATTTATAAAGGGAATGCACGAGATAAATGTTTACAACACTAACGTGACATTGTTTACTTACGCAGGTCCATAATTACAGGTATAAATTTTGGTGTAAGGCATATCCGATGACTCTGAAGTTTTAAAATAAACATAATCGCAACCAATCAGATTTGTATCGGCCCATACCATCTGAAAAATAACAAAAAAGAATTCAAAATTTAGATAAATATTCAACCTGTTCGTTACTCAGCAAGCAAAAAATTAAGTCTTACTAAGACTATAAACAAATAACTTATTGAAACAACTACTTCCCTGGCTAGTGCCACTCGGCACGGATATTGAATGATACAAAAGAAATTTTCATGTTATTACTAGTACTACTAGATAATAACATTGGTTTAAGATCGTTTATTTCTACATACAAGACTAACTTTGAAAATTATTCTAAAATGAAATGTGAAACTTTAAACTGTTATCTAATGCTTTCTGCAACAAGTAAAGTTGTTTCTAATTTGTTTAATTCAAAATTTGATTATATTCCAGCTGAAAATGTCAATATTGCAGAACTTTATACATTTTTGAAACTATAATTAAGATTACAGCTGCGTCTGTAACTGTGTAGAAGTCCATTTTCAGATAACTTTAAATGAAACAGCTTTCGATTTTCAAACATCAAAATTTCTGTAATTATATCTATTTTTAGTGCTTTTTCACGGTGGGTTTTACAAACATTTATGTAAGCCAAGTGTTTCGTAAGCCGGTATTATATTTTCAGCTGTGTAAACGTTCTTTTTGCGCCCTTGACTGTCACCGGATACATTTTTAAATCGTTACTGTTTAAATTAGAAATGGAGTCTGAGGTATTCAAGGTAAAAAATACATCGAAATAAGATTGTGAAAAAGTAAATTTCATTCAAAATAAGTGTAACCTAACTTTTACGTACTCGAAGGACCAGTCGAAATTAATCAATAATAATGTAAAATGATTTTACTGATGTGTCTATTCGTAATTGATTTCACATATTAAATAAAAAAATAACTTTACAAACAAAATAACAAGATTACGTGTTGAGCGGCTGACGGATATTTTTCACACTGGCTGTCGCGGCCTGTCTCGATACAGCAACGTCTTTTGGGGGTGCTTTAGGATAGCGGTCACAGTGTGAGGGCGCAACACTAACCTCAAATTAAATCTTTACTATCAGAAAGATCGTTTACACAGCCGAAAATATAATACCAGTGTTTTGTCAATGTAAGCCTGAGATATATTTGTGGAATTCACTGTTATTGTTTAAAGTTTTTTTCAAAGCGGACATTTGGAATTGGGTTTCATTTAAATAAATTGCATCTAATTTTACTAATTCAATAAAAATTAACAGGTTGAATGTACATATATTTGTATAGCGTCCTTATTTGATTTAATGTATAAAAGGTATCTTTATATTAGTTGTACTTCCTCTGGTACAACAAAAAGAGATTTCTGATCTGAATGCTGTCTCTAGTTCCTTTTCCGCCAGCGTTTGATCATAGTAATACATGCGAATCTATTGAATCTCATTTAAACTCGCTACGTTAACTTGGTTTGACATTCACCCATGCAAATTCTACGATTTTCCTTAGCTACAATACTTAAACACGAATCAGTATTTTTTTTTATGTAAATTACATTATTGGGATAAAGTAAGTATACATCACTCCCACAAAAACATGTGCCTTTTTGATGTAAAGTCCTGTTGGCAATATACAAATATCATACATCCACCGTATTTCGGATGGAATTGAAGCCACACCGTTTGTATTCTTGACCCGGCCGTGCAAATTATGACTGTATTTTTAAGCAGAATAAATATGAGGGCAAACAGAAAATAAATTGAGGTGCTCGGGCGAACAAATACGTCCATTATCGGAGAAAGAGAATAATGTAATCAATACGGTTGATACCTTTTGTTTATTTCGCAGCGTTCTGTATTATATCATCACGAAATGGAGTATCAGGTGTTTGTCTTAGAGATCGTAATAAGGTGATATCTAGTGTTTTTTTAGATCATTATTTGTGTGTACCTATATTTTTGGTCTATTGCTAAGATATTAAATCTAATTAAATACTCGTTCTCTTGGACTAAAGCACTTACCGTTAATAAAATTAAGTTGTATATTAGAAAAAAATTATTAAAACATATATATTTAAATCACCTGAGTATAATGTTCAGCTGTTCCAGATTCACCAAATTTATAAGACGAGTGTTCGCCGAACCAAGAATCCATCACTGTTTTCCAATCGGCAACCCCACCAACATCAGAAGAGCTCATAGAAGTAAAAATATTTTGTCCAATTGGCCCAAATCTAGCTAAATATCAGAAATTTTGAAGTTATATATTTATTAAAGAAAATATAAAATTAAGTAAATCTCGTCGCGAATATTTGATTTTGTCGCGAATGTTGCGGCATTCGTTGGGTGAGAGTTTCTTTCTTTTTTAGATAAAAGGAAGGATGGTTGACGGGAATTTGGGTTGATGATTTGGAATTGGCGCTATTCGGCCACTAACGATAATTAAGTTTTTTGAGAAAAAGTGATTGCCGGGATGGGATTCAAACCCACGACCACAAGGCCCGTGAGCTGGAGCTCTACTCACTAGGCCACCGCAGCCACCTTTTAAATATTCATAATTAAATAAAAAATTGTGTATTATTTGTGGAGTATCAGCCAAAAATCACGGAATCAAATATTTTGTACACACATATTTAATCAATTAAAGTTGGCATTTAAGTAGTTTTAACAAATCAAAACTTACGATCCCGCTCTATTACATGGACACTTTTACACTTGTTCGAGACCGACTCGCATAGGTTTGCTAAATCGGTATCCCATCTCTGAAATAAAATTCAATATTATAACATTATACCACAACAGTACTGTAAATGAAGTTTTTTGAATAATTTTATGAATATAATCACTGAATAAAACACTTACTATGCATTTTACCACAATTTATTTAATGTATGTGCAATAGGGTAGCCCTTATTTTTCAACTTTCTAAAAATGTTGCTTCCTGTTCAATCAACAAAGAATCGATATCTGCAAAATTTTGGTTCACTTGGACAACTGTGAGGCGACCCTCATCGGCCATGAAGTTTTGAAATTTTTGCTCAGAAAATAATTTTTTTAAATAAATCATTTTTTGAGTTATTTTATCACTAGTAACGAAAATTGAGGCTAGTTTTCATTAATTTCAATTCAGAGTGCGTTTCTTTTCGATAGCCCGGTATTAGCTATTGTTAAGTTAGAATGAAAAATCGCCAAAATGTTTTTGCGATTTTTAATAATATTATTGAATTATTGAACACTATTATTATTAAATGAACTATTATTATTATTTAATGAACTAATATTATTACATAATCTTATTTTATAGCTTCTCCGATTTTTTATTATGCCCTTCGTTTACGTATTTTGCAACCAAAATATGTTGCTAGCTTTGATGAATATTTTTTCAATTATTCTTATGGAACTGTTTGTGACTTGTGTGACGTGTTCTGCCTAGACTTATAAAATGGCTTCAACATTTCAAGTTGTACGTTACACAAGTTTAAAAAAGATTGTTATGTCCCTTTTGTTGTTTACATTTTCAACAAAACCTTCAAACTGGCAAGTCCTATTTATTTCTTTACTATAATGCTATAATTGTAAATATTACAACAAAGGGAAATGCAACATTGGTGATTCAAGAAGTTTTAATCTTCTGGCAAAAATCACGAATTTGTACTTGAAGAGCTGACCACTGAGTTGATAAGTTACTCAAATGATGAATGTAAATGTTTACAGAAAAGAAATTACTAGAACTGCAGAACTTTTTTGTGGAAATTATGGACTGTTTCCCTAAAGTAACTCATCTAGATGCTTTAAACAGGTTAAAAATGCTGAGGATGTGACATCAAAAAATAAAACATATAGAAGAAATTCGATGATTTTCCCGATTATGAAGTTATAAGTATAATGGTATTTACATTATTTGTAAATAAATAATGGAGACGAAGATTCTTCGCATATAGCTCTATCAAAAGTGGAGGCATGTACACACTTTTGATTATATACATTATTTCAATATTTAATGCAATAACATTCGATTTTGGATAAAATGTTATATGATACTTATGTCGAATTGCTCATTAGTCCCTTAACAATTACCCCTTCGCTAGCTCACGGGTAAACGTTTTCTTGCGGGACTAATTACACACTTTCCACACTCATAAAATAAATAACAATTATTATTACTATTTTTATTAGTTACATACCATCTTTTTCAAATTAACTGCTTTTGGTTGCCCTTCTAATAGTCCATTGGCAACTGTCATTCTATAGTCATTATGCACATCGATTATAAATTGTTGTTCCTTACGGTTAATGCCTCTTTCTGTAAATGTTTAAATTAATAAAAAAATTACGATAAGCGATGATAAAACACTGTTTATAGTAAAAGACGTTATTCTAAGCTTGTAAAAAAAATGGTAAAAAAAGTCTTGAAAAATATTTATAAAAATAGTGCTGATTAATAGATCTAAAAAAATCTAATAAATCTGAACAAGAAAGTCTCGAAAATGATTTCTAAAGATAGTCCTGATTAAAAGGTCATAAAAAACCTAATAAAAGTCCTGAACAACTCTTGAAAAAAGTCCCGATAAAAAAGTCCGGAAGAAAGAGTACTGTCTTGAAAAACAGGTCCTTCAAAAAGACCAGAAATAAAGACCTAAAAGAAAGACCTGAAAAAAGAGTTCTGACACAAAAAGGTCCTGAGAAAAAGTCCTGGAGAAACAGTTTTGGAAATAAAGTTTTGAAAAGGAGTACTGTTAAAAAGTTATGAAAAAGAGTTGTGAAAAAGGTCCTGAAAAAAGTACTACAATAAAAGTCCTGAACAATTAAGTCTTTATATAAAACACCAGAAATAAATGTCCTTAAAAAAATCCCGAAAGAAGTTTAAAAAAGAGTCCCCAAGGAGAGTTCTAATATAAGTCCTGAAAAAACTCCTCAAGAAAGTCTTGAAAAAAGTTCCGAAAGAGAGTGCTGATAAAATATCCTGTAATAACAGTTAAAAAAAAAGTTATGAGAATAACATCGTAAAAAAAATCCCACAAAAAACATTTCTGAAAAAAACCCTGTTAAATAAGACCTGAAAAACTTCTGAAGAAATTGCTCTTAAAATATGATTACTTTCAAAAATGCCCTAAAATATAGTACTGAAAAAAAGTAGGAAAAGAAGGAAAAGGAAAAAAAAATCCCTAAAAATTAATTCTGAAAAAGCAATGAAGAACATTCTGAAAAGAAGTCCCGAACAAGATGTTCGGAAAGAAAGTCTCGAAAAAGTCCCGAAAAAATGTCCTGGAGGAACAGTCCTGGAAATAAAATCGTGAGAAAGAGTATTGACAAAAGCTGTGAAAAAAGAGTCCTGAAAAATAGTCTTCATACAAAATACCAGAAATAAATGTTCCGAAAAAGAGTCCTAAAAAGTCCTGAAGAAAGTTCAGATAAAGAGTCCTGATGAAATATCACAAAAAAATTGTTCTGTAAAACAGTATTGAAAAATTACCCTGAAGTAAACAAAATAAAAAAAAAAAATGGTGAAGTGGCCATCATGTTACTTTCTCCGACTTGATCGTATCATAGCCATTAATATTTACGTTTTCATTGTTTATTTTCAATTTAAATCATGTTTTAAATGTACACCGAACGTTTTGTTGACGAATGAAACTGACGTTTAAAACGTCAAAATTATAAAAGATGGAAAAATTATACTTCAAATTAAAAAACTCGGTTTACTCAAAAGCTAACGAGATTTTAAAAAAAAACGGATTCTTTAGAAGTTGTTCATTTAGATATTCTCTACAATTATTATTCACACAAATTTGCTGTAACTATATCGTAACTATTAACTGTGCATTTTTATATCTACTACAAAAAAAATATTATGGTGAAAAACAAATACACTAGAGCGCGTATCTATAGATGTCGCTAGTAATACTAAAATAATCATGACAATCATTCATTCCGATCTATCTACCTATTAACTTACTTGTACTTTATACATATATTTTTTTTATATATTTTAATCGAGACTGAATAATCACAATGACAATAACTCTAAGAGATTATTTTTACCGTTTACA
The DNA here is from genome assembly GCA_910593695.2 of Ocypus olens. Taxonomy (NCBI): domain Eukaryota; kingdom Metazoa; phylum Arthropoda; class Insecta; order Coleoptera; family Staphylinidae; genus Ocypus; species Ocypus olens. The sequence goes on from OU343049.1 coordinate 3,704,071, forward strand.
TTTACATTACATGTATTACTGATAAGCATATTAAAGCACTGTACACACACGCATGCTAGTGTTACATGGACCTACTCATGAGTTCAATATTAATATTCATAAGTATGATTGCGACCGTTACTCTGTGCTAATAAATACCTAAAGAGATGTAAGTAATTGGTTTAGAATTAGTTGTTTAAATATTTACGTATTACAAGTTCGCTTATTAGGAATAGTAATATGAAATAGATGAAATAAATAAAAAAACTACTATTCAAATATTTAAAATTCTTGACTAGTTTCGCCTCATTAAGGAATTTTGTTTTTTGAAAATAAAAACTAGTCTAGAATTTGAAACATTTATACACTATACCAAAGATAGTAAACCTTTTTATACGTAACACAGAATAAAACATTTACTATGTTTTATTCTGTGTTAATCCATTGACGCGTCGGCAGACATGTTTTGCCGTCTTTGGATTTATAATTTTGTAAGCTTGACATGATGTCTATGATTACCAATTCGATACAACCAATAAAGTTACATTTCTGCAACAGAATGTCAACAAATGTGTAACTATAAAAACGAACTTTGATATAGCACATTCACTCACGCCAAGTAATAAGATGGAATATGCAAGAGTGCTTACTCCACAACCTACTATGATGGAAAATTATAATTAGTTCATGGGTGGTGTAGATTAACATGACTGGATGCTACAGGAACACTGCATATCTATATGGGGCAAAAAATGGTACTGGTGCTTGGTCACTGAAATGATTAGCACGCCATTGTAAATGAATGCACTATTTTCACTCTTATTCATGATGTAAAATCAATGACTTCCCAAGAAGTATATCAACGACTTATTTGAAATTGGGCCATGGAAGTCGTATTCAAAGTAGCTTACTATAGACGTCCAGATTTAGCGTTGTTGAGGACGTATTGATCAAAGGGGGCACGTAATTGAAAAGCGCGACAATCAGAGGAGATGTCAATTTATCGACTGTAAAAGTAAGCCTCGTACATTTTGTAAAAGATGTAATTATACTTTATGCTTGACTTGTTTCAGTAAGTACCATGATAAGAGTTCTTATGGAAAGTAACTATATACCTGGACAAAATTATTTTTGGGAATTTTGATTTTATTTTGCTACTGTCGTATTTTATTACCTTTGATTCTACTGCCCTTTTTTCAAAAAGTATCACAATGAATGAATGCCGTTTTAGGTGGAAATATTAAATTCTTAGAAAAAAACCTGAAAAAATAGATTTGGGCGTTATTGGGTTAAACATGGATTACGATCGCCACCAGCCTGATGACTTTTTATACCTACTGCCCACTTTTGTATCTTTGTTAGTAGTAAAATTTTCTAACCGCCCATTGGTACTGCAGTAACTTAATTTAAGCGCAGCTGCAAAGTACTCTTAATTGTTTATTGCGGTCTTTCATTTTTATTTATACTTCGTATAAAGGGTGTTGCAAATTCGATGCATTACTATATTCGGCGCGCTGACTCGGTGGTATGATCACGTTGCGTTCACCTCGTGTCCTCGTGATAGTTCATCAAGACGTTATGAAAAGCCTAATTCACACTGCTTGCCACATTTTAGTTTTGTGCCGGAAATAGAAATATCTTCCTACCTTAACCCACAAATACTAACTATTTACCACTTCCCATTTAATTGTAATTGAAAAATACTGATTTATGGATAGAACGTAATCACTACATGCAAATAAGACAGAAACACGAGAGGACATAGCAAACAACGGGACTGATCAAAAATTTCGGCTTCACATGCGTTTGCGCTGACCAATCAGCGAATATCACGCGAAGATCAAGCAAATCCATTATACCACCGGTTCGATGCGCCGATATAGAATTGCTATCTCGGTAACTATAAGAGATAGAACGTTGGTTAAACGGCGCCTTTTAATGCTGAATAATTCGCTAAAAAGACATTTCAAATATTCTGACTAATTTGTGAGATATTCTAAAAAAATAAATTTCGGTTTATATTCTTATACGGCTGTATTACTGGCTATTTTGAAAAATAAACAGCACTGTAAGCTCTTCCAGGAAATAATTTAATTTTTCAAATTCGATGTTTCGTTATTCAGATATCCACATCAACTTTGTTTTTACTTTCTCCGTTACGAAGTACGAGAAAGTATTGTGATCGTGATTTTTTTTTCAAAATTTTTTTTTACGGAAATATCCGTTTTAGGGTCCCTAGATGCCATTTCAACAATTTCTGGAAAAAAAAATTTTGTGTCTGTGTGTGTGTGTGGGTGTGTGTGTGTGTGTGTGTGTGTGTGTGTGTGTCTGTGTGCGCTGTATCTTAAAAACTAATAGAGCAATTGATATCAAACTTTGAACATACGTCTTATTTGATAATCTGAAGAACTGAAAAGCTTTTGGTAAAATTTCGTACACCAGAAGTGGGTGTTTACCTTAACTGTTTTTTGTTTTTTGCCAATATCTTCTTAAATATGAAAAATATCACAAAAATATTTAAACAAACATTGAAGAAAACAAAGAAATGAACATTTTTTGCTTGAAAATATTTTTTAATAAAATCATTGCTATTCGAGAAAAAAATTTATTCATGTTTTTTTAATTTTTGGTTTATAATTATGAAACGATAATAGTTACAGCAAATTTATATGAATAATAATTGTAGAGAATGCCAAAATGAACAACTTCTAAAGAATAAGTTTTTTTCGAAATCTCGTTAGTTTTTGAGTAAACCGAGTTTTTGAATTTGAAGTATAATTTTTCCAACTTTCATAATTTTGACGTTTTAAACGTCAGTTTCATCCGAGTTTACGCAACGCTCTATGTACATTTAAAATATGATTTCAATTGAAAATAAACCATGATAGCGTAAATATAAATGATATTATCTTGTCGGAGAAAGTAACATGATGGCCACATCACCATTTTTTCTCTATATAACAGCCGTCTGAGTGTACGGTGCGCGCTGTATCTCAAAAACTAATACAGAAATGACCACAAAACTTTGAACATACGTCTTATTTGATAATCCGAAGAATTGAAAAGCTCTTGGTAAAATTACGTTTTTCCGAATATTTACCTCAACAGTTTTTTTGTTCTTTTAGCCTTTTTGGGACTTCAGGGCAATGTTTCCGGAACTTTTATCAGGTCTTTTAAGGACATTTTTAAAAGACGTTTCTTCGAGTATTCTTTTTCAGGACTTTTTAAGACTTTATTTTAGAACTTTTTCTTTCAGGACCTTTATTTTCAGGATTTCGTTTAAAAATTTTATTAACAGGATATTTTTTTCGGGATTTTTTTTTTCTCGGGACATTCTCAAGAATCCGTTGTTGAGGACTTATTTTCGGGATTTTTTTCAGAACAAATTTTTCAGAATTTTTAGAATTTTTTTTAATGACCTTTTTTGGACATTTTAAAGATATATTTACTATTTTTTTCAAGACTATTTTCAAAACTTATTATTTCAGGAATTTTGTTAAGGACTTTAGGCCTATCAAGGTCTTTTTTCGAGATTTTTTACAAGACTCTTTTTGGGATTTCTTTTTCAGGACAATTTCTTCAAACTTTTTTAAGGACTTTTACAATGCTTTTTTTCAGAATCTTTTTTGTTTATTTTTGAAAGATGTTATTTTGAGGGCAATTTTTCAAGACTGTTTTCACAGGACAATTTTTTTATGATAATTCATCAGAACTCTTTTTGTGAATTTTCTTCAGGACTTATTATAGGACTTTCTTCCAGGACTTTTTTGAGCTCTTTTTCGGGACATTTATTTCTGGTATTTTGTATGAAGACTATTTTTTAGGAGGGACGAGGACTCGTTTTTCAAGATTTTCTCTCCAGAACTGTAACCAGTAGGACTTTTTTCGAGACGTTTTAAAGAACCTCTTGTTCAAGACTTCTTTCCAAGATTATTTTTAGAATTTTCTTCGTTGCATTTTTTCAGAATGATTTTTTCGGGAATTTTTTTTCAAAACTTTTTTTAGTATTATATTTCAGGACATTTTTTATTGGATAAATTTTCAGGACTTTTTGTTCGGAACTTTTTTGGGATTTTTTCAGGACAATTTCTTCAGAACTTTTTCAGGACTATTTTAATGATATTTTTAAGGATATTTTCATTTATTATATTCATAACTCTTTTTCAAGACACGGGACAATTTTTAAGGATATTTTACCAGGACTCTTATTCCTGACTTTCTTCAGGACTTTTTTTAGGACTTTCCTTCGGGACTTTTCTAGGACTCGGATTTTTTAAGGGCATTTATTTCTGGTGTTTTATATACAGACTTAATTTTTTTTCCGCAACTTTTTAACAGGACTCTTTTTTCAAGACTTTATTTCCAAAACTGTTCCTCCAAAAATTTTTTCAAGATATTTTTTCAGAACCGTTTTTTAAGGACTTTATTTCCGGTCTTTTTGAAGGACCTGTTTTTCAAGAGGTTGTTTTGTCAGGACTCTTCATTCGGGACTTTTATCAGGACTTTTTTCAAGACTCTTGTTCAGGACTTTAATTAGGTTTTCAGGACTTTTTAGTCAGGAATATTTGTAGAAATCCATTTCAAGACTTTTTTTAGCATTATTTTTAGTTTTTCATTAAACTTACGGTAAAAATTTTTGGAATACTAATTGCAGAGAATGTCAAAATTAACAACTTATAAAGAATAAATATTTTTCGAAATCTCTTTGGTTTTTAAGTAAACTGACTATTAGAATTAAATTTGACGTCTTAAACGTCAGTTTTATCCGATTCTACAAAACGCTGTATGTACATTTAAAACATGATTTAAATTGAAAATAAACCATGAAAGCGTAAATATAAATGAGTACCATCAAGTCGGAGAAAGTAACATGATGACCACATCATCATTTTTTTAATAAGGACCTGGATTTTGCATTTAATGTTTGAGTAGCTTTTCACCTCCCAAAACAATGATCTGACACAGTTATCACTCAATTGTTTGTTGCATGACTTGTTTGATGATTTAAAAAAAATTGAACTTTGAAACATTTATTTACCGGATTCACCTTGTTACAGAATTATAAAACATTCAATTGGATGGGAAAATAAATTCTTCAAAAAAATAAAATACGGATTTTTAAAATTATTTTCTCTATATTCTCGAGGTAATTCAACGTACCATTGACTTAATCACAGCGCCCAGTATATTTGTGGTATTTCAATTCAGTTCAATATTATTACCTTTTAAATATTTGTATTAATAAAAAAAATACTAGAACTTACTTTTAATGAATGTAAAAACTTACTGTAAATTGGTGATCCATCTGGACACGTAGGTAAATTTGCAGAAATACAGTAAAAGCAACAAATTAGCAGAACAGTAAAAGCGAACATTCTACCGGTATTACTCAAGTGTTTAGAAATGAATGTTCCGTCCGTGTCGACAGTACTATGATTGCGATTATCGGAAGAAATTTCTTTGTGTAATCTATTGCGCAAACTTACTGCAACGCTAGAACATTCCGATTGGCATACTCAAACGTTGTTCATGCCTAATCTCTACGTCTTTACCATCTACAGTCGCATATGCCTTATTTTTAAACAAATATTTCTCGTGATGTTTGCTATTAAAACACCAAACTGCGATGAATCAGCGATAATCGTTTCGGAGAAAAATTTGTAATACTTCTATTAATATAACATTGATTCAAGTTCGTTTTTTCTAGGAACAAATGGAAATTTGTAGAAAATTATTATAATGTTAAGTTTCAAATTTACAAATAATAATGTCAACAGACGAACGGAAAAGCCATACTTCAGATTCAATCATTCGTCCTTTTTTTCAATTTTCTTATGTACCATTATTATTTGTTATTGTACTAGGACTTTCACTCTGATCAACTGCCTGTTAAGGTCTTGTAAAAGTGTCTCAATAAATGTACTCTCTCTCTCTATCTCTAATGTCAATATCAAATTTTAAAAAATGGTGAAGTTAACAAGAACATACAAAATTCATCATTGTATGTTCTTGTTAACTTCACCATTTTTTGGCTAGTGATCCCACATAAAACACATTTCATAATTACTGAATGTTAAAATCAAAATTATTAAAGCTGTGATAAACTGGCCGCAATTAAAATCAGGATTTTCGTTTGATACCTTTTTCTAGTTTCAGAAGCTTTTTCTTAATCTTTTCTACTTCTGCATTTACTTTTTTTATCTCATCTTCTGCGCATGTGGTAAAGTTTTTTTATTACATTATTTTTGTACTTAAGCTTTTGTGGTTGTTTCCTTTAACTTACCAATGTCGCATCTTCCTTCTTTTTTCTACTATTTTCATTCGCAGACTCGATCGTCCTACGACTGGTTTGTGGTCGGATTATATGTCTGCTCCTAGGTATGTTTTTACAGAGATGAAGCTCTTTCTGTATCTTTGTCCTACAAGAATGTAATCGCCTTATTTTAAGCGTTTATTTTCGGTGTTTTTATCATTTAAAATAAATTATGCAGATAATCAAGCAATTCAGTACGGTAGGTATTTGCTATTGTTTATATTATGTATATTTGATACATTTATTAACAAATACCTTTTGTTGGGGTCTCCCGAGTAATGATGTACTTTTCCCCCATGACCCGAAGGCGGAGAGTTACATGATTGTAAACTTGAGCTTGAACTAACCTAATTAATTCTGTACAGATTACGTGATTACTGGTACAGCGTATAATATTTTTTGGAATAAATAACCGTTTAATTAATTACATTTACAAGTTAATCATGTATGAAATTAATTAATGCAGAGTTGTTTATTAACGTTTATTTTAAAATGAAATTCTTAAATTCTTGCTGGGAAAATATATTCCACTTTATGATTCTGTGAAAATCTAAAAATACTTCTTCACTAAATTTACCAATACTTTTTACTAGATTTTAAAATAATTGACGAGTACAAAACAAATCGTTATTCTGAAGATGAGATTTTTTAGAGGCGAAGCAAACATAGAAAAACATTTGGTGGATTCTTGAAAATTTTCAAATTTACTCAAAATACAATCCACTTTACGATTCTGCAAAAAACTGCAAATCCTTTTTCGCTGATTTTGAAATGATCACACGAGAACGAAGCAAATTGTCATTAAGAACATGCGCCTTTTCGGAAGAAAAACAACAATGGAAAAACAATTGCCACATACTTGAAACTTTTCAAATTTACTTAAAATATATTCTACTTCAGGATCCTACAAAAAATTCTAATACTTTTTTACTAGATTTTAAAATAATTCCCCGAGAACAGAAGAAAACGTTATTTTGAAGATGAGCTTTTTTAGGGGCAAGGCAAACATAGAAAACCATTTGGCATATACTTGAAAATTTTCAAATTTACTCAAAATACAATCCACTTTATGATTCTGCAAGAATCTAGAAATACTTCTTCACTAATTTTTGAAATAATCACCCGAGAACAAAGCAAAACGTCTTTATGAACATCCGTCTTTTCGGAAGCAAAATTACAAGGGAAAAAAATTGTCACACACTTGAAACTTTTCAAATTTACTCAAATTATATTCTACTTTAGGATGCTACAAAAAATTCTAACACTTTTTTACTAGATTTCAAAATAACTCCCCGAGAACAGAAGAAATCGTTAATTTGAAGATGAGCTTTTTTAGGGGCAAGGCAAACAAAGAAAAACATTTGCTATATACTTGAAAATTTTCAAATTTACTCAAAATACAATCCACTTTACGATTCTGCAAGAATCTAGAAATGCTTCTTCACTAATTTTTGAAATAATCACCCGAGAACAAAGCAAAACGTCTTTATGAACATCCGTCTTTTCGGAAGCAAAATTACAAGGGAAAAAAATTGTCACATACTTGAAACTTTTCAAATTTACTCAAAATATATTCTACTTTAGGATCCTACAAAAAATTCTAATACTTTTTTACTAGATTTTAAAATAACTCCCCGAGAACAGAAAAAAAAAAATTATTTGAAGATGAGTTTTTTTACGGGCAAGGCAAACATAGAAAATTATTTGCAATATACTTGAAAATGTTCAAATTTACTCAAAATACAATCCACTTTACGATTCTGCAAGAATCTAGAAATACTTCTTCACTAATTTTTGAAATAATCACCCGAGAACAAAGCAAATCGTCATTATGAACATCCGTCTTTTCGGAAGCAAAATTACAAGGGAAAAAAATTGTCACACACTTGAAACTTTTCAAATTTACTCAAATTATATTCTACTTTAGGATGCGACAAAAAATTCTAACACTTTTTTACAAGATTTTAAAATAACTCCCCGAGAACAGAAAAAAAAATTAATTTGAAGATGAGTTTTTTTACGGGCAAGGCAAACATAGAAAATTATTTGCAATATACTTGAAAATGTTCAAATTTACTCAAAATATAATCCACTTTACGATTCTGCAAGAATCTAGAAATACTTCTTCACTAATTTTTGAAATAATCACCCGAGAACAAAGCAAAACGTCTTTATGAACATCCGTCTTTTCGGAAGCAAAATTACAGGGAAAAAAATTGTCACACACTTGAAACTTTTCAAATTTACTCAAATTATATTCTACTTTAGGATGCTACAAAAAATTCTAACACTTTTTTACTAGATTTTAAAATAACTCCCCGAGAACAGAAGGAATCGTTCATTTGAAGATGAGCTTTTTTAGGGGCAAGGCAAACATAGAAAAACATTTGGCATATACTTGAAAATTTTCAAATTTACTCAAAATACAATCCACTTTACGATTCTGCAAGAATCTAGAAATACTTCTTCACTAATTTTTGAAATAATCACCCGAGAACAAAGCAAATCGTCATAATGAACATCCGTCTTTTCGGAAGCAAAATTACAAGGGAAAAAAATTGTCACATACTTGAAACTTTTCAAATTTACTCAAATTATATTCTACTTTAGGATGCGACAAAAAATTCTAACACTTTTTTACTAGATTTTAAAATAACTCCCCGAGAACAGAAAAAAAAATTAATTTGAAGATGAGTTTTTTTACGGGCAAGGCAAACATAGAAAATTATTTGCAATATACTTGAAAATTTTCAAATTTACTCAAAATACAATCCACTTTACGATTCTGCAAGAATCTAGAAATGCTTCTTCACTAATTTTTGAAATAATCACCCGAGAACAAAGCAAAACGTCTTTATGAACATCCGACTTTTCGGAAGCAAAATTACAAGGGGAAAAAATTGTCACATACTTGAAACTTTTCAAATTTACTTAAAATATATTCTACTTCAGGATCCTACAAAAAATTCTAATATTACTTTCTCCGTTACGAAGTACGAGGAAGTATTGTGATCGTGATTTTTTTTTCAAAAATTTTTTTTGCGGAAATATCCGTTTTGGGGTCCCTAGATACCATTTCAACAATTTCTGGAAAAAATTTTTTTGTGTCTGTGTGTGTGTCTCTGTGTGTGTGTGTGTGTGTCTGTGTGTGTGTGTGTGTGTCTGTCTGTGTGGCGCTGTATCTCAAAAACTAACAGAGCAATTGATATGAAACTTTGAACATACGTCTTATTTGATAATCTGAAGAACCGAAAAGCTTTTAGTAAAATTTCGTACACCGGAAGTGGGTGTTTACCTTAACTGTTTTTTGTTTTTTGCCAATATTTTCTTAAATATGAAAAATATCACAAAATTTTTTAAACAAACATTAAAGACAACAAAGAAATGAATATCTTTTGCTTGAAAATATTTTTCATAAAATCATTGCTATTCGAGAAAAAAATGTATTAATTTTTTTTAAATTTTTGGTTTATAATTATGAAACGATAATAGTTACAGCAAATTTATGTGAATAATAATTGTAGAAAATTACAAAATGAACAATTTCTAAAGAATAAGTTTTTTTCGAAATGCCTTTAGTTTTTGAGTAAACTGAGTTTTTGAATTTGAAGTATAATTTTTCCATCTTTTATAATTTTGACGTTTTAAACGTCAGTGTCATCCTCTCGATGTACATTTAAAATATGATTTAAATTGAAAATAAACCATGAAAGCGTAAATATAAATAATACCATCAAGTCGGAGAAAGTAACATGATGGCCACATCACCATTTTTTTACTAGATTTTAAAATAATTCCCCGAGAACAGAAGGAAACATTATTTTGAAGATGAGCTTTTTTAGGGGCAAGGCAAACATAGAAAAACATTTGGCATATACTTGAAAATTTTCAAATTTACTCGAAATACAATCCACTTTACGATTCTGCAAGAATCTAGAAATGCTTCTTCACTAATTTTTGAAATCATCACCCGAGAACAAAGCAAATCGTCATCAAGAACATCCGTCTTTTCGGAAGCAAAGTTACAAGGGGAAAAAAATTGTCACATACTTGAAACTTTTTAAATTTACTCAAAATATATTCTACTTTAGGATTCTACAAAAATTTCCAAATCCTTTCTTACTAGATTTTAAAATAACTTAGCTTTTTTAGAGGTAAAGTAAACATAGAAAAATATTTGCCACAAAATAATTATTTTTCTTGGCTGCGTATAACGTACTCTATCGTTTTTATTAAATTCATTTTAGTATGATTACAAAATATATTGGTTTATAAGAAGTATAGAAGATGGTGGTAATAGATAAGGGTCAATTTATAGGCCAATCAGGATTCCCATCGGGCAAAGAAAGAAATAAATCTTGTCAATTTAATTCCTCATAATGGGCGCGTGATTATATTCGATTGGAAAGCGCTTCCCTCCCTCCCTCCTCCTCTTTTCCGCCCCGCGACCGAAATTTCTATTTACTCAGATTAGCAACCAACGTATCCACCTTTAGTGCGGCCCGCAACCGTAGGCAAGTTTCCACAATGGCCGTCATAGATTTCCATTAATTTCCAACAATAGGGCCGCCGACGTTGCACGTTCGCTTTATCCAAAGGAAACTTGGGACGCTTCTACACACACACACACAAACACACACATACACATTTATGTATATATTGTGTCGAATAAAATATGAAGAAAGACGATACTTAAATGTACTTCCTGCTGCTGGAATTTATGGAGGATGTTTGGGTAAGGAATATACAGTGTGTTTACTTAAGTTGGTAGCATATAGAAAACTTTATAATCAATTCAAATAAAATGAATAACTTTGTTGGTATCACTTTATTATTCAAAATGTATCACGAAGTCAGAGCCTCCACAATTACTTATTTACTTTATTATTAGGTTTAGGGAAAAGGGTTATTCTTCATAAAAAGTTTTGCACCTAAAATGCAACCATCAATTTTTTCAGTCTTGTACGAAAATTAAAATTTGCCTCCAAGATTCAAGAAGTATACGAAAAATTTTAACCCAAGAGTAAAGTACCTTTAAATGCAATGTTATATCCCAAATATTTACCGCGGAAAAGGTCATCTTCAATGCTCCAATAAAACTAATTAAAACCCGATATTTACCTCAGCACCATGAAATAACAAAGTCATGGGAACTGCAAATAAAATTTGATGATCCAATTCGATTAATAGAATCGTTATGAATCGGCATAAAAAAGAGAACGGCGGGCACACCGGATGAATAATGGCCGACCAAATTCAATAACGGCGATAGCTCAAAAAAAAAATAGTTATTATTTCTGGCAAACATTTCGCTCGGGCCGAAAACTAACAAAAATCCCGCGTAAAAACGGGACGCGCCCCAAACAACAACACCAATAATGTGACGCGGCAGGGACGCGAATGTGTTTGTCCGCCGAAATAACTCCCTTTTAAATATTCAAATCCGCGTGTAACATTTGTAAATAACGCATTTTGTTTGGAATTCGACGTGGACAACAATACGCGGGGCCAATTTTATGGCCGGTTTTCGCTGACACAATCTCGATAATAATGACCCACAGTTTCAATATGGTATACGTGTGTTTACATTTCACCGTTGTTCATGCTTGCCACCCTAATATTAAACCGTTATTTTTACGTTTAATCTCCGATTGTCAGTATGTATACATTTTGATAGCGACCGAAATGTTTTTATTCAGTTGGCCACTCTGAAACGATCTAATAAATATATAAGGAAATTATACTGATAGTTTCGTAAGTAAATACTTATATCGATATGAATAAAGTTTCAGTAAAAGCTGACGCGTAGAGTAAATACTTTTCTTATAAAAGTATGTGTTGGCTCTTAATTCTTAACTTCTAACTAAATTAATAAACTGGAGATGATTCGGTATTTACTTACGAATTTGTGGGTCTAACGTTTGTCATACTTATGCGCGGATAAAACGTCAGTATCCGTAAGATGTTCAAAGTAATTCGGGCCCGCAAAAACTATAAAATTGTGCCTGTTTACATCAGAGAGTGTGAAATGGATATCAGAACATTATCTCAACAGGGAATTCCCGGGATAAATTTCCCGGGAATTTTGGAAAAACACAGCCTCGATACCCGCTAATTGTCGTTTAAACGAAATTTCAATTTTTTTTTCTAGAATTCATAATATATCTTTAAACAAAAAAGCCTTAGAGGATCCAGATTCACCAAGTACTTAAAAAAAAGTAAGACTAACCCGTAGTCAATATTGGTCGTTGATTTCCTTAAATGAAATTGTAGCCAAATTAGCCACTGTAGATGGCATCTCGATTGCAACATCTCTTTTATACTGGAATCGATTTTAAATAGAGGATTCCGATAGTGATGAAGACCAGATAACTTTAAATATGTCAGATGAACTTAATGCAGCCTTAATGGAAATGCAATATATTGAATTTCCTACAAAACAGGACCAATACTTGAGATGAGAATTTAATATTTTTGAGGGAAAGAAAACCACCAATGCAAATCTTCTATATAATTCACTCCTCTATGTAAAACCAACAAATGTTGCTAAAAAATAAAGAAATCGAGTCTCAATATACCCAGTGCTAGCACTAAATGCAAGACACATTTTCCTTAGAAGGAAATGTTGCTAAGAAATTAAGAAATCGACTCTCAATATACCGAGTGCTAACACGTACATCTGAACATATGCAATTTATAGTACATAGAATTATGAATGAATTTGTTTATATGAGGCGTTGCAGATACGAAGAGCAAACCCAACATTGCGCGAAAAACATTTTATGCCTCATTTCGGTTTCTCGAACATTGCCGAATTTGCGTCCTTTCTAACTATATAGTAAGTAGAGCTGACTGCAGCTCTCCTGTATTTGTTGCTACAACGTTTTTTTCATTACAAGTCTGGTTTGCCGCAATTTTTTTCTCGACAGTTATTTTCTTTGCTTGCTTTAGAATGTTTGTTGCAGGTGACATTTATTACAAATATTAGTCATCCAGAGTGAAAATGAGTTCGCCCAACTGTAAAAATACTTAAATGCTTTTTTTTCTGGAAAGCAGCATTTGTTGATTTCGCCCTTCGTATTTAATAACAATACCATAAATTAATCACAAGTAATCAAATAGTAAAATGAGTCTCCGTAAACTGTGGCCGACGTAAAACGTTTTTATTTTTTCTTCATTCGAATAAACCAAATTGACTTCGCAGGGTAATTGCAAAATTTTCAAATCTAACAATTCATTCAAAATCCAAATTTACTTAAAATAGACTCTGCTTCATAATTCAATAAAAATCTCAGCACTTCACTAGATTTCGAGATAATCACACGAAAACCTAGTTTGCAGTCATGTTGAAGTTACTCACTGCGTAATGGTTTAAAAATATATAAAATAAATCGCCACCATTATGAATGTTTGGCCATGAAATAATTTCCTGAAGAAACCAATGGTTCCATCCCAGGTTTCTATACATCACTGGAAAGATCCCTTCAAGATTGAATTTGAAGCCCGTGACGCGTCAGCAAAAAAACTGGAAAATGGAAAAAATCGAAAAAATCAACTTTTTTAATAATCATCGTAGACCCTTGTGTTATACCTTTTTCTTCGTCAGAAGAACGAGCCAAATCAATTGGCATTAGAAAATTTCATTTAAGAACAAATGCAAAAAAATTGGGAAGTCACCATGAACCTGTTAGACATTTTCAAAAAATGGTGATGTGGCCATCACGTTACTTTCTCCGACTTGATGGTATCATTTATATTTACGCTTTCATGGTTTATTTTCAATTCAAATCATATTTTGAATGTACTTCGAGCATTGTATAAACTGACGTGTAAAACTTCAAAATTATGAAATATTATACTTTAAATTCAAAAACTCAGTTTTCTCAAAAACTAAAGAGATTTCAAAAAAAACTTATTCTTTATAAGTTGTTCATTTTAGCATTCTATACAATTATTATTCACATACATTTGCTGTAACTATTATTTTTGAAAAAAAATCACCATCACAATACTTTCTCGTACTTCGTAACGGAGAAAGTAAAAAGTCGATTTTTTCAGACTTTGATCGGCCGTAGCGACTAAACGAAAACTCCAAATTGAACGCGGTTTTCAAATCTGTGCTCCTTGTATGTCAATTAGTCGGTTTCAATGAAAATTGGCGATTTAAAATTTTTGACGAAAACCTGAAAAACTACCCAAGGGTAGTTACTTTTGTTCAAAAATGAGCTTTGAAATAATCTTATAAAGAAACCATCTGTTCGATTCGGGGTTTCTACACATCACTGGTAAGATCCCTTCAAGACGCCTCGGAAAATGTACTTCGCAAGAACAAATGTCAATTTGAAGCCCGTGACGCGTCAGCAAAGAAAACACGAAAATGGAAAAAATCCAAAAAATCTACTCTTTTAATAATCATCGTAGACCTTTCTCTTCATCAGAAGAACGGGCCAAATCAATTGGCGTTAGAAAATTTCATCTAGAAAAAATGCAAAAAAATTGGCAAGTCACCATAAACATGTCAAACATTTTCAAAAAGTCGATTTTTTCAGACTTTGATCGGCTGTAGCGACTGAACGAAAACTCCAAATTGAACGCGGTTTTCAAACCTGTGCTCCTTGTATGTAAATTAGTCGGATTTAATTAAAATTGGTGATTTTTAATGTTTGACGAAAACTTGAAAATGTTCACAAGTAAAGCCCTTTTTTTTAAAAAAAATCAACTTTTTTAATAATCATCATAGACCATTGAAGTATACCCTAGAGAAATTGATTGGCGTAGAAAATGTTCAAAAAAAAATCCACTTTTCAGACTTTGATCGGCCGTAGCGGCTAAACGAAAACTCCAGATCGAACGCGGTTTTCAAATCTGTGCTCCTCGTGTGCAAATTAGCCGGATTCAATTAAATTTTTTTTTTCAAAATCTATAAACGCTCCTTCACTAGTCTAAGGTCGAAAATCATGAAATGCCCAAATGGCTTGAAATATGTATCGCAACGTTCACAAAACTACGGATAATAGTGGTTAATATTTACTCCCCAATTGTACTTGTAATTCGCTTCCCGTGGTAAATTACGATTGGTAAAAAATGGTAGAAAAGATTTTTTCGGGAAAATAATTACTCTACACGCGTTTTTCCATCAATAAGAACAGACATGAATTTTTTCAGATTTTTCTGAGACACAACATTTTTCTTCAATTTTCAGAAAAAAAACTCAAATAGGCGAAAATTAAGAAATGGACAATTAACTTGTAATATACATTGAAATGTTCACAGAAGAACGCGGAATGAGTGGTTAAATTTTCGGGCCAATCGTACTTGTAGTCTTCTTGCCGTCCACACTCAGAATTGGTAATGGAAAATTGTTCCGACATTTTGCTCTATTTTGAGAATTTCTTGGCGTGATCTTTCAAAACAGATATAGACGATGAGGCACTAATTTGTAGCTTAATTTTTCTAAAATCCAGTACTTCCATTTTCAACCAGGTGCCATTCCCACAAACTAAAATTCGTTCGTTTGAACACGCCGGTATCCATTAGCGTCAATCTACAGGGTCTCGGTATTTTAGAGTTTAGAGTTTGTTTATTTCCATTAAAAATATTACATTCATGGGAGAGTCAGGTTAAGTATAATAATATTATGTATGTTGATTATGATAAATGCAGGAGAATAAATATGAATGAAACACATAAAAAAGATTTATACAAAAGTTAGGATATAAAACTTACATACTAGAAAATTTGCTCCCCATGTTAATTTTCAGTAGGTGAAAGATTTTTTTCGGAAAAATAATTACTCCACCTGCTTTTTCCCATCATTAAAAACCGTCATGAATTTTTTTTTAATTTTTGTGAAATCCAAAATTTTTCCTCATTTTTTACGTAACCTAAAGTATCGAAAAATTGACGAAAATCATGTAATGGGCAAATGACACATAGAATATACATAAAAATGTTCGCAAAAGAACTGGGAATGCGTGGTTAAATTTTCAGCTCAATCGTACTTTTATTTTCTTGTTTCCCGCTCTCGGATTGGGCAATCATAAGTTGAGGAAAAATTTCGGTCTATTTTGTCAATTTTTTGGTGCGGTCTCACAAAACGGATATGGGTGATATAACAAAAGTTTGTAGATACATTCTTCTAGAATCCACTACTACCATACCCAGGAACCGAAATTCGTTTTTTTCGGAACAGCCGGCATTCGCTAGCGTCAATCCGCAGGGTCTCGGTATTCGCTTCCCATAAAGCCACATGTTAATTTTCGGTAGGTGAAAAATGGTAGAAAACATTTATTTCTTCGGGAAAATAATTACCATGCGCGCTTTATCCTGTCATTAAGAAGTCATGTATTTTTTCAAAGATTTTTCTCAGATCCAACTTATTTAGGTAACAGTAACATTTTGAAAATGTTAAAAAATTAAAAATGGTTTCAGAAAGTGATGCGTTATTTATTAAAAGTTACAGGTAAATTAAAAAATATCCTTTGACAATTATTAACTTCATTTTATTTCAAATCTATTTTTTTATTAATAATGAAAACCGAAAATACAGTATGTTACAAATGCCAGCACTTCAATTTTTTTTAACCTTCAAATAACGCCAATAGCAAACAATTTAGTAACAAGTGTGATACATCATTAGTTTTCGGAGGTGAAAATCTACTCAAAAATTAAATAAAAAGTCCAGGTTCGTATTTAAAACAATTAAGTTAATATGGGTGTGCTAAATAACGAAAAGTTGTTTCTGAAAAATAAAATTATTTTCTGGAAGATCTTACAAAAGTGTCTTAATAAAGTGCTATTAGTTTTTCAAAATAACCGGTAATGTGTGTGAGAGAGAGCCATACAAAAATAAAAACTAAAATTGTTTTTTCGTGTTTTTTGCAATATCACCGGAATTAGTCAGAATATTTTAAATTTGTTTAAAACAAATTATTCAATATTGGATTGATGAGGCTGTTACTTGGTGAAATTCCATAATATATGTGGTAAGTAAAACACGTGTGTTGAGAATTTTCACAAATTTTTAATGTCGAAACATTGCGACGTATGTTTAATCAACTACCTGATGAAGCCGCTGTGTGGCGAAACATATGTCGCAGTGTTTCGACATTAAAAATTTGTGAAAATTCTCAACACAAGTGTTTTACTTACCACACAATATGTAATTTTGAAAACAGTGTCACAAAATTGACGTTTTTTTCTTGAAACCGTGACTACTTCAGAACCAGAGTTATTCCCCCAGCCACCCCATCTTTATAATTTCAAATTGACGTATTTTTGCTTAAAACCGTAACTACTTCAGATCCAAAGTTGTTCAGGGTGGTTTGTTATGAAATTAATAGCCTCTTTCTCTAAAACAGATGAACTGATTTCAAATATTTTTCGGTTATTGGATAGTATGTTGTATGACCTTCAAAATGAGGTATCGCACAATAGGGGTGCCATTTGAAATTATAAAGATAGGGAGGCTGGGGGTGAGGGGGTGAAAGATAGAATTCTAAAAACAGTGTTTTCAAGTTCCCCCTCAAAAACAAAATTGACGGATTTTTTCCTGTAACCGTGATTACTTCAGAAGCAGTGTTATTCAGGGTGGCTTATTTTGAAAAGAATACCCTGTATAAATTTTATCGATAATCTGTTGGACAAGATATGACGATTATTATTATTATTAAGAATATAATACTACGTAGTCCATGTATGCATTGAAATAGGTCACAAGCACGACTACAAAGACATTTCCAAGCAGTAGACCTTCAGCAGTGTCAAAATGACGAGCATCTAGCATATTTGCGGTGGTCGCGATTGTCCATTGAATCGTGTTGATTTAGGCTATAACTGCTCGAGGATCTCTAACAAATGGCCAACCGAACACGAACGGAGAGAGAGAGGGAGAGAGCGCGGCGAGTTTATGGGGTATTAGGGTATCTGTGATGGCAAAGCCCTCCATTATTTGGCAAATTACAGTCGCCGATATGTATTAATAACTCCGGGCCGAGGGAACAAGGTGATTTTCATGCACCGCCGCCTCCGACCGGGAGAAGGGATGGGACAGGATGGGCTGAGTCGCGTCCCAGACATGTACAGGGAATATTACATCAGACGCAGGGACCTCGCTTCTTCGCCTGAATAATTAATCGACCAGACGGCCTACTGCTAATCCGAGGACGGGGATTATAATTGATGTAAAATTCGTCGTCTTCGATTCGTAATTTTCTCGGGCGTACAAATATTGTAGTTTCGCCGTCAAGGAATCCCTGTTTACGTTCATTGTTAATTCATTAGAGTCGGCGTTTCTTTTTTTTTGGTTTGTTTATACAAATTAGAGTGGGCTGTCTAGTAATCTTCGTATCTTATTGAATTATAATTTAAATGCGACTTGTGGGTACGTGTAGTAACTAGTAATGCGTGAGCCACATAATTTTGTTGATGAGTTGGCCATGCCTGAGAGAGAGAGAAACATAGCAGTCATGTCTGGGATTAATTCTTTTTTTTTTAATATAATTCAATTGAACTAGTATCCGGTTATTTTTGCTCGTTATTTCCTTGGAAGAAGATGGTATTAAATAAACATTTATTTCGCAATTAAATATAAAGGCGGTGCGAGAGGGCGAGGGAAGACCGGCCACAAATCCGCACTTCAAGGGATATAATCTGCATTTACTCCTGTCTCGGATCTCGGATCTCCTTACATTATTAAGCCCTTTCTCAAACGGCATTTCCTCATTTCATTTACATCCCGCAGAAATATTTAATTGGAACATGGAATATGATCACTGTAATGAATTTCGGTGGTCACAATTATTAAAAAAAAAAATTCATAGCTTGTATTAATATAGCACCGATAGATGATGATATTGAAATTAAACAATATATACTGGTTTGAATGAAAAATGCAACACCAAGAAGTTATGGTCAGATTTTAATGAAAATTTCACAGAAGTTGTGTTTAAATGTCTTAAGTAAACGATCAAAATTTCAGTTGAAAAACTTTAATAATAATAATAATTATTTATTTCTTGTTAATACAGAGTTTACAAATGTCAGGTTATTACAATTTCAGAGAAAAAAATGGGAAAATATAAGTCTCTATATATGAATAATTTAAGACGATAATACAGAAAAACAGATTAAAATTGCTCCACGACGTCATTAAGTAAAATATAAATTAAATAT
Organism: Ocypus olens; assembly: GCA_910593695.2. Taxonomy (NCBI): domain Eukaryota; kingdom Metazoa; phylum Arthropoda; class Insecta; order Coleoptera; family Staphylinidae; genus Ocypus; species Ocypus olens. The sequence goes on from OU343049.1 coordinate 3,723,536, forward strand.
GTAATACGATAAAATGGATGTATAAATAATATATCGAAAGACAAAAAACAATAAAAGTAAATTTACAGAATTAAAATTAAATTAAATTAGAATTAAAATGAGTGTATAGATAAAAAATACGAAAGACAACATATGCATTAAAAAATAAAGTTAAATTATAACAGGACGTCATTCAGTAAAATATAAATCAGATAAATCATATGGTAAAATTATTGTATTAATAAAATACTAAAGACAACATAAACATTAAAAGTACAATAACATAATGTATGATTCTTAAAATTGTTGGATATGATGCACTTTCATCTTTCGGATGTGTATTAATTTGACTTAAAATGTACTGTCCAAGAAGTCCTCTACTGAATAGAATGCATTTTGAGATAGGAACGTTTTGACAGTTTTTTGGAACTTAACGAGAGGTAGAATCTTAATTGCATTCGGTAACTTGTTAAAGAACTTGATCCCGTAATATGAGGGGCCGGTTCTGCTGACATTTAATCTTGTAGAATTTAATTTTAGATCCGTTCTACCTCTAGTATCAAAGTTATGATGTTCATGGGTATTATAGTCGGACTGATGTTTTTTAATATAACATAGGCATTCGTATATAAATATGCATGGTAAAGTAAGAATATTGGTCTCTATAAAAAATGGTTTACAGTCTGCTCTGTAGCCAATATTTACTACAATTCTTAACGCTCGCCGTTGCAGAGCAAAGATCCTGTATCTCACGGCAGAGTGTCCCCATGCCAATATACGGTAACGGAGATGTGATTCGATAAGGGAATGATAAGCTACTTTTAGAAGAGTTGTAGACACTTGATTTGCCAGGTTACGCAAGCAATATATATTTTTAGAAATTTTGTTTGCTAACTCTTCGCCGTGGCAATCCCATTTCAAGTTATTGTCTATGTGAATACCCAAAAAGCATGTAGTTTCTTTAGGAGTATTCGCATTGTTTTGTACAAATTTAATTTGTTTGGTTTTTTCATTGTTAAGTTTTAATAGATTGGTATTACACCATGAATTGACATTTCCCAATGATTCCGTACTCTTTTCAGACAGATCTTCGCCTGTTTGTGCGACATCAATAATTGTAGTGTCATCTGCGAACAGAAGTACAATGGTATTACTGAGTGCTAAAGGTAGATCATTAATGAAAATTAGAAATAAAATAGGACCCAAAATAGATCCCTGCGGCACACCAGAGGTAATTGATAAAGCCTCTGACATATGTCCATTGTGAAATACTACTTGATTTCGGTTTTGTAAATACGATTTAATAAGTTTTAAACTATCGTTACCAAAGTTATATTTTTTAAGTTTTGTAAGTAGTTTCAAATGGGAGACACAGTCAAAGGCTTTACTTAAGTCAAGAAATGATCCACTGCAAGCCGTTTTATTTTCAAACGATGAACTAATTATGTTGCTAAGTTCAACGACGGCGTCGCTTGTTGAACGTTTGGATCTGAAACCATATTGCTTAGAGTAAAATAAATTATTCATTTCAAAACATTCAACAATTTGTTTTTTAAGAACATTTTCTAATATTTTTGATATTAACGGAAGCAGTGCGATTGGTCTATAATTGTTCATATTATCCTTATTACCTTTTTTTGTATATCGGAATGATTTTTGCAAATTTTAACACATTTGAAAAATAACCTTGTCTTATAGATAAGTTAATTAATTTTGTTATCGGTAAATATATATCATTGATTACAATTTTTAATAGCTCCGAGCGTATTCCATAAATGTCATTAGATTTACTATTTTTTAATTTACGAATAATATCTCTAACTTCTACAGGTGATACTTGGCGAAAATTAAATTGTATTGAATTATCAATTGTGAAATTGCTGGAATCTGAGTCTTCCTCCGTTTCAGAAGGTCCAATATTTACAAAAAAATTATTAAAATCATCACATGATAAATTATTGTGTTCATCATTGCGTTTGGGCATCTTTGTTTTATTGATTATTGACCACATCGCTTTTGGTTTGTTAGGATTGCTGTTAATTAAGTTATCATTTATCCGTTTTTTTGCTTCAATAATGGCAGATTTGTAACGTTTTCTGTAGTTGTCCCTAAACATTTTGGTTTCCACTGAGGGATGCAGAATATAGGCTTCATGAAGGAGACTAAGTGTGTCTCTCATTTGTCTGAGCTCACTACTAAACCATTTATTGACTTTAGTCTCAATGCGATTATTTATTTTGGTTAAGGGAAAAGCTCTATTACTTGCTTCAACAAATACATTGAGAAAACGTTCCCATTTTTGATCTAAATCAATATCTGCATCAATAAAAAGCCAATTTGTGTTTTGAATAATGTTGAAATAGACTAATTTGCCCTGTTGGGTAATTGGTCTACACAACTTTTCCATTGTAATAACTGGAGTATGTTGATTTTGCACGATATACCTTTATGGTCAGAAATACCATTTAGGTTCATGCATGTAATAGTAATCAGTTTGGGATCATAATTCGTAAACACATTATCGATGCAATTATTACCTCTTGTATTAAAACTGACTAGTTTACTTAAATTGAAAGTTCTTAGCATATCGCATAGTAATAATTTTGGCGGATCATTGGAATTGAAATTAATAGTATGATTCTATTATCTTGTCGCTTAATTTTCTCTAAGAATGATGAAAGTACATCAAGAAACACATTAAAATCTCCGGATGAAGAACGATATACACAAATAACATAAATATTTAAACATTTTACATAAATACAAGTAAGTTCACAATCTTTTTCAATATTAATATAATTTGTGATATAATTGTAACTGTTCACTTGCAGTGAATCACGCGAATATATAATAGAACCGCCATATCCTTTGCTCCTGGCAAAAAAGCAGTGGATTTCATATTATTAACTGTTGATATTGTGCACTCTGATTTTGTTAACCAATGCTCAGTTAGCGCCAAAATGTCTATGACTATCTATTAGCTGAGCATCTAGCTCTGATGCTTTGTTTCTTAAAGATTGCGCATTTAGAAAGACTAAATGAAACATATCCTCAGTTTTTTTAGGTTGCGCATGATTATGTACGTCTCAACCTGCGTTCTTCGCGGTCTGTCGTTCTTCGCTGTGGTCCAGATCCTCTCCGACGTCCATGAAAACCTTCCTCAGACCATCTTCGCCAGCACCTCATTACTGTGGTTGCGTCACGTTCCATTCTATTGGCAATTTCTCTAAACGAAAGACCACCCTCTCTCATGCCAATAATACGACCTCGCTCGAAATCACTTAGTTGTACAAAATTTCGACGGTTACGAACTCTGGACATTTTAAATGATGTTCTTCGCACTATTATCACGAGAAAACTAATCTAAATTGTACCATGATTATTAAAACACCATTTGATATTGCAATTTTTCGTATATAAAATCATCCTAAAAAGAGGTTTGACGAAGGAGTTTTTTATTGAAATTTTTACTTTTTATACCGAAAGCCATCAATTGTAGAAAAATTAAATAAATTCTGGCTGTTTTTCTTGGTGTTGCATTTTTCATTCAAACCAGTGTATGTACGTAAGTGAACGGAACCTGTTTTTTTATATATTTATTTTTACGGAACTCCTTTTTACATAAATGTTTACAACTTAGGTGTTTATATACTTAATATTTACATTCAATCATGTTGTAAAATGTACACAAGCACAACAAATTATATATTTCTATTATAAATAAAACACTTTCTTTGTTAATATCACTCGATTTATTAGTAGCGACTATAGTTAAATAAATCGAGTGATATTAACAAAGAAAGTGTTTTATTTATAATTCAAAATGTATCACGAAGTAAAGGCCTCCAGTGTCAATCAATTACATATTTCTGTCTAAGCCCAAATAATTTAAGGAATTAATGAACAAAGACAGAGATAAAATGCCTAGAATAATTAACTGGTAATAACAGATCATGTACGATATGAAATTCCTTCTTGCTGTTTTAATGAAAATTATCGCAATTTTTAAATTTGCGTGTAACTTTTTTAAGTAAGTATTTCCGGACACATGAAACAATTGAAAGTATTTTAACAGTTTTGTTCTATATATCACGTTCGTGAAGTTTAGTTAATCATTTCAATTACACCCTGTATATAACAAGTAATGGTCGCAGCCATCCTTTTATGTAAAGATCGGCCTAATGAACGAGTGGACTAGTCGAGTGAACTAACGTATAATTACACTTATATTATGATGTAATTAGTGTTATTCGTGCAAAAAAAAACACGAAACTTTAGAATAACTTAACCTTGGTTTATATCCCTCGAAAAATCGACAATAAAAGCAGGCGGGCTTTAATTAATGCACAACTAACGAGCAGAAATCTAATCGAATAAGGCAAATGAAAACAAGTTCCTTACACGAACGCCAAAACATGGTTAGTACAAACATAGTAATTCTAAGTCATTATATTTTGTATTGAGTATATTAATGTAAATAAAGCGCAGTGGTGGTATGTATACATAACAATAGTATAGGTATGAATATCGTGCGCCAAGCAAATTAATGTTATGGCGATTTATGCAATATTTATTTCATAAGGACTATTTTGTAACCAACCTACGTAGATGGATAATCAATGATAATTTATTGCATCGTACTATACGGGGTGCGGCATTTATCCTGGATACCCGAAATGTGCAAAACTGTAAGTTTGTTGACACGAATAAATGAAATGAAATATGGAAACGACGATTCTAAGAGAAAAATCTTTTAAATTTAATGTGTTTTTGCAATGAAGGGGCTAATGCAGCAGGCATATATGTCACCAATTATAAGTAGGTTTTCAAGGTCATTTCAAGGTCAACTTGTAATTTTTAAACGTAAACCCTTAAGTTTTAATAGTAGAAATTTACGAATTGAAGCAAATAATTTTTATCAAACAGATTTTTTTCTCCAGTGCTTACTTTTTCCAATATTTAATTTTTAAAGGAAATCTGTGGCTGATTTCAAAAATTATTGAATTTATGAAGACTACCGCAAATAAATTTTTAATTGTTTAACCTTCCGGGCCGGGCGCCAAGTCTGTGAGACCCGGTACCCGAATAAATGTTCGTCAATTTTCAGCAAATTGTTTTTTCGAGTTGTCTAGCCGAGTACCGTAACAATTTCTTCTTTAGTTTACGTTTGGAAAGCGAAGAGTTTGTATGATATTTCAGTTATTTGAAATTGAAAAGTAAAATTTGGTTAAATTTAATGCAGGAGATTGTTTTTTTTTTGCTTGGGTCTCTGAGACCCAGCGCTCGCTACGGTGTCAACATTTAGGGCGCCCCTCCCGGAAGGTTAAAGGTTTGCCTTAAAACACCTGCATAATCAAGTCAAGTACAACTAGCGCCAAACGTCACTTAGGATTTTTTGTCCCGCGCGGGATCTTGGCAGACCTCAAAAATTTAATTCACCGCCAATTTTTATTAAAATTGCAATCAAATAGTTATAAAATGTTTATTGGGTATCCCTTAAGGGGTAAAAAAAATAATCGTTTTTTTTTATCATCGATTCTGATTCGACATTCAATTCTGCCTAGAAAAAATGTATTTTACATTTTTCCAATTAGTAGTGATACCCTGGGTTTAACATTGTTTGATAGGCATTTGAATTTGGCGCGTTGTTTTTCATATTGCAATGTTGGTACCCTGCGTGCGAGAGTGTCAAATCGATCATTAGCGCCCGCAGAATTAACTGTCAGTGCGATCGTGTGTGCGTGTGCTTTATAGATATTTAGTTTTACATTTACGTTTTATATACTGAATACTTGTTGTGCTACTTTCTTGATGGAACCATATTTTCAAATTGGGTAAAGTAAAACGCTTGTTTAACTTTAAAAATGATCCTAACCGATCGAAACACGTGTCAGGCAACTGAAAATAAAATTATGGAACAAAACAAGCGTTTTACTTTACCCAATTTACGTTTTATACCATCTCATCTTACCGCAGATATTTTATTGGTAAGTTAAAAAATAACCACATTAACACATGCAAATCTTAATTATGAAATGTGATTTTAGGTTAAGATCACCACAACAGGTTTATCCTTGAAGCATATTTTCGAACAGGGACACGCAACGCAGAAGGGAGTTGGAATTATTCCTATCAAAATTGCGAGGAACAATTTCATGAGCAGTTTCCTGATCTTGAGTTTGGTCACAATTACTTTGTGCAACATGTTCGCCGTATTGTTACCAGATTCAATGAAACTAGCAGCGTTTCCAAAGGAATATTGTAATTCTAACTAAAACTATACGTTAAGAAATCATCACGGGAAAATAGTGTTAAATCTAACAATAAACTCTTAATTCTATTTTTATAAGGCAATTTTCTTATTTTTGTAGGTAAATGATTGAAAAATTTAATTCCGTAACAGTTAGCGCTTATGACGAATATTATAGGTCTGCCGTTCCTCTCTTATGTCATAACAATTTATGTTTTGTTTTATGTAAATTAGGCACTGCAAGATGTAAACTGCAGGAAATGTGAGTTAAAATTATTTTCCCACAAATGACCCGAATAGCTGCCCTCTGAAGGGAGAAAATACTTTGTGCTGATGAAGAATTTCCCCAAACTGTATTGTCATATTACATAATGGGAAAGAAGAGGCTATTGTAAGCAATGATTAGGAATTATTTATTATTTCTCCCTAAGCTACCGATTTTATGCAATTCAACAATTAACATTTTGCAAAATTTACATATTTATTATACATATTACATGTCTAACAAGTTATAAATCACATATGAGCGTAGAAGTATAGTCAAATTATGAGCCCAAAATGAAAGTTAATACCTTTTTTGCAGCCGTCCCGAAAATAAAACTTTCGGTATGAGTTATTAACAGAGACGGTTCGCGGGGTTTTTTTCTGGTACGGCCGAGGAACAAGAGGTGGTAATACAGATAGGTGCGGTCACGCAGCCAGCCGTCTCTGCAACTGACCCTACCTATCTGTATTGCCACCTCTTGTTCCTCGGCCGTACCAGAAAAAACCCCGCGAACCGTCACTGGTTATTAAATCGAAAGTACCACTTTGTACCGAAAGTAGTTATTTTCGGGACGATTTTGTTTCATTTTCGGAACGATTTCTTTACTTTCGGGAACTTTTTGTTATTTTCGGGACGATTTTGCATATATATGTAGGCGGCCTTGGCAAAAACATCAAGTACGTATTTAATTATGACAGCGCTTGTCATAAAAATCGTGTGTGGTTTTGCTTTTTTAACATAAAAAAAACGGCTGCAGAAAAAATATTGTACGTAACTCGTTCCAAAAGTGACTTTACGGGACTCGCCTACGTCTTGTCCTGAAAACTTTCTACTCATCCCGTAAAATATCACTTTCGGAACTTGTTACGTAAATTACTATACAGTTTAGCTATGTTATATTCCGGTAAAAAAATGCACTTGTAGCTCTTGCGTTTAGGCAATCTCGTTTTATACTCCAGCAGTAGTCCACCATTATATTCCTGTCCCATAGCCCTTGGTAGAGTTCTTCCATGATTATCAGGTCCTAGTGGAAGCGTTCACCTTGTTCGTCACTTAAAGCCCCAAAGTTTTCTGGGAATTTATCAAGGTGACTGTTCAAGTAATAGATCTTGATACTCATATTGCACCCCAGTTAGCGGAAAGATAACAACGTTCCAGTAAACAGAAGCTCGTAGTTTACACACAAGTCACACGTCTAATGATTATTTTTCTTGGCGCGTTCGAGGAATAATGTGTGTTCGGGGCGAAGAAGGTGACTAATTTCTGGATATTTACGCGGCAACTAACGATGCGCCAGAACCAGATAGCTCGACACTAGCTCAAAACAGCAGGTAACTCGCGAGGTTTCTTGCTACAAAATTAAGGTGAATTAAATTTAAAAATAACAGAAAAATGTGGCGAAAATTTTAGATATTGAAATTGGCCGAACGCGCGTGATTGGACAGCTATTCCTCGGCAACTGTGCAAAATATCAAAAAAACAGAAAACGGGAGGTTATTTGTGAGGTTTCTTGCTATAAAAGTATGATGAACTAAATTTTAAGAAAACAGAAATATGAGATGAAAATTTCAGGTGTCCAAATTAGTAGAACTCGCGTGAATGGGCAGCTATTCCTCGACATGCAAAATATATTAAAAAAAAATGAAAAACGGAAGGTTATTTGTGTCATATTTGGCTCAAAAAGTAGGCCAACCCCATCACTCTGACGTAATTCATTGGCAAGCAATTAAATAAATTCAACACCCAACTACATAAATAATGAAAAATCTAAATATCAAATTGCATGATTACCGTAGCATGCAAACAAATTTGAAATCAGCATTGCCAAAATACTCAGAATCAGTTGGAAAATCTCCTGCAACAGGAAATAGGAAATATAGGTATATTTTTTTGTTGCCCAGTGTTATTATATTATACACATGTATGTTTTATCACCTTAGGTTTTGCAATGGAAGAATTGGAATCAGAAGACAAACTTTTTTGACTTGCCTCGTTACTCTGAAGAATCCTTCAAATGATTCGTTTTCATCGGAAAACATTTCATTCTGCAAACCTTCTAAGCAAGCCTTGGCTTTCTCGAAATCACCGATTTCACTAACCCTTGGGTACACAACACCTAGTTTTGCATACACAAACACAATAAAAATGCGCGCGCTGCGTATATCAGCAAATCCATGAATTATGCGCCGATAGCGCAACCGGATTTTGATTAAAAAAAAAAAACAAGGAGCACACCCTTCCAAGTCGATTCTTCCCTTAGTTTCGACCCTTAGGAAACACCTCAAGCCAATGAACCAAGGAAAACGCACTGCTAGAATAGTTTTTCAGATTTTTTTGGTCAAAAAACCGACTAAAAAATTCAGACGTTTTTCGGGTTATTCAATGTTTCCACATGTTTAACGGACTCCCTTATAATGGGGGCAGTTTCCAGAGCAGAGCAGGAGTTATTTTTAAGTGTGAACGGAACCTAAATTTGGCCACCTGGTAGAAAATCGCCATTTTCGGCCAAAGACTGATCATTGATTGCTAGCTGTATAGATAATAATGGCTTAAGGAGCCAGAAAATATAGAAATATTGCCCCCACACATTTGGCCAAACTCAAAAGACGCACACATGTCCGAAAATGGCCATCTTGGGCAATGAGAGTTTTTTTAAAATTTAAAGTGCTGCGAAGCAGGGAGTGCCAGGAAAGCCCAATTTGAATGACTGGAACCACGAGGGCCGAATAAAAGAATTTACAGATTAGACCGAAAATGGCCATTTGTGATGCCGAGGCTGGGTTGGGTTTTTTGGCCTAGTGAATGCGAGTGAAAAGGTTTAAAATTTCGCATGTGAAAAAGAAGAGAACAACACACCCCAAAATGTCATAGACTAAATCTAGAGGTGGCTAAACGGCCAAAAATCAGTCTCTATGACCAACAGGGGACTGACACACTTTGATAGCTGACGAGTAGGGGTTTACAAGCACTGAGGAGTGAGAAATAAGGGACCAACTCAGGTTGAGAACTCGGAGATCTTTGAAGGGCGTACAGAAAACGATGCAGCCCTTCGAAAATGGTCATTCATGACCAAAAATCCACTACGTGAATTACGGGCCAGTGAATGTGGTTTATGCCTTTTTGAAGAGTGTACAGGATACAGCAGGATGAATTCCCCACTCTTAAACGGCTTACTCCTGGATTGTTGTGATCCTGTAATCGAGATTTAGACGGTGTAGAGGTATTACAAACACAGAAGGCTGAATACTTACTTTTCTTTATGAGAGGTAACTGCCCTTCTCTCAGTCCGTGATTTAGGGATAAAAACCAAATACAAACAATGTATTCCAGTTTAAACAAATGATTTGACCGAAGTAAAAATAGTAATAAGAATAGCGACCTGCCATGTAAGTGCAACTGCATTTGGTTCGTGGATTCACATCTGACAAACTTTTCATTCAATTTAAGCTGAAGAAAAGAACGAAAAATTAAAAGATCCATTTACGGTTTGGACAAGACATTTTTCCATCTCAATTCATTCTCGAAATTTGTGTCGATTCAATGGCTCGTGCAAACAAATAAAATTTATTCAGCAAAATTCTAACCTCTTGTGGTATTACCCCCGATAATTTTAGGCAACCGACAACATAATTAATTTCTTTTTTATATTTTCGTCTTTTTTCATTATACAAACTATTACAAGTTGTGGAGGCAGGTGGAAACTTAAAGTCTGTCAAAAATTATGCTAAAGTTCGCTTAGCAAATTATTATAATCTTATTAATTAACTAAATATAAATTCACGATAAAAGGGAGGTCAATTGCCTGTAAGGCCATTTGTAAAGATGTCTCGATAAATATATTGTGTCTTTCTCTCTAGGAAGATAATAGAAGACGGTGATTTTTTTTCTTTTTTTTTATCAATAAATTTATTTTTACTTTTTTTAAACTAGTCGAGAATTTTAAACATTTAGAATGTAAACTGAGTTTTTATTTGGTGGAATTAATATTTATTTCATATTTCTATCCTTACAATATTTCTATTGTGTATGTCATCGAAAAAGTATCGTAAAAGACCATTCTTTCTTTGTGTAAATTTGCTTTAGGTTTTGAAAAGCCGATGGTGGTAAAGCAACCCGTTAAGAAGTCCGTCGGGGAGTCGCACGTGAGTGTATTTGGCTCTTTAGCCTTTGATAAATATTGACACACATTTATCTTCCGATCAGCGGAAAAGGTAGACAAATGTTCTCCTTTGTGGCTTCGGGGAAATGACAGAAGAGCCACTTCCGGTTCTCCGTTCGCCTTCCATTTAATAATATTGGCGGAAGTCGATAATTTTTTGATTGGAACGGCAAACAGCGTCAATAATTATTTTCAACTGTTTACTTTCAGTTCACGCTTTTCATTCAGAGGTTTCCTATCTGCGCTCTCACACTATTTGTACCAACAGACAATTTAACAATCAATCAATCAATAATTAAAAAAAATAAAACTTAAATAATTATTATTAATAAATATTTTAATCAAATTTTAAACTGACATCATCTAATTCGTAGTAACCCCTTTAAATAGTTGTTTATATGAAAGGGTGAAATATTTTTTTAAAGTTACTAGTGAGTTAAAAACTTTTTATTTCACTTTATTTTGATAAAATAAAATTATTTGTCGGGCGTGACGGTGACATTTAAATATTAACTATAACTAATTTATTACTATTATTCCATCAAAATTAAATTAAAAATTATATAAACTACAGATTTTAGAAATTTTTGACGTCAAACTTTTGTTTTAAAGTTAAGAAAAAAAAATAGTAAACGGTTAGGAAAAATTTCACAAAAATTCATCCTTCCTATTAATACCTCACTATACTCAGATAACTTCGATTTTTGAATATCCAATAATTTTCAAGCGAGTTAAGAATTTTTTATATTTCTGATTTTCACGATGTCAAACTTTTTGTGCATCGAAGAAAGAAAAATTAAGAAAAAAATAGTAAACGTAAAGGAAAAATTTAACTAAAAGTTATTATATTTACTAAAACCTCACTCTACTCAGATAACCTCGATTTTTGAAAATTCAATCATTTTCAAGCGAGTTACAGATTTTTGAAATATTTGATTTTCACGACGTCAAATATTTGTACACCGAGAAAAGAAAAATAAAAAATAAATAGTAAACGAATCGAAAAAATTGCACAAAAATTTATCATACTTATTAAAACCTCACTTTACTCAGATAACTTCGATTTTTGAAAACCCAATAATTTTCAAGCGAGTTACAGATTTTTGAAATTTTTGATTTTTACAACGTCAAACTTTTGTGCATCGAAGAAAGAAAAATTAAGAAAAAAATAGTAAACGCATCGGAAAATTTTTACAAAAATTTATCCCACTTATTAGAACCTCACTCTACTCAGATAACTTCGAATTTTGAAAGTCCAATAATTTTCAAGCGAGTTGTAGATTTTTGAAATTTTTGATTTTTGCGACGTCAAACATTTGTGCATCGAAGAAAGAAAAATTAAGAAAAAAATAGTGAACGTATCGAAAAAAATTCACAAAAATGTATCCTACTATTAAAACCTCACTCTACTCAGATAACTTCGATTTTCGAAAATCCAATAATTTACAAGCGAGTTACAGATTTTTGAAATTTTTGGTTTTCGATACGTCAAATATTTGTACACCGAGAAAAGAAAAATTAAAAATAAATAGTAAACGTATCGAAGAAATTTCACAAAAATTTATCCTCACTCTACTCAGATAACTCCGATTTTTAAAAATCCAATAATTTTTACGCGAGTTACAGATTTTCTAAATTTTTGATTTTCGCGACGTCAAACTTTTGTGCATCGAAGAAAGAAAAATTAAGAAAAAAATAGTAAATGTATCGGAAAAATTTCACAAATATTTATCCTACTTATTAAAACCTCACTCTACTCAGATAACTTCGATTTTTTAAAATCCAATAATTTTTACGCGAGTTACAGATTTTTGAAATTTTTGATTTTCTCGACGTCAAACTTTTGTGCACCGAAGAAAGAAAAATTAAGAAAAAAATAGTAAACGCATCGGAAAAATTTCACAAAAATTTATCCTACTTATCAAAAACTCACTCTAGTCAGATAACTTCGATTTTTGAAAATCCAATAATTTTTAAGCGAGTTACAGATTTTTGAAATTTTTGATTTTCGCGACGTTAAACATTTGTGCATCGAAGAAAGAAAATTTAAGAAAAAAATAGTAAACGTATCGGAAAAATTTCACAAATATTTATCCTACTTATTAAAACCTCACTTTACTCAGATAACTTCTATTTTTGACAATCCAATAATTTTTAAGCGAGTTACAGATTTTTGAAATTTTTGGTTTTCACGACGTCAAGCATTTGTGCATCGAAGAAAGAAAAATTAAGAAAAAAAATAGTAAAATTTCACAAATATTTATCTTACTTATTAAAACCTCACTTTACTCAGATAACTTCTATTTTTGAAAATCCAATAATTTTCAAGCGAGTTACAGATTTTTGAAATTTTTGGTTTTCACGACGTCAAACTTTTGTGCATCGAAGAAAGTAAAAATTAAAAAAAAATAGTAAACGTATCGGAAAAATTTCACAAAAATTTATCCCACTTATAAAAACCTTACTATACTTAGATAATTTTGATTTTTGAAAATCCAATAATTTTCAAGCGAGTTACAGATTTTTGAAATTTTTGATTTTCACGACGTCAAACATCTGTGCATAGAAGAAAGAAAAATTAAGAAAAAAATAGTAAACGTATCGGAAAAATTTCACAAAAATTTATCCTGCTTACTAATACCTCACTGTACTCATATAACTTCGATTTTTGAAAATCCGATAATTTTCAAGCGAGTTACAGATTTTTGGAATTTTTGATTTTCGCGACATCAAACATTTGTGCATCGAAGAAAGAAAAATTAGTAAAAAAATAGTGAACGTATCGGAAAAATTTCACAAAAGTTTATCATACTTCTTAAAGCCTCACTTAACTCAGATAACTGCGATTTTTGAAAATCCAATAATTTTTAAGCGAGTTACAGATTTTTGAAATTTTTGATTTTCGCGACGTCAAATATTTGTACAGCGAAAAAAGAAAAATAAAAAATAAATAGTAAACGTATCGAAGAAATTTCATAAAAAATTATCCTACTTATTAAAACCTCATTCTACTCAGATAACTTCGATTTTTGAAAATCCAATAATTTTTAAGCGAGTTACAGATTTTTGAAATTTTTGATTTTCGCGACGTCAATTATTTGTACAGCGAAAAAAGAAAAATAAAAAATAAATAGTAAACGTATCGAAGAAATTTCATAAAAAATTATCCTACTTATTAAAACCTCATTCTACTCAGATAACTTCGATTTTTGAAAATCCAATAATTTTCCAGCGAGTTTGAAATTTTTGATTTTCACGTCGTTAAACATTTGGGCATCGAAGAAAGAAAAATTAAGAAAAAAATAGTAAACATATCGGAAAAATTTCACAAGACTTCATCCTACTTATTAAAACATCACTCTACTCAGATAACTTCAATAATTTTTAAGCGAGTTACAAATTTTTGATTTTCACGACGTCAAACATTTGTACACCGAAAAAAGAAAAATAAAAAAAAATAGTAAACGTATCGGAAAAATTTCACAAAAATTGATCCTAATTACTAATACCTTACTCTACTCAGATAACTTCGATTTTTGAAAATCCAATCATTTTTAAGCGAGTTACATATTTTTGAAATTTTTGATTTTCACGACGTCAAACTTTTGTGCATCGAAGAAAAAAAAATAAGAAAAAAATAGTAAACGTAACGGAAAAATTTTACAAAAAATTATTTTACTTATTAAAACCTCACTCTACTCAGATAACCTCGATTTTTGAAAATTCAATAATTTTCAAGCGAGTTACAGATTTTTGAAATTTTTGATTTTCACGACGTCAAACTTTTGTGCATCGAAGAAAAAAAAATAAGAAAAAAATAGTAAACGTAACGGAAAAATTTCACAAAAAATTATTCTACTTATCAAAACCTCACTCTACTCATATAACCTCGATTTTTGAAAATTCAATAATTTTCAAGCGAGTTACAGATTTTTGAAAATTTTGATTTTCACGACGTCAAACATTTGTGTATCGAAGAAAGAAAAAATAAGAAAAAAATAGTAAACATACCGGAAAAATTTCACAAAAATGTATCCTACTTATTAAAACCTCACTCTACTCAGATAACTTCGATTTTTGAAAATCCAATAATTTTTACGCGAGTTACAGATTTTTGAAATTTTTGATTTTTACGACGTCAAACTTTTGTGCATCGAAGAAGAAAAAAAATAAGAAAAAAATAGTAAACGTAACGGAAAAATTTCACAAAAAATTATTCTACTTATTAAAACCTCACTCTACTCAGATAACGTCGATTTTTGAAAATCCAATAATTTTCAAGCGAGTTACAGATTTTTGAAATTTTTTATTTTCTCGACGTCAAACTTTTGTGCATCGAAGAAAGAAAAAAATAGAAAAAAAATAGTAAACGTAACGGAAAAATTTCACAAAAATTTATTCTACTTATTAAAACCTCACTCCACTCAGATAACCTTGATTTTTGAAAATTCAATAATTTTCAAGCGAGTTACAGATTTTTGAAATTTTTGATTTTCACGACGTCAAACTTTTGTGCATCGAAGAAAGAAAAATTAAGAAAAAAATAGTAAACGTATCCTGGGAATAGCAGTTATAGTTAAGTACTTTCCACACGAGAAGGAGCTTGCACTCGATGACTTCAAAAATGTTGCACCGTGTTAGAGATCCCTAATTTTTCTATTCCTGTTTTATTATACAAATCTATTATGAGTGCTGATATCAAGAATAAAATAAACTTGTACAATAGTGACATAATTTGTTTACATTTAGTAATAAATAACGTCGAGTTTAAAGAGTTCGGTGTGTAAGTGAATGGGATTTTGCTCCGCGCCGGAAGTCCTTTTCGTTTTCGTTTTCCCCCATTCCGATATTTATTGGTCCAAGTTTGAATTGCAATCCTGCAAGCAGACGAGTGAATTTTATTCGACTGAAATGTGCTAAGTTTTAAAATAAATTTCACCGAGGGGATAATGGAGGTGAAACGAGGACGAGGACTGTGTGTTGCCGGAGAGAGCGTCGCGACGCCCCGCTCCGCTAACTCCATTCCACGGGACTACAGGTTGTGAATATTGCAACTTTTCGAATGTTTGCTACATTGCCGACCCTAATCGAATTTAAGTACTTGTTACGTAACTTCACAGCGACGATTCCGTCCCCACCTGAAGTTAATATGTCGTACTCGAATATTTTATTGTCTGCGTTTAACTTTTTATCACAAGGTGATGAAAACGTAACAATATTAAATTGGGTCGACAGTGTAAAATATAAAATTGGTGAAATTCTACATAAATAGTGAATTATATATGATAATTGTTTTAAGTATTGGTAGTTCGTATTAAGGATGGTAATGTGAAATAGATATTAATTCTACTTTAAGAGAATTTAAAAATTCCGCAATTCGAGAGTTTTAAACATTCCGAAACTAAACTGAGTTTTTTTTTTTGGTAAAATTAATATATATTTCATATCACCATCCTTACTTTTAAATGAATATTATTTTTTTCAAAATTTTCAAAAATTAATCGTATATAATTGGATCAAAAGAATGAACTTGCTTCCTACATGAATCGAACCTTTAACCTTCAGTTTTCCAGACTGGGGTTATTATATTCTCTTTTCCGGGT
Source organism: Ocypus olens (assembly GCA_910593695.2). Taxonomy (NCBI): domain Eukaryota; kingdom Metazoa; phylum Arthropoda; class Insecta; order Coleoptera; family Staphylinidae; genus Ocypus; species Ocypus olens. The sequence goes on from OU343049.1 coordinate 3,739,792, forward strand.
ATTGTACGTTTTCTTTACGATGAATCATCGATGAAGTACATATTGGAGTAATTCCTTTCTCCCTTGCATATCACTTTTCCTTCCGTCGCATCCTCAATGTTTGGAATATGCTTGCGGCTCGCGAAATAAAAATTCAAACTTGTTTGGTTTCCATTTGTTCGACAGGCGCTTCTCTCCTTTTGTTGTTGTTTGATTTGCAGCAGGGCCCTCACCAGACAATTTAATGTTGAAGTAACCGCGCACAGCTCGCTGCAGGAACGGTTGGAGAGAATAATGTAAATTGCAGTTTTATAATTAAGGACAGGAATTGGGAATACAATAGGTATAAAATATTTAATTTTAATTGTACAAAGATTAAGAATTAAAAATAAAATAACTGGAAATATCCGTTTTGAGGTCACTACAGATGATTTCGATAGTTTTTGAAATGTGTGAATTTTATACAGGGTATTGAATTGGGAAGCGGGCCATAGGGATTTTCATGTAAAATTTAAAATTGAAATGTCTTAATATTGACTCGTCTAATTATTTGACAGTATCGGTCTTCTGGCATTATTTTTAAAGCTTTTTAAGCTGAATGATTTGATATCTTACTCAATAGTTTCTGCCGAGTATTTACAAAAAACTTTACAATTATTTCGAATTAAAAACAAAGGTTTGCCATGAAATCATAATGGCGAATATTTAATTTTGTTCTAAAATGAACAAGCCCATTACGAAAGTATCTCACCGCAACCTGGAACCAGCCGAAAAAATGCAAATTTCAAGTGATTCCGGCCCAACCGAAACACAGCCACAGCTCATCAATCAAAGCCGATTGAGTGATCTTCTTCGTGATTTAGACCTCCTAAAAAAAAAACAAGTACCAATTGCTTGGATCCAGATTAATAAAATGGAACCTTTTAGAAGAAGATGTGAAGATATTTTTCTTTAGAAATCGTGAGTCGGAGGCATTGAACTTTTTCTCCATCTAAGAATTTATTGTGTTTTGCAGCGATATATTCAAACTATCCAGAAAACTGAATCTCAATCTAGAGGAATTGAAGCTGTTTATTGACAGTTCAAAATTTAGTTTGAAAGGAGTGCTCCTTCATAATGGTAACCAATTTCCGTTCGCAACAGTGCAACCTGCAAAAACATGAGAAAACTGCTTCAAATTTAAGTACCACGAGAATAGAGACCGCGAATTTGTGCAAACCTAAAAGTAGTAGCAATGCTCACTGGACTCTAAGGTTTTAAGTTTTGCTGCTTTTTATATGTGGGACAGAAGAAAATGAGAGGACCACTACATAGTGAAAAAATGCAATTGATCGCAAGGTGATCGAAAGGAGATACCAGGATAAGCAGGTGAAGGGAGAGGTCAAGAGGATGAAGAAGTGGGTGATGGAGGAGGGATGGGAGATATTAAATGGATGCACAGAAGGGGATTGGGGGAGGAAAGAAGACATACATCGGACCACGGGAATCGTCAGTGATTGACTGTGTAACAATCAAGGGGACCTCAGGAGAAAAATTGAGAAGAATGGAGGTGGAAGAAGCTACGGGATCGGATCATTTACCAATAAAGTGGAGATACTGATGGACAAGGGGAAATAAATGGATTAAGAACAGGAATGTGGGAGAAAAGAGAGTGGGATGTGCAATTAGACATATGAAGAAAAGGCTGGAGAAGGTGCAGTGGAATGAAGTTAGATCAATGGAGGAGATCATAGTGGGATGCGGAAGAAAAGTGAAGGGATAAAGGTGAAGGAGAGTACGTCGTTTGATGAAGAATATCGACAGGCAAAGAGGGAATAGAGGAAAGCAATGAGAGAATGCTTAGGGAGCGGAGGGGAAGAGAGGCGGGTGGTGGCACCTAGAAGAAAGTATAATAGTATATGTAAAAGGAAGACGATGCAGACCCTGGAAAGAACAAGTGAGGAAATGTGAAAGTGTAGGATTGAAGCAGAAATATGGAATATCCTGAAAAGAGGGGAAAGGAAGACGCAGATAGGGGTGTCACTACAAGAATAGACAAAGAAAGGAATAGAAGATGGAAGGCTTAGGGGAGTGATGAGGACTTCTCTGAGGAGGAGGAGGTAGAGAAAGCATTTGAGGAAGTAAAACGAGGGAAAGTGGCAGGAATGGATGGACTGGACGCGGAGATGTAGAAGGAGGTAGGGAAAGGGGGAAAGGATACGTTTAGGGAGCTGATGAATCAAATGTGGAGAGGGGAAGCGGACTTACCTACGCCATCGAGAGTGGGTGTGGTGTGCCCAGTTCACAAAGGAGGGGAGCAAGATAAGGTGGACAATTATAGAGGAGTAACGGTCATGGGCAGTGGATACAAAATTGCCATGGTTGAGGTGAAGAATCGGTTAGAGAGAAGTCGTTGCTACCGAAAACGCAGGGGGGTTTTAGAAGAGGGAGATGTACCAAAGATCAGATCTTCACCCTGGCAAGGATCGTAGAGAGAGTAATGGAAGAAAGAGGAAGTGTATATGCAGTGTTTCTGGATCTAAAGGCAGCGTATGATGGTATACCGAGAGAGAGCTTGGTAGAGTGTTTGAGGAAGAAAGGGGCGATGATAGAGTGGATAAGAGGAATGTATGAGGAAACGTAAGTGGTAGCGAAAGTGGGAATAGAAGTGTCGGAAAAATTAAGAACGTGGATGGGGTGAGGCAGAAGCTGCCCGCTGAGCCTTTTGTTGTTTAACTTATATATTAACGAGTTTGAAGAAGAGTTGAGGAAAAGGCAAGCAGATGGGGTAGTGATTGGTAGAAGCAAGGCAAGGAAAGCGTGGGGCATTGTGTGGAGGAAATGGATGAAAAACAATTTTAGAATGGCGTATAAATTGTGGGATGGAAGTATAGGGGGCAAAGGGGTATGAATAAGTAGAGAGAGAGAGACAGCAGCGGTGGTTCCTGAATCATATGTTGGGGTGGAAGAGTCTACGCCAGGGTACATACTGCTTCAGGAAACAAATAAAGGGAATCTAAAGAGTGCGGAATGGAGAGAGTGGTCCGATATGATATGAAGTTGTATGAATTAGAAGAGGAGGGATTGGTGAAAGAGCTATGGAAAACGTGTATGGGTGTAGTAGAGTACAAGTGGAGAATGAAGCGAAGGAGAATGTATGAGATGGTGGGGTTGTCGGAAGGTAAAGCGAAGGAATGGATTGAGAGTGGCGTGAATGTGCCGGCACAAATTCAGGAGAGGCACGGATGTATCACGAAGAGTAAATATAATGATATGTATGAGAAGTGGCAGTTGCATGGGAGGTTGCCGAGAGGTATTTGAGTGAGACGGAGTTGAGCAGGGAGGAAATCGTGATGCAGGCAAGAGCAAGGTGTGGATCCGAAGAGAGAGGGAGGAAAAGATGGATAAGTGTAGAGTATGAGAAATGTGGAATGGGTGAATGGGGGAAGAATACATGAAGACATTTGGCAGAGAAGTGTGATGGATTGCGTGAGGAATGGGTGGGAGGGGGGAAAAGTGTGAGTAAGTAAGTAAGTAAGTAAGTAAGTAAGTAAGTACAATGGTCTGAGAAACAAGTCAAATAAATGTATACACAAAAGCATAATACTTAAAACTAAATCTTAAATACATCATAAAATACGTTATTAAATACGTATATATACACAACCACACACATATACATAGATACATATTATTCACAAACTATGTTATAGCACAAAAGTTAAAATATTCTTGTATAGAATAAGGTTCCATGTCGCATAAATATTTCCAGATACATTTAAAGAGTGCTTTCTGGTTTTGAATCGCCTTTATATTTTGAGGTAAGTGGTTAAATAATTTCAAACAACAATAAAATGTTCCTTTTTCATAGACACTCTTTTTATAAATTGGATAACTTAAATTAAATTTATTTCTTGTAGAATAAGAGTGCGTTTGTGCACATAAATCAAATTTACTTCTATTTTTAAAAACAAACTTCAGACATTCATATATGTACAGCGTGTCAATTTGAAAACTTTCAATGCGAATATCTGTGAAAATAAAAGAGTTAGAAAAACGCAATTTGGTACAAATGTTATACAGGTAGGGGGAACTAGAACCACCATATTTTGGTTATGGGGTGAGTGACCCCTTGGGCCCCATTCACCCTTACCCTAAAATTTTAAATGGCATCACCTCTTTTGTGATTCCTTAAATTAAACGTTTTTTTGAGTAGTATTCACCAGCACAAGATTTTTTTTTTTAATTTAATACAGGGCCTAACAAAAATGTATAATTAAAATTAAAAAAATTCTGTTTCCATGAATTGCCATTTTATTTAATTGGATTCTTATAATTCATTCCATTTTGGGCTGCAAAAAAGGATAATAAAATGTTTTGTTCCAAATACTCGACACCAGTGGCGGCCGGTGGAACATGTTGATGGTAGAGCCACTTATACAATACACCCCCCCCCCGGCTCCCCTCATTTTTTGAAGTAAAAAAGAACGATTTATCTTCCTAGGCCAAAGTAACTGGAGAAAAAAAGTCTTTGAAGAATTAATTAAAAATTCTCTCTATATAACGAGCAGCCCCTGGATATAATGTGTCAAATATTGAAGTGGATTGTCAAAATAAGATTCATTCTAAATGCATTTTGAAATTTTGAAGCTTATTTCAGCAGAAATTAATATTTTAAAAATTTTATAAGCGCAGACTGCAATTTTTTCCCTGCTTTTCAACTTTTGATGGTTGCCATTTTGTTTCCAGCCATACTGTGTCAAATGTTAAAGTGGATTATCAAAATTTGGTTCATTCTGGATGCATTTTGAAATTTTGTAGCTTACTTTGGCCGAAATTATTTCTTTACAATTTTTATAAGCGCGGACTTGAATTTTTTTCTGTGAATTTCAACTTTTGATGGTTGTCATTTTGTTTCCAGCTATACTATATCAAGTATTGAAGTGGATTATCAAAATTAGATTCATTCTGAATGTATTTTGAAATTTTGAAGCTTAGTTTGGCCGAAATGATTTTTTTACGATTTTTATAAGCACCGACTGCAATTTTTTTCTCTGCTTTTCAACTTTTGATAGTTGTCATTTTGTTTCCAGCTATACTATGTCAAATATTGAAATGGATTATCAAAATTAGGTTTATTCTGGATGCATTTTGAAGATTTTAACCTTATTTCGGCCGAAATATTTTTTGTACAATTTTTATAAGCACCGACTGCAATTTTTTCTCTGCTTTTCAACTTTTGATGGTTGTCATTTTGTTTGAAGCTATAATCAGTGGCGGCTCATGGAACATGTTGATGGTAGGACCACTTATACAATCACCCCGCCCCCCTTATTTTTTGAAGAAAGAACGATTTATGTTTCCAGATCAAAGTAACGGGCGAAAAAGTGTTTTAAGAATTAATTAAATATTCTTGCTGAGCTTGAAACTACAGGTAGTGCCATGTCTCCTTGGCTCTGTATAACGAGCCGCCCCTGCTCGAAGCAGTGGGTCAGGTTTCAACAAATAACAATCATCTATTTCAGTCAGGTGTCTAAATCGCAATTCTTTCAGCCATGCTGTAAACCATGTCTAATACCGGATAAGAAAGAAAATTAAATAGTGAATTCGTCTGAAATTATTTCACTTCGATCGTTTTTGAATTTGACGTACAATCTAACACATCTGACTGCAATAGGTGATTGTTATTTGTTGAAACCTGACCTACTAGTTGGAGTATCTAGAGAAAAAAAATTATTATCCTTTTTTGTAGCCCAAAATGGAATGCATTATAAAAATCTAATTAAATAAAAAAGCAATTCATAGAATCGGAGTTTATTTTATTTTAATTATACTTTTTGCTCGGCCCTGTATTAAATTTTAAACACATTCTTGTACTGGTGAATACTACTCGAAAAAACGTTTAATTTAAGGGATCACAAAAGGGGTGACGCCATTTAAAATTTTGGGGTTAGGGTGAATGGGGCCCAAGGGGTCACTCACCCTATAACCAAAATATAGTGGTTCTAGTTCCCCCTACCTGTATAACATTTGTACCAAATTGCGCTTTTCTAACTCCTTTATTTTCAGAGATATTCGCATTAAAAGTTTTCAAATTGACACCCTGTATATTTATACAGCTGGGACAGTTAACATTCTGTTAGATCTGAACACAGTTCTACATGTTCCAAAGGATTCAATTTTATAAATAAGTCTTATAGCCCGCATACAAACACGTTTTTCAAGTCATTTGAACTACCCCAAATAATTATCCCAAATTTAATATGTGAATGAATGGATGAGAGAGGACGAAGCCGGGGTGAAGACTCTGGCAAGATTGGGGTGAGAAAAAGAGAAGAGAAGGAAGAGGAAGTGATGAAAATTTAGCATATGCTAATAAAGGTTTTTCTTTAGTTAAAAAAATGGTCAGAGCGCAGTGGCACAATAAGCCAAAAGAACATTGCCAACCCCTCTTTGGTGCACCCATATAAAATAAGGTCTTATCAAGAACTTTGTTAAAGCAATAAACAAGGAAGGAGAAGATTTCTTGTACTTAAAACAAAAATTTCATCAATTGAGCGACGCTAACATTAAAGAAGGGATTTTCGTCGACCACAATTGTGGACTAGTTTCAAGGACCTTACATTCAAAGCAAAATTAAATGAAATGGAAAATAGACCATTTGAATTTTTTGGACAAAAATAAATGAAGACGCTATGAAAAAATTGTTCAAGAATTACTTTCTTCATAAATATGGTTGAAATATGTCATTAAAAATTCATTTTATGCACTCCCATTTGGATTTCTTTTCCTCCCAATCTAGGAGCAGTTTCAGATAAACACGGGGAACGTTTCCATCAAGATTTAGTTCGAATGGAGAAAGTGTTCAGTGGAAAATGGAACGAGAAGATGGACATTACAGCGGGAGGCAGCTAAAGAAGAGTATACAGGAAAAAGCACTACACACTGACCACATTTATCTTTTGCGAAATTAAGCGACTCGACAGCAAAGACTGAAGAACGACTCCATCTATCAGACGGCATAAAAAAAGCAATACTACTATTATAGCTGATGTTGGAATACACTGGGAAGGACCCAAGACCCTAGAAACAAGTTCCGTCAACAAAAAATCTGTATATAAACGATCCAATGAATGCTGCTATCGAAAAATTGTTTCTTAGCACTCAAATTATAGTAAAACATCTAATCATCGGCGCCAGAGACACTTGGTACCTCCACAACAACAAATTAATGCAGTTCATCGGCATTCCAGAATATGGGATATCGATGTAATAATTTTAAGCAGTCTGGTGTGACTAAATATGTGACGTATAGTATATTTAAAATCTTTGAAAAACACGCTACGGATCCCAAACACTAGCGGGGAACGATGCCCTTATCTTATGGCGACGGATGGCCCAACATCTCATCTGATACACTCGTCAAGGCCTAATGATTACGTTTAAAGCGAAATGTTACTCTCTGATGTCGAATAAACATTGCTGTTAACATTTTAACTATTTTTAAGAGGAAGCATGTCACTATAACCCGCCACGGGTCCAAAACACGAGCCGGGAACGATGCCCCCCCCCCCCCAGCTTATGGCGACCGATGGCTCAACATCTCATCCGAAACACCTAATGACGTTTAAAGCGGAATTTAACTTTCTGATGACGAATAAACATTGCTGTTAACATTCTAACTATTTTTGAGAGGAAGCATATCACTATACCCACCTTATGGCGACCGGTGGCCCCACATCTCAACCGAAAAGCTGAATGACTACGTTTAAAGCGGAATTTAACTCTCTGATGACGAATAAACATTGCTGTTAACTTTCTAGCTACTTTTGAGTATTGCCAATATGGCTTTAGGTGCTGCAATGGCTTTATTGTTTAACCTTTTGAGTCCCAAGCAGAGCGATCGCGCTGTTGGGATTTTTTGTCGGGCCTCTTCGCAATCGATAACGCAAACGCTATTGCGCTTTTTCCCGTTTTTTTTTTAATGTGTTATTAGCGATCCCTGGGGCCAAAGGGTTAAAGCGGAGACCAATATTTAAGAACTTAGAAACTTAATTGGTTTATTTGTTATTTACAAATCTGGCAACCCAAAGGTTAGATAAATCTTGTAAACCGTTAGAATAGAATTAAGTGCATTCATGTTCACTCAACGATTATAATTATTATTCATGCATAGCAACGCGTTAGAATGTAATAAAAATAAAATGAATGCAAGATTGTCAATCCATAAGGGAAACTACATATTTGCAGCTCACAAATCAAACAGAGCTACCGAGTAAGTAATTGTAATATACTGTTTACTGAGTTATAATCAATTTTCGTACTTACGTCAATATATTGTAATTGTGTGCAGAAAATCACGAAACTAGCACAGATTTTGCTGCTTTCATTCATCGGCACGGCAGACGAGTTTATTTCAAATAAACAACGCGACGCGCTTTTGTCTAAATCCAAGAGGACGCCATTGTCTCCGAGAAAAACAAAAGTTGTTTATTTGACAGAAAAGTTGCTCGTGAAGCTCGGCACGTTTTTAAAAGTATAAATATTGTTAAGGCGCAGAGTGTTATTGCGCGGGTGACCAGTGATCATTAACTGCGAATGTTGGATCATGGTGATGGTGACCATTTCTCGCACGGTAAAGTCGATTACCAAATAAGGTATCGATAAAATGCAAATATAATAAAATAGGGGGCCCCATCATGTTCTCTTGCAACCGGCCCCGTATCACCTTCGCACTGGCCTGCCTGTATGAGGTAAGTTTCTTCCTGAGATATCATAAATTTATAACGAACGTTGAAACTAGTTTAGTTGGGCATACATCTCATACTCCTTCAACTAATACGAATTTCTGACGGTTTGTTTATTAGTTAATGAGACTGTAGAACTGTTTAATTATGCAGATTAAAGATCGGTGTCACGGGGTATTTCATTAGTAGTCTGTGAAAAATTTAATAAAATCCACAATGGTTGCGAGAGTAAATCAGGTCCTATTCACACATAAACATACAAACATAGAGACGAAGGCAGTGTTTAAATAAAGCGGGTTCGGGCCGTTGTTCTTTTCCGGGGCGAGTTAATGAGGATGCACGGGCCCTGAATAAATCCAACCCCAAACCCCGAAACCCGAGCGACGGTGTAAATAGAACGTAGCGAGCCTAACTCACTTAACAGGAATAATATGGCACCTACAAAGTGTTGTAATTGTTCACAGGTGTTTCGTACCTCGCTAATTGTGAGTAATTTCACCGCCATTATTCATTATTACGCCACGTGTAACGACCGCTCATTACTTTTTTTTCATGGGGAAGTTTAATCGAAATTATGAGAGAATCCAAAAATCAGAGAGCCCCAGTCCCATTACCTAGATTAAATAGTAGTCGAATTAAACATTTGAACAGCAACAACAACAAATCCCAATTACTCGCAGTAACATTTTATGAAGTAATAAAACCGGGGCGTTTCCCGTCTTCCTCTCCTTCCTGATCTCGCCCGGCTCCTTCCTCCCAAACGCGAGTTAAAAGAAATTGGTTTTAAGCTCGGAACGCAATAAAATTAAATTTGCTTCCCTTTTCACGTTGCGAGAAACACAATCTGTAAAGTGGACGGATTTGCCGTTTTGGGAGTTACGCGAATATTCCCGTGCACGGATACGCGATGGTCAAAATGTGAGGATGCCGGGATGGACTAACAATTCCATGCGGGATGTGCCCGTTTCCCTAAAAAGGGTGCGATGTGAGAGGGTTGTTGTGGATATTGGAGAGCCGAAGGGATACACACTTCAGGAAAAGTTGAGATAATTTCTGATCGGGCCAGACAGTCAATTGGCGGAGGGCCCCAGTGTTTTCCGACGGGTTCACCGAGTCGAAACAGACGATTTTATTGATTGCAACATGATTGAGTTATTATTAATCGAGAAATCGAGATCTTTTATTTACCTCGTCAAACTGTTCATATCGGAAATCACTACGCGATGCATGGGCTGTTTTAGAAAGTTTATTTTTAGAAATTGTGGATGTTCGGTATTTTATCTATGGCTGCTATAATAACTTAATTGCCCAATTACAATTAATTGAGTAATGGCTGTATTTGTTCAAATTAATGAAAAGTCACTTCGCCATTTTATGGCTCCATCGATACGGTGTCGAATCGAAAGAGTTATGCAATATTAAAATGCTTCATTGTTTACAGAATATGCAATGGCAAATGGCATATGTCACCCGTCATCTGTAACTTGTCAGATATAATAGTTATCTGCGTCGTATGTTCACTCTTTACGTATTAAGTTCAAAACTGGAATAAATTGAAGACAAATTTGCTTGCACACCGCCAGAGATCACCGAGACAGCCGAAGAGCCGACGCATAATTTATTTCCTGAGCAATCGACCTACTGGCAGATTACGTCGCTTTCGTGAATCGGCGGAGCATTAAAATTGTAAGTTCATTTTCAAACAACGTCTTACTAGCGAATTTAAAAAAATTAAAATGAAGAAACCGCATAAATAATAAATAATGCTTCAATAGTTTAATAAATTAATTTTAGATTATTTTAAACTCAAGTCAGATGAAATATAATATTGGTCTATACTCGGCGCACCGAATCGGTGGTATGGTCACGTTGCGTTCACCCCGCGTCCTCGTGATAGTTCATCGAGATGATATGAAAAGCCTGATTCACACTGCCTTACCACATTTTAATTCTGTGCCGGAAATATAACAGACACTTAAAACACAACACGAGAATATACAAATAACTTTTTTCTTTAAACTATTTACCACTTCCTATTTAATTGTAATTGAAAAAGGCTGATTTATGGATATAATGTAATCACTACATTTCGGCTACGTGACACGCGCTTGACAAGCTTTTGCGCTGACCAATCAGCGAACATCACGCGAAGATCACGCACATCCAATATACGCGACCATAGTAATTTGGCCAGAGCGGCGGAATCAAGGGGTACAATTTGCGGGTTGTTTACTACCGACGATTAGAGATTCTATTCTCTACGTAATGGTGTAGAAATTGTAATTTATGACCATTTTCGAACCTTTTCTACCTGCTAGAGACGAGGTCTGGACAAGCTTCCAAAAAGATATGCCAGATGTTCCCATTCTTCACCCCTAGTACCTGCGTTCGACCTTCCCTTTAAAAAAAAAAGGAATTCGTTTAAATGAATGCAACACAACTCAATATCCGTTCCAAACTGACGTACCCTGAATAAAACTAACTCACATTTAATACATTACAGGTACTTTTTCAATCTAAACGGCAATTATTAATTTTTACTTTTAAGTGTAACATGGATCAATGAAATTATATTTATGTTCATTTCACTATTTTTGTGTATTTTTTTTCTCCAGTTAGATATAAACTACTAGCCTTATATAGAGCAAGAACACTAACTAGCCCCGAACTTTACAAAAATAAAGATTTTCAAATTTCAAACAATTATAAATTTGTCAGGGTTCTTGCTCTATATAAAGCTAGTAGTTTATGATATCTAGCTAGAGAAAAAAATACACTGTGATAAATTTTGGTTGTTATTTTTGGGTCTAAAGTGAATTTTCTAAATTTTCAATACCAAACTTCCATTTTACTGGTTATTTTTAAATTTTTGATCTTTTGGGTAATAAACATTGTTGTAAAGGAGACTTTTCTGAAAACAATCATGTCAATTGCAATGTTGTAACTTAACATAGTGCAGAGATATTGAAATTAACGCTAATGAAAATGAATTAACTTGAAAACACGTCGTGCGCTTACAAATATAGTAACGGTGCAAGGTATTTTTTTTTAACTTTTAAACTCAATTATAGGGTAATCGCATATAAAAAAATCAAAATATTTAAAAATGGTCACGCAACGAACTTAATTTTTATTCACTTGGATTGACCCAGTTGAGAATGTCGCCAGTCTGTTTCTAGCTTAGAAATGTCAATTATTTTCTAGTATGTCTACTATATCTAAGTGGTCAATTTGAAGTCAATTGTACGAGTGATAATGTTTTTAGAAATTTTAAAATCCTTAGATGCAAATGTCGCTTTCTCGAATTCAAGTTTCGAATATCTCCATTTTGTTTCTAACTTAAAAATATGAATTGTTTTCTAAAATGTCAAAAATGCATTATTTTTTAATTGGTTTTAGAAATTTTTAAGAAAATTCCACGATTGATAATGTTTTTACTATATTTATAATCCCCAGATGTAAATTTCGCTTTCTCGAATTCAAGCTTCAAAAGTCGCCGTTTTATTTCTAGCTAAAAATTTTATCAATTGTTTCCTAATGTATTAAAAATGTATCATTACTAAGTAGTTTTGGAAATTTTGAAAATAATTCCAAAAGCGATAATTTTTTTAGCATTTATTGTTTATGGTGGAGGCGTCTACTTTGTTATACATGTTGTAAATATAATAAAAACACTTTTACCTTATTTTTTGATAATGGCAAGTTGAGTTGCCGAAACTATAGTCAACAATAAAAATCCGTGTTATACCAATAAAGTAAGTGTTTTTATTATATTTTTAGAATTTTCCTTATTTCAAGATGTAAATTTCGCTTCCGCATATTCAAGTTTCGACTGTCGCCATATTGTTTATAGCTTACAAATATCAAAATAATTATGTAGTATGTAAAAAATGAATTATTTCTAAGCAGTTTTGGAAATTTTGAAGATAATTCCACGAGTAATAAAGCTTGTAGAATTATTCTAATCCCAACATGCAAATTTTTCTTACTCGAATTAATAATAATATTAATACATTTATTAGCGGGACATCGCCCTTGAAAAATACAAAATAACTGAAATATACATTTCTATGAAATAAAGTAATCTTAATCTTTTTGAAAATGTATTTTTTCAATAACAAACACTCGAGTGCAAAAAATTAAAAATTAATATAAAACATATGGTAAAATCCTACAAAAATTCAAATTACTTCACAAGCCGTCGCTCTTTTAACATAATTTTGGTTTTTAAATATGCGGCAATTTTCAGTCGAGTTATGAATTTCTGAAAATGTATTTTCTTCAATGTCGAACTCTCGAGCGCAAAAATTAAAAATTAATATGAATCGCGGGAAAAAATTCTACAAAAATTCAAATCACTCTACACGACGTTGACCTTTCAAAATAATGTTGGTTTTTGAATATGCAGCAATTTTCAGTCGAGTTAAGAATTTTTGAAAATGCATTTTTTTCAATGTCGCAATTTTTAATGCAACATTAATATGAAAAATAACTACATACAAAATACTACAAAAATTCAATTCACTTCACAAGACGTTGATCTTTCAAAATAATTTTGGCTTTTGAATCTGCAGCAATTTTCAGACGAGTTACGAATTTTTGAAAATGTATTTTTATCAATGACGAGCACTCGAGAGCAAAAAATGAAAATGAATATGAAACGAATTTTTACAGCACCCTGTAAATTTATTAATAATTAACATATTTTTTGTATTACACAGTTTCACTAGTGCGTAATTACTTTATAACTCGAGTTATGTTCTATACTTTATCTACAACCATACCTTTATTGGCTTAAAATAAGGACAATTTAATTTTCATCTATAATATCCCTGAGGCGTCAAATATTACCGATCATTAAAAGGAAAAGTATTCTATTTCTTAATTATTTCATCTTCATCTTGGGGCGATCAACCAGTTAGACATGAATGCACGGCTTATTATAATACATCCCAAAAAAGGGCTCACTACCTGCTTGGGCCAAAGATTTAAAATTCGATCCGGTGGGCACGTGCCCGCAAGTTTGACATTTTTACGACCCCTTGGTGATTATTACCGACCGCAATAAACCCAAGGGCCATGCCACCTACTCTGGACATTTTTAGCGGCTCCTCAATAGCGAATGGATTCGGTGCGCCGAGTATAATTCCATAGATAGTTTTTGGGTAAATATATTACAGTAATTTACAGAATAGGTTATTCATTGTATTATTAAAATACGAAGCATAAACCTAGCGGTAATACCCTAAAACGTACTTTCTCCACTCTGTTCCCAAATTATCCATCATCTTTCGCCGTAATCATCTTAAGGTAATTGTTAATTAATCTGAGTAAGTACAGTCATGATAATGGAGGCAGTCGTAACTTATTATAATGCGGGACCGCTTTGCTAATAATAATAATAAATGAATATTCATGGGACCGATATTATCACGTAATTTAAATTACAAGCGAAAATATTAATGTGCGACTCGGAAGGCGGTTATATCCACTAGATATTACATTAGTGTACTAATGCAAATTAGGATTATTATCTAAATTTAATACTATATGCTCGCTAAGATAATGTTATGCAACGGTAATGAGGACGGCATTATTTTCGAAATTGTATTTATTCTAACTCCGGCAGAGGCGTGTTTTGTTTATTTAAATAATACAGAAGTTTAGCTACACGGCGAAGTTCTTATGTTAATTGTATGAATTTAAGGTATTAAACTTTATGTTCTGAGAGACATAAAGTGAACAAGTTGAAATAAAACATATGTTTTTTTGTTATTCTTCGTCAAGTATTCGCCTCGTCCATTCAATTTTATAGGATTAACGACGTAGAATGAACATTTTAATCAATCATTTAAAAGTAACAATTTATCTCTTGAAAATAAAACTTAAACTGTTACATGGGATTTTTTGCAATGAATCATTAATTGGTAATTAAACGAATTTGTAAAGTAAATAAATATACAGTTCCATTACTTGATAGTAAAGACCAGTGGTGGCTCTAGGGGATCTTCGTAGAGGAAACTAAGACCGAGATGCCGCTCATGCTGCCTAACTTACTTTTATGGAGGAAGCAAATATTCTGCTGCTGTATTGGTCAAATTTTCTTCCGTAGACCCCTCGCCGAAAGGAAAGAGAAATAATAATTATAAATAAAACTTGCATGTAGTCCACCGCTAGTTGTTTATGCTGGCGAAGAGCTAGGGCAGTTTGTGTATATTTCGGGATGATGACTATTTGGAGAAGTGGTTTCAACAGAGGAGGAGATGATAACGAAGACAACGACGTCTGAGGTCTCTGTTGGCGAGTCTTTCTTCTCGCCTTGATTTGTCTCAACAGGGTTTCATGGTGTCGAGCATTATTATGCAGAAGAATGACATCACTTGTGAGCTTTCTGGAACGTTTGCTCTTCACACTGACGTGCAAGCATTCTAAGGTTTCTGAATATCACTTAGTGTTAAAATAAGATCCCAAAAATAGTCACCATTACTTTTCCTGCCAAAGGTTGAGATTGGCATTTTTTTGCCATCGGAAATTGTGGATGCTTCCTGATGTTTGGATTCAAGATCGCAGTGACTCATCACCGGCAACAATGGTGTAGAAAGGCACTACCTGGTTGTTGATAGCGCATCAAATCCTGTAATGATAAGGCTGAATAGGCTATACAAAAACAACATACAAAATTACATTATTTAAACATTAGTGACTCCCTTGAGGTTCAATTTTGTCATCAATATTTGGTTCATAGTTTGAAGTTTTACTTTTATACACTTTTCTAAATTTTCTTCAGTTGTCACTTTCGAGGTGTACCACCAAAAATCCTTGAGCGTACCATAGGTTGACGGACGCTGCTCTAAGGTGTCATTCAACAATTACGTCATGAAAATTAAAGATATTTTGCACTACATTTTTGACTGGAGGATATCCAAACATCTTAAGGACATCTTTGGAGCTCTGATAATGTTTGGGATTATTCACATATTTGTTATAAAACAATGTAGGTATGTGTCATTTTTGAAAAGACATTATTGGATAAAACACCGCATACTTCAAGAGACCGCAGCTAAAACCAACGTGATTTTTTAGTACATGAAAGGTTCTTCAAAATGTTGTATGACAAATGTTGAACACATGCGAACTTTTTTTTTAATCACTCAAGAAACATACAACTTGGGTTAAAATACGTCTAGACTCTTCGTAGAGGAAAATGCATAAAGAGTAAATAAAACTGACAACGCAAAAATTTAAAATGTATTTTATAAATATATTATAAAAATTGAAATCAACCAGTTTCTTTGATTAAACATAAAATCATAAAAATCACAATAACCTTGAAATAGCTAACTTAAAATGAATATAATTATAGTGTTTTGGAAAGGACTCAAAGATACCCATAAAAGTATGTGATAAAAACAGGGCATTTCATTTAAAGAAATTAAGGTGGCCTTGGCATGACCTTGGAAATACCACTCAAGGTCAATCTGATAAGCTCAGTAAATAGATCTTTTTAAACCCTACAACTTTTATCTGGAACATTTATAGTTTTTCAGATATTTCGACATGTCCACTGATTTCCATAAATCGTCCCACTGTGCGTCGTAACAAATGCGTAATTATTTTTATTTGCATTTCATGAGTTAACCTTTGTCCCTTTTTTAAAATGAACATAAATTACCAAATGAGATCATTTTCGAAGTACAGCTGCCAATAAGAACACAATAAAGATTTTAGCCTCCACCCACAGTGCACCTACGTATCGAGGACAACATTAGGAACATTTCGTAGGAAGTGGAAAGTGGAAATGTGCAGCTGCCAGGGCAACACAAAAGACGGTCTATCCGCCTCCCGCTGCCTACCTACGTGAAATTCGTCTTGGACTTAAGCTGTTCTCGGAGCTACATTTGCCGGTTAGACCATATGCCGACCTCGACGCACTCGTCGCACCCTACCACCATCCACAACCCGGAGTAGAATAAGTCTTGGAGAGCAGAAAGCTCATGAAGTACTTTACAGATCACTCAGAATTCAGCTTCAAATTCGATTCGATTCTCATCATTTGATTTAAATTTATCTAATATTCAATAGTCAGTCAACCACGATCACAAGTCAAACAGTCTACACAGATCGCCTTCGTCGACGCCGCTGCCTAGCCGCGGATCCAACGCCACTGTCGTTCTCTGCTGGTTTCACCGCTGCGGCCGGTCACCCATCCGCAAACTCATCGGGCATCCCTATGCTTTAGTTCGTGAAGTGATCTGTTAGTGTTCAGGGACAACATATTATTCATTTATTCGCGGTGGTTGATGCGCACGCTTAATTTATATATTTCCTCAATACTGCGCCTGTCAATCTTTTTTGCCTTAAAAATCCCACTGCTAACGGAAGAGGAAGAGAGGACTCGTGTGTGTTAGCTCAAGGTTTTCATCTTGGTACTCGTTTTGGTCTGAGTCGACACTACCTCCGATATATAGTTTACACCGCTACAATTGTTACCACCGCCGGCTCTTAATTTTATTCGTCACACCGCAATATTTATCTCCGAACCGAAATAATTCACCCCTATCCTGCGAGGAACACGTGGACATCAAGGAAAGGGCCCTTTCGCACTACCTTCCAGAAAAACAGGAAACTAGCTCAGTGAGAATAAAGGTTAGTGTCCTTTTCTTCCTGCCATCCCCCCTCGTAAGTCAGCATGTCGCATACGCCACCCCCGCGCCTTAGATCATCGCCCTTTAAATAGGGCTGCTTACAGTCCGCTGTTGTCTCCGGGCTTTCAGTATCCAACAGTTAGTGACTATGCACTTTTTCGTGAATTTTATTTGATTTACTTCCGTATGTGTAAATATTTTTGACATTAGAACTTTGAATTTTTTTTTTGTAAATAGTCTGCTTGTAAAAAATAAAGATTATTATCGGGCCAACATGCATTTTTTTACCACTGCCCCATCTTTTGTGTTCCTTGTGCTCTTTCTAATAGCGACGTCGACTCCATGACCTAGCTGAAGGTAAACGAGTGTGATATTCACCCCGAGTTGTGAAACCCCCCCGCCCAACTCGATGCCACGTGTACACCCAGGACCTTAGGATGCAAGCACCAAAGACCTAAGGAGAAGCAGAGATAGATTGCGCGTATGCAACGAAAGTCGACGGCAGTCCAAAGAGCCTCGTCATGAACGACTTCGCCATGGCTTGCCCTTGAGAACCTCGCCACCATCGCTGCAGGTGTGCACCGCCTCCACTAGTTTTCTCGATAGGCGAGACCATCCTGTTCTTACCGACGCAACAAACACCATCAGCTGCCAGTCGCGGAATACATGACGCCGTTTCTTCAACAGCCAGCCACCACCGCAGTCGTCACCATAATAATTATACCGCCACCGACACCACCTCTAGCAGCCGAGCCTCTACTGAAGGAGGCAATAACGGAGCCGTGCAACCACATGGCCATAAGTGGCGTCGTTATGCCAAAACTACGCACAAAACGGCCCCAGGATACCAATATGCCGCTGACAAAGCTACCACCTGTCAAGACGCCGCATCCCCGACCAGCTACAGCTGCTTCCCCCTCTCTCTGGCAGTAAAAAGGGCCGCATCTGGGCCGTATAGCCAAGCTGCCAACGACATAAGGAAGCTTACAGCTTCGCCCGAAGTCCCTACCAGCAGATAACGCCTAAGGAAGCAGCGCCGCACAGCTGCTTCCCCCTCTCTCTGGCAGTAAAAAGGGCCACACCGGGGCCGTGTAGCCTAGCTGCCAACGACGTAAGGAAGCCTATAGCTCCGCCCGAAGTCCTTACCGGCTGATAACGCCTGAGGAAGCAGCGACCCGACGGCCACAGACGTCTACCGAAACCAACGCAACCCGTCTGAGGATTAATGGCAGCTCGCCACCTACAGATACCGCAACAGCCCGAGGATGAGATGTCCTCCGGCCAACCTGAATCTGTTAGTCGACTCGAGATACCACCCTGCTTACGAAAGACAAACTCGGACAACAGTGACCACCATCACGATAATGGATCCGCGAGTCGTGATGCGAGTTACCGCTACCGCTACCGCGACCGTGACCGCGTGAACTAAACAATTCAGGCCTAGTGCTCCGCGAAAAGACGCAAAAACAATCTAGTGTAAGTGTCCTCATAAAAGCTCCAGTGCTCCATGAACAAAACCGAACAATCCACCTCCGCCTGACATCATGCAGAATACCACCCAGGAACGTGTCGGGACGCCAAACCTGACGAGCTGTATTGGATAAGTTTCCCAATTACCAAGGTGTTGGAACCAGTACCATCCAAAACACCAGCCCAGAACACGCCACCTACAACCACTCGTCCGCATGCGGGGACTCATGCAGTGGCGCCCATCAAACACGATTGACATCAACATCTTGTTCCAGAACACCTCCAGCTGTTCTACCCAGGCGTCCTATGCACCAGCCGCCTCAAAGACTGGAGAGACAAACGGTACGTTTTGGTACCCGCCGTGCCAATGCACACCTGGATGACAGTTCATCCCCGGTCGGACCAGACGTGACTTTTAGAATTCGGCCACTCCAGGCATCCAGTGATGCCGAGGATCAGATGTACGAACATCCTCACACCTCAGCCTCGGAAGGATCTTGAAGGACTGAGATTCACTGCTAAGATCCACTGTAGGATGCCGGAATCTCCCTTACACCTCAGCCTCAGAAGGATACACCCTCGTGATGACGTTACCACTTCCGGATCCGGCAGCATTCAACAACCAGTTATTCCAGAAAGGCCCAATGTTTAACGCGATTAAAGCCTATATCGCCTCACCTGTCTGTCTGAAGCAAATATTATCAAACAAAGGCAACAATTTATTTAAGCGAAAACTCAAGGAGTTCCTGGTTGCCGAAACGTACTACAGTTACCAAGAATATATTCATTAATATAACTATGTGTTTGAAATTAACTCAATCATTGATCAATGTTAGGCTTAGGTAACCTGTTATTTTAATGTTGTAACCTTTTTGTTTAATTTAAGTACTTAAAATATTGTGTTTATATTTTTGTAAAATGTTTTGGCTATATAATCGTCGTATTGGTGCC
The DNA here is from genome assembly GCA_910593695.2 of Ocypus olens. NCBI lineage: Eukaryota > Metazoa > Arthropoda > Insecta > Coleoptera > Staphylinidae > Ocypus > Ocypus olens. The sequence continues at coordinate 3,759,563 of OU343049.1, forward strand.
CTACAATAAAACTATTTAACTTATCTTATCTCATCTTACTATGACGACTCCAACTGACAGTCATCATATGTACATTCTTTTCTACTCATATCAAAATTATCTCGTTTTCCGGGGCCGTTTGTTATCGGCTCTTAGTTTACCTACGCATTGTTACATACACGTAATTATTTTAATTTGCATTTCATGAGTTAACCATTGCTCCCTTTAAAAATCAACAAAAATTCCGTTAATAGAGCTGCCAATAAGAGCAGAATAAAGAAATGCCTCCACCCGCTGTGCGCCGACTTATTAAGGACAGCATTAGGAACATTTCGCAGAACAATTAGCGGAAATGTACAGCTACCAGGGCAAAATACGGTCGATCTGCTTGCAAGTGCAAGTGCAATACGTCCTGGATATAAGCTGTTCTCAGAATTGCAGTTTGCCTTTGACATTTCCTTGTATATTATGTTTAATAGAAACACGTTTGATGTAGGTATGGGTGACTTCTTAACCATGGCAACGAAACTCATTTCAGTTTTTCTTTGTTCAAGTACTACTAACGTCAAAAAAAATGCATTTAGGGGTGATTTCGTCGCCATGGCAACGTAATGCATAAAGCAGTTTCCAGTTGTCACATTTTCATCCAATGCAGCTCCAAGACGGGCCAAATCTTTAGTGGATTCTAGGGCTCGACGTTTACTCCGTTTTTCGTTCAAACATTTAAACGTGTAAACGTTTACCCTTTATTTGTAACGAATAAAACACGTTTAGCTTAATAAACGTTTACAACACGTTTAATACGAATAAACGTTTACACGTTCAACTTAATAAACGTTTACAACATGTTTAAACTAATAAACGTTTACAACACGTTTAGCTTAATAAACGTTTACAATCCGTAAACTAGAAACGATTTCCCATATTTTTATACTCCATTTGGGGGTCCAAAAGTCATATCTCGGCGTTTCGTAAGATTCCTAATATTTTTACATTCGATTCAAACAGAAACCACCTGGCCTATAGGAGGTTGGACCCTTCAAACTTCGGATGCCGACATTTCGGACGGTTTTCGAGAGACTATTTATTTGTTAAGGCGTCCCAAATAATAATTAATTATTCATTTTTTTCCGCTACCGGAAATTTTGTAAAACACGGCGAATGAACTTCGAAACAGATATTTGCAGGGTGAGTTATACGTTTCTATATTAAACGATTTTCGTCAACACGTTTAAACGAAGAAAACACGTTTAAACGCAAAAATCCGTTTAAACGTATGCACGTGTATCCGTGTATTAACGAGCCCTAGTGGATTCCCTTCCTTGTCATAATTATCTGCACCATTCAACCATTATATGAGAATAACTGATGTCACCTTATGCAGATTAAATTATTGTATAAATTTCCATTGTCTCAGCTGCCAAAAACTGAATACCAGCACGCAAATGATTTTTTGGCCGATTTTCGGTCATGGTTTTCACTTTGTAACTCAACTCGCGAATAATACATAGAAAAGAGCAAAATGCATTTCCTGACAAATGTGTCAGTAGTACTTGAACAAAGAAAAAGTAAAATGAGTTTCGTTGCCATGGCGATGAAGTCACCAATACGCACATCAAACGTGTTTCTATTGAACGTAATATACGAGGATAGGTTATTAATAAGTCACAAAAGGCTATTATAAAAATACGACCAATACTAATACACTAATACCCATCGCTTTATTATTGCCCCAATGCCTGCTGCAGAAAGTCTTTGGGCTGCCATCTGAACCACAAACGCACCTCTTGTTGAACATCGGGAAAACCCACGAAATGTCTTTCGAGTAGACCAAACAGATGATAGTCGCTTGGGGCTAGGTCCGAACTGTAAGCCGGATGTTCAAGAAGTTGCAACCCTAATTCTTCAACTCTCGTCTGGGTCATTCGGGCCGAATGCGACCTGGCATTAATCGTGATGCAGCAATGTTCCTCTTGTCAGGAGGTATGGACGTTTTCTTCGTAACAGCAACTCTGCAGTGTGATTGAGAATTCACGTTTTCTATTCTGGAAATGTGGTAAGAGCACTCCTTGAGAATCTCAGAACACGGTAAGCATAATCTTACCAGCAGAGGACACAACATTGAATTGCTTTGTAGGCGATGAAGAAGGATGTTTCCATTACATCGAATCGTGCTTTCTTTCGGGTTGGTAGTGATGTACCCATGATTTATCACCAGAAATAATGCTGTTAAGCATGCCCTCCCCTTTAGCGGCGTACCGAGAGATGTGTTGCAAATATAAACCCATTCAAATCCTTTTATGTTCCTGGGTCAGTTGTCTGGGCATAATATTGTATGCAAAACCATGAGAACAACATCGCAGTTGTTATGCTGTCTATTGTTACCCGCCTCTTAGATCGAATCATTACGTCAACCCGTCGAATTGTTGCATCTGTTGCTATCTGAACTATACAGAGTGTTTCAAAATTCATGCACCAAAAATTTTCTGCGTTCTCCTCGTAGATAGAAAGAAAAAAACCCTTACGTCTCTTTAAAATCAAGATTTGTCATAAGGGTTTTTTTTCGTCTTATCTACGAGGAGTACGCAGAAAACTTTTCGTGCATGAATTTTTAAACACCCTGTATACTAATTCATAATTAACTTATTTGAAAAAATAATCCCGTTTAAATCATAAATAATTGATAATCACCTACAAATGATTAGCACATTATTATTATTATAACAATTATTTAATTAATTGAACAAAGACAAATTATAAAATATTATTAACTTATGTTATAGTCATCAAATTAGATTATATTATCTCCTTTTCTCTCTGGCAATAATTTTCTCTCGCCTCCGTTTTTTTTTTAAGTATAAATGAGTTGTTTAGAGATTTACTTACAATATTTAACGAATCATTACACAGATTTATCTTCGCAAGTGCGGATTTTATGATCCCATTAAAATTACATAATAACCCTAAAACCATTTCGACTAAATGAGAAAATGGGGATTGCGAAACAGCTAGAATTCACGAATAGCACAGGTCTAATTGCCCCGTGGACCTCAATTAAAGGTAAGAACTTTGCACCTCAAAGTTCCATTTGAGCCCTTTGTACATCTCACGACGAAACAGATGTTGCTGTGAATATATAAGGATTTTCGCAACAACTACATGTTCACATTTCTGTAAAGGGATGAGGTGCACATTTAATTATGACGCACTATCAACGCAACGCACAGACTAATTAATTAAAAATCCTCGTGCCGAGTCGAAAATCCGTGACGTTTCGTGTTTCTTCAGTGAAAAATTTCATTAACTCTCCACCTCCACCCACCCACTCGCACTCTCTCTCTCGCGTTCTCGCAGTCGGCTCATCTGGCTGTGGGGCCGAGGGGTGTATTCCCAGGACGCGGATCGATGCCACTGCTGCCTCTCTCGGCTCTCTAACTCTCCCCCTTCTCCCCGTCTCACTCTAATGTGCACGTTATAATCCGCGCAATCTATCAACTAATTATCTATCAATTAATGATGAAGAATCGGAATGAAATTGCTATTTGTCGGTCATGTCAGCCGCAACGAGCATTTCATCCCCCTGTGCCCCCCCCCCCCCCCCCTAAAAGACTTGACCTAATTAGATAAAGTCGTGCGGGAAGCACCGAAACGAAACCAATTTCGGGGAGGGAAAATAGACGAAAAACACACATCTATAGAAGGATTGGGATCCGGGGGCCGCCGAGATGGTCTTTTCTAATAGACGCTTTATTACGCGGTTGTTGTTAATTAACCCTGAACGATGTAAAAGTTTACTCTCTTGAAATAACACGAGCTACTACGGTTCTCGTTTAATTGAAATTTGGGGTTTTAAAATCTCGGCGTTTCAAGGGAACAGACAATTTTCCGCATTCTCTCATTATGTGCTGGATTTTTTAATCTGTTCTACTGTTACAAGTACGTAACTAATATGTAATTCCGAAAACGGGGTGTTTTACGACCACCAATTACCAGTTAGATAAGTGTGAGGGTTTTCTTACATTTTACTAATGGAGAAAAATCAACCCTTATTTTCCTTATCAAGTCATATAATGACGGCAACACCTCGAAACTCGATTTTTTATTTAGATTTGTATTTCTTCAGTTCTTTCATATTATATATAGTGTGTCTCCGGATGGGCTGAACAAGAGAAAAAAAAATATTTAAAGTTAAAAAATGTCGTTCTTTATAAATTTTATGTCATACTTGTTTATTACTGAATCATAATGGCATGGAAATAACGTATATTAAATGACGAACAATGATCTAGGCCGTTATTTCTATAACGCCCGCTTATAATAATTATCAACAGATCGACTGTCAACAATTCGCCAAACGCAAATCAAGCGTGCGAACTCCGTAAACATCGACACAATCTGTCAAAATAGTATAAGAAAATCGATAAATTTAAACTACAAGTATAACATAAAACGTTGAAGGCACCACGGGCGTTATGAGCAAAAGCCCACGGTCGACGTACATCTCTCGGGCCAGCGGTCCTCGGGCTGTACACCGTCGACCTAAACCGTAACGCCCTAGATACCTTAATTACTATTTTTGCTTGTCTCAAAATCAGCCAACGAATTTGTATATAGAGCTGAAAAGTGTGTAGAGGTCGGAGGATATCACATTGAATAAAATAAAATGTTTGTCTTTAGCTCAAGTGTGTTTTTGTAATTTTCACAGCTGCTTGTTTCAGAATTGGTGGTCGTGAGACATACTATTTTTTTCTATAAAACAATGACATTTTTTCGTTAAATTATAAATACAAAGGGGGTGGCGGGATAAGATGATTGTGGTGGCCCTCGCGCGATTTGAGATGCAAGTGTAGAAACCTTGTTTTAAATATTAAAAAAATGAGATTTGCATACTCATTAACTGTCATTGTTGACCTCTACCAAAAATGTGGTAAAAAATGCGTTTTTCTTAAATTATTCTACTGTAAAATTGTGCGAATTTTTTTCCGGTCAGTTGTGTGATCGGATTTAATTAGTTTAATTTTATTACACCTAAAACTAGAGAACGACATTTTTTCCAGATTTTTTACGGGTCATGGAACTCCAAAAACTTGGTGTAAGCAGCAGAAAAACGTGAAAAAACATAGTTTTTCAGGAATCATTCTTTTTTTGAAAGCTTTCTTGTGCGCTTACAAAAAGGGGCCAAATAGCATAAGTAGCCATATGAACGATCTTCATTATCCCCTTAACTGCGTGTTAATATCTTCACTTCTTCGCGCGAAAACTCAAATTAAGTAAATTTTGTTTTTCATAACTTAGTAATAAAAATATACTTACACGAGTAATTGACAAAGTATAAGTCGTATATAACATTTTTAGGATACAATACAATATTGTAGCATATACGAATGTTAGAATACATACAGGGTGTCCCATTTTAAATCACCACCCCAAATATCTCGAAACCTGAGCAACATGGCAAAAAATGTTTCAGATAAAAGTTGTAGGGTTCGGAGGGGTGCTGGTGAACCTTTAAAATAACCTTGGCGTTAATTTTCAAGGTCAAACGAAAGTCAACTTTGATTTTTTAAATAGAACCCGCTATTCTACGGGATAAAAACACAAACTTTTTGTAGGAAAAGTTTCTTTTGAAAATGCTTTTTTTAAGAGTTTTTTTACGAATTTTGTCCATCATGTTGTTTGAAATCTCAGATTCATCCAGGCTGTGATTCATGCATTACTCTCGGCATTAGCACCAAAGATCCCCGGATCTTACTCCCCTTGACTTTTTCCTCTGGGGACTAGTCAACGAGAAAATATTTGCTGAAGCTCCGACAACAGTGTAGAACATGAAGGAGAGAATCAGGGCTGCATTTCGAGTAATTTCCATCCAAACCCTTTAAAATGTTCAAGTAAACTTTCGTCAGCGAGTCCAGAAGTGCATTGACGAGGATGGACACTTGATCGAGCATTTGGTCTAAGAACGAGATCGAACCTCCAGTCACTGAAACCATCCACAGTCTGAGATTTCAAACAAATTGACGAACAAAATTCGTGAGAAAACTTTAAAAAAACATTTAAAAAAAAAATTCCTATTTTTTCCCTTAGAATACGATCGCGCAATAAAAAATTGGGGGTTCTATTTGAAAAATCCAAGTTGATCTTCGTTTGACCTTGAAAATTGACCCCAAGGTCATGTTCAAGGTTACCAACACATGTCCCCCTCAAAACCCTTCAACTTTAATCTGAAACAATTTTTGCCATGTTGCTCAGGTTTTGAGATTCTTGGGGTAGCAGTTTAAAATGGGACACCCTGTATAGGAACTTCATTTGTCTTTGTTTTTCGCTTAAAATATGAGTCACAACAATACAACAATACTTGAAGTTGTACTGTTTACATGACCTGAACTGGTCGAGTTCCAGACGACTATTATCCACCACGATATCTTTGTTTATATATGTATATATGTTTTATGTTTGTTGACACCGCCGAACATGGGGTCGTTGTAACCACGAGTGTGCGCATTGACATGCGCAATCGCTGTACAGCAATTCCAGCGCCAATATCACTAATCTTCTTTACTGACATCGCGCCAAATTCAAATATTGTCGTATTGTTGGCGTATTGTTCAGCGAAAAACGAAGACCAATAAAGTTCCTATATGTATTCTAACATTTGTATATGCTATGATAATGTATTTTATCCTATAAACGACTATCCTATATACGACTTATACTTTGTCAATTACTCGAGTAAGTATATTTTTATTACCAAGTTATGAAAAACAAAATTTACTTAATTTGAGTTTTCGCGCGAAGAAGTGAAGATATTAACACGCAGTTAAGGGGATAATGAAGGTCATTCATATGGCTACTTATGCTATTTGGCCCCTTTTTGTAAGCGCACAAGAAAGCTTTCAAAAAAAATTATGTTCTTGAAAAACTCTTTTTTTACGTTTTTCTGCAGTTTACGCCAATTTTTTGGAGTTTCATGACCCGTAAAAAATCTGGAAAAAATGCCATTCTCTAGTTTTGGGTGTAATAAAATTAAATCAATTAAATCCGATCACACAACTGACCGGAAAAAAATACAAATAATTTTACAGTGGAATAATTTAAGAAAAACGCATTTTTTTACCACATTTTTAGTACAAGTCGAATATGACAGGTAATAAGCATGCAGATCTTATTTTTCTAATATTCAAAACAAGGTTTCTACACTTGCAACTCAAATCGCGCGGGGGCCGCCACACCCATCTTATCCCGCTACCCCCTTTGTATTCCTCTTGTTCAGTCCATCCGCGGACACACTGCTGGAATAATTATTTGTGGTTAAGTTAAAGTTAATTTTTTAATTTATTTCAGTTATGAATCACCATAACTGTCGTAACTGTTTTTTCATCAACTTCATAAACATATTTGTTTCAAATATTTGTATGTTCCTATAAAGTAACACTGGCCAACACTGATAATGTTTCGTTTCAAAAATAAATATTTTATCTCGGTAAATACGAAAATCACTATGAAAAGTTCTGATTAGCTCTTGTTTTTAAGATACAGAACCAACTTCGGCCTTTCGAATGGACTTTTTAGGGCCTTTAGAATCAAGTTTCAAATGTTTATCACTCTAACAGACTACTAAAATGACAAATTTTTTGCTTTCAGAACAGAACTAGTGCATAAAGATGCCGCGGAAGTGTGTTGATGCGGTGTGTGTGTGTGTGTGTGTTTGCGGTGAAATTACTTTTGCTGTCCAGAAGCAAACCATCAGCGCAGTTGCGAAGACAGCTTACTTCCATTACTTGGTGTGAAGATACGGACCAGGATAAACCGACAACTCCAAATGTTTGTTGTAACTCTTTCTCAGCGAGACTGCGAGAGTGGCAGAATGGGAAGAAACGAGTAATGAAATTTGCTGTACTCATGGTTTCGCGGGAGCCAACAAATCATGTACATGATTGTTATTTCTGCATGATGCTCTCCTTGAAGTAAGGTTGATCAACAAAGAAGAAAACACCGATAGAGTATCCCTGCGTTCCATCAGCCACAAGGCCTTATCTGCCAATTCCTACAAAGATGAAAACATCGGTAGAGTATTCCTGTCAGTGACGGTTCGCGGGTTTTTTTCTGGTACGGCCGAGGTAACAAGAGGTGGTAATTACAGATAGGTGCGGTCACGCAGCCAGCCGTCTCTGCAACTGACCCTACCTATCTGTATTACCACCTCTTGTTCCTCGGCCGTATCAGAAAAAAACCCGCGAACCGTCACTGATTCCTGCGACCCATCAGCCATTCGGCCCGTTCCTCATTCTGCAGATCTGGTAATTATTGAATCACCTCAAAATTATGAGTTTGAAAAGGATGATACTGAAGGACTATATGACCCAGCTTGTGAGGAAGAAAAAGTAGTTAGGCTTGATATTTGGAGACAGAAGGCTTGGATGAGTTCCACAGACTAAATCAGAGCTCAGTGATATAAGAGATGTTGACTTACCAAAGGAAAAGGCATTACTTCTGGGGTCAAAACTGAAGCAATAGCATCTAATCCAACCAAGAGTCAAGATTACAGAGTACAGGACTCGTCAGAAGAATCTTCTTCATTTCTTGGAAAAAGTATGGATGTCAATCGCTTGATGAATTTCCTGAATATAACTCTTGATTCAAATACGTTGAGGTTATTTATACAAGGGGTTCTACAAGCTCTATGACAGACTTTGCCAGATGCTAGCTCTCATAATTCTAAAAAAAAATTGTTAATGAACAGGGGGCCGATTCGTTTTTGTTTAAAAGTTACAAGCATTTAAAGAATCATAATTTTTCCAGTCAATCAGCTTCAATCACAACTAGGCTGATAAATAAAAATGACAGTTGCTATGACAATAAACCTTTATTAACAATTAACAATAAAAATTTAACTTACATGAAAATCACAAAACTTAAGACTACAAAAATTGTTCGAAATGTACACCCTCCGCTTGAATGCAAGCCTCACATCGACGAACTAAAGATTCGGTCACTCGACGGATGAGATTTGGATCATTTCTTATTTGGTTAGCTGCATATTGAATTCTTTCAAGTAACTGCTGATGGGTAGTGATTTCAACATGGTAGACCAGCTGCTTCATGTGTCCCCAAAAATAGAAATCCACAGGATTGAGATCGGGGCTACGAGGTGGCTATGATATTGGACCTCCTTGACCTATCCATTTATTTGGGAAATGATCATTTAACCAAGCAGCAACTTGTCTTCCTCTTTGTGGTAGTGCGCCGTCGTGTAACTTTTAAACAAAAACTAATCAGACCCCTGTTCATTAACAAAAAATTTTTTAGAATTATGAGAGCTATCATCTGGCAAAGTCTGTCATAGAGCTTGTAGAACACCCTGCATACTCTTCCAAGCTCAGTTTGCAAACAGTTGCACTACACAATGGCAATCTTCTTCCGTCCATTCCCATTGGACATACCATGCGCAAACTTACGGGAATATGAAATTACTTCAAGAGTCAATCGAATACGAGGATCACAAATTGCAGATCTGTGATGACTTGAAAGTTCTTTGACTGTAGTTGGGTCATACTATGTTTCCGGGGTTTGTGGGACAGTCGTGCTAGAAAATGTCACTACATATAAGACAAATGGCCTTTAAGGTCTAAATAATCCCATGAAGAAATGTCTAAAACAAGCCTGATCCGAATAACATTCTGCTACCGTCATGTACATTAAGCTAGTATTAACCCTTTTGGCCCTGGTGGTGGCAATTGCCACCGCAATTGTCTCTACTTACTACGTTCTTGTCTCTACTTACTATGACAATCCATATTTTTGCTGTTTATCACTAGATGTCACTTCAACAAAGCCTCCTAAACAAAATACATGCGCAGTTTACGTCATTACTTGACTTGTGTTGTGTGTAAATAAGTGTTTTATAAAGTCGTGCGAGATGGATGCCGATAACCTCAACAATCTATTTGGTAAATAGGAATAATTACTGCGTGAAACTCAATATTGATTAAACTTTTACTGATATGTGAACTATAAGATATGTTTGATAAGTCGAACGTAAGATGTTTGAGGATTCTGCCCAAATAATCCTTGTCATAAATTAGCTTTAGGACCTGCTCGTGGCATTTGCCACCACTAATTAATTCCTATACTAATTAAGCAAATGAGTTCAAATTTGGTATTTATTGCTCCCATCAATAATAATTAACAAAAATTTTGTTTTTTTCAAATTTAAAAATCGAGGGCTGAAAGGGTTAATGAAGACCTTCGTGAAAGCCATTAACCGGGATAGAGAGGCTTTCAAATACCTTACAACGAAATTCCCAAGATTGAGTAAAGCAAAGGTTATAGCGGGAATCTTTGTGGGCCCTCAAATCACGCGAAATTTTGAAGGACGCCGATTTTAATGAAATTTTGTTGGGGAAAGAAAAAGCAGCCTGACAAGCCTTCGCAGAGTGTGGTAGTTCTGGGCAATAGAAAAGCCGATAAAACTCCTACAAAAGTAGTCGTCTGCAAAATCTAATAGAAATAATTGCTAGCCCATTCCCAATAGTCTCTAAATCGAATTTCGTTTTAGCTCCCTCGGAAATTCGACCTCAAATAAATTTGTCTTTGTCAGCGTACAAAAAATTTGACACAAGTCATGCCTTGTAGCTTCAGAGGTGTATTTGTAAATAGGCTTCAACATGACAAAAAAGCGTTTACAGATGGTTCCAAATTGCAGGAAATCTACGGTGCTGCCTTCATCGTCGGTTCTGATAAATATATGTTCAAGCTGCCTAACACTTGCACTAGTTGCGATAAAACAAGCACTTTATTATGAAAATCACGAAGTAGGACCTTTATCATCTTCACCGATTCTCTTAGTGCATTGGAAAGTTTAGGGCACTAAATACCAAAAAATACCTTGCTTACAGAGATCCAAAATATGCTTGAATCAGTAAGAAAATTTTATCATATTTGGTTGGTTGTCCAGTCATGTCGGAATACTGGAAAACGAACAGCTAACGATGCTCGTCTACACGTTTTCTCTAAATCTCGTAACAGCTGATGATCTCATGCTATCTTTGGTGCGAGAAGTAGACGTTATCTGGGTGCGATAGTGGAATAGTCTGAGTAACAGTAACCTTGGAGCCATTAACCCTTTCGGCCCTGGTGGTGGCAATTGCCACCGCAACATTTACATGTCTCTACTTACTATGACAATCCATATTTTTGCTGTTTATCACTAGATGTCACTTCAACAAAGCCTCACTAATTAATTCCTATACTAATTAATCAAATCAGTTCAAATTTGGTATTTATGGTCTTAAGAAGCTCCCCATCAATAATAATTTACAAAAACATTTTTTTTTTTCAAATTTCAAAATCCAGGGCTGAAAGGGTTAAGGACAGTAGCAAATTTTAAGCAGTGGAATTGGCTAGATTCCGCATCGGATTGCCGTTTTTCCTTAACCAGTCGACGCACCAATATGCGAAACTAGACACGTTGCCATTACCATAAAATACCTATTGGTCGAATGTGTCCAGCATTAGATGTGAAGTAGGTCTGCTGGCCTTTTCATCATATTTTCATAATAACTTCAATCGGATCTTTCTTAATTTTAATAACGGTCGTGCGAATGACCACACTCTTCGATACGCCCAAAATTTATGTATTCAATTCAATTCTTATATAATATATAAGAATATATCATTAATTCAATACTCGTTACGTGTAACATGCGAATTGCATCGGTAATCAAATGTACAGTTGAATGAATGAATCATTAGGCATAATTAGAGCAACCAACTTGCACAAGTTCGCAAGTTTATCTCGATAAATAGTTCTAGTTAATCCGCAATTGGCGATTCATCAAGTGGTGCAGTTTCTGAAGTTTCTAATGCATCGGCACACTTTTTGTGGATCAATAAATGTTGAGATGTACAATATAAGCCACTTGCAATAAGAGTACATATTAATCCCGCATTTTATCTAGTTTAATACTTTATGAGAGTAGAGATCGGATCGGTCGATGTTATAAGCTTATTAAAACAGTTTAATTTCTATGTAAGGTAATTATTACTGATATATGAGTGGTTATAACAAGTTTCAGATATTGTCGAGAGCCTGTGTTATTTGACGCAGGAAGTCCGGTTCGCGATACTCAGCGGATTTCAAGGATATTTGCTTGTGCTGATGAGTAAAAATCGAGGGGGTCCGGGAAAACCGCTGGCAGGTCAGTCGGTGTTCCGCCACGAACAGGACAAGGTGAAAATATAGAAAATAGTTTGAAGTTAAACCGTTGTTTTTTATTAAATAAAACACACTTTTACTTAAACCGCGCCTCGGTTGCAATTGATGCTGTCAGCTGTAATACAGTACTTCCAGACTCTGTATGTAATATACTATTACACTATCAAATCGAAAAAAGTTATATGATAGCCACATCAAATTTTTAGTTTGTTGTCATCCTATTAGTGATGGTATTCGTTACGTATTTAGCCACTCCAAAGCGCTGTTATTTTAGAAACGCCAAAGTGGCGGAATCTATTGCCTGAATGCTGTACTGATCTAAATCCGGGTGGCTTTAACACCGAAAAGATATGGATGAGACCTGAAAGATCGAAACCGGTCTGTAGGTGTTCTGATGGGGAACAATAATGTTCGCTGTTATTTTATTTCCAAAAGTGAATGGTACCGATCGCCCATCCAAATTCAAACCCGAGCCAACTTTGCTGGACTTTCGTAATAGTTACAGCTCCATTTGCTTGACTTTCGTAATTGTTGCACCGGTATTGCATCTGAATGCGCCGACCGCAGACTTTGTATGTAATAAATTACACTGTACATTTTTCACAGCACAATATATCATATTTTACTGTTTGATTTTCACTTGTTGGCCATTGTCTTATTTGTAATTAGATGCATTTAATGGCAACTGTTTTGTGAAACTGTGGACCGGCAAGTAAGGATCGAGCATTAAAGGGACATCCTTAAGAGATGATAATCGTGATGGAGTAAGTCGTGCACTATTTCACTGTCTCGGCCATAAATTCGCTGTAATAGCCCCTGAACTGAGCTTAGATTAGCGTCTGAATTATTTTGCGGTACATTAAGCGCAACTATCCATTACGTCATTACGCTTTTATTACAACAGGAACTATATTATTAGTCGACAATATTTTACTCGATTAATTCAATTATACAGAGTCCGCCAGAAAAAATATATACCCACTTTAAGGAAGAAAACTATTTATTATGCGTTTGTTTCGTACAGTGGCGGTTTCAAAGGGGAGGTAATCAAGTAATAACCCCCCTAAGAATTTTTCGCTTATCAATTTTTCTTGTTAAAAATTACCGATATTTCATATTCCAAACAAATAATATAACCGGTAAATTTTTCCAACGCTTTAAAACGTTGGAAAAGGATAGGGAGATTTCACGGAACAGGTGTATGAGAGCTGAAGCACCAGTTTATTTATCTTTTTTTTTATTACCCCCCCCCTAGACTAATTGGCTGGAAACGCCCTTGGTTTTGTATTTAAATACTGATCACACATGTAGTACTATCTTCAGTTAAGCACATGGTGACTGTAGTTGTTCAAAATGTCCGCCGTTGGTGGCCAGACATCTAAAGAAAATTCAATGGAGATCGCTGCAAACTTTCCACTTTACAACTTTTAGATTTTTGCGTACATATGTACTGCTAATTTCTACTTCACGTGCACATTGTGTAGCAGATTTCTGTGGAGAAGTAAAAAACTTTTCCTACTGGAGAGTTAACGAAGCAAGACTTGTAGCTGTTCTATCGCTCTTCCCGATATTCCTTTATGAGTATCACAAATCGTTACATGCGCCTCAAACTTGTCAATAATACTTTTAATCATGAGGTGGATTGGGGTTTCTGTTTCAAACTTCCGCTTCCACCTTCAACCGCATTACCAAACCTGGTAAACCACTTCAAAATGCCTTTTTGCTGCCTGAACATTAAGCGTGCTCCTTTTGTTTTCTCTTCCGTGATGATGAAAGATCGTACTACAACACTCGAAATTCAAATCAATTGACAATATCAATGTCCCGATACAGTCCGACATACTGGTGGACTCTGTATATTAGAGTGGTTATATAGCATATATGGGGGAGTTTCGAAGTATGTGAAAATCAACGGGACAACCCGGAAACTTGTTCGTATAGATAAAAAACTAATAACTGTAAATTTTGAGCTATATCGACCATGGCCTAACCGAGCCCTGGGCGTCTAAAATTTGAAAAAAAAAAGTTTTTTTCCCCTTTTTTTCATTTTAGCCCCCTAATATTAAACGGTCCACTTTACTGGTCAAACGATATACTGTGTCGACAGAGGATGTTAATACGAATCCAAAACGAATTTATTTGTTAAAATCTGACTAAAATTGACAGAGTTGTGAATGTTTCAGTTATATCATACTTGTATATTTCGATATTTGATTAATTAAAACACTTGGTTTTGTTTCACTGATTCTATTTTTCTCTCCGATCGATGTTTTTTGACTTAATCCTTCATCGTAATTAGAAGATGCGAGGCATTTCTGTCATTTATTTTACACTTGTCTAAAGCAGATGAGATCCCTTCCGCAATGCTTGTGGTTATGGTTCTATTTCCAAAATTACTCAAAATTCAATCGAGATTTTCCTGAAAAGGTAGATCCATACCAACGTCAAATTTTACATACATTTTATTTCAATAGCGCGCGAAACTATGAAAAATTGTAGTAATTTTAATGGTTTCAAATAAATACAAAAATAATTGCCATCGATTTAAAACTTTCTAAAATAACTCCAAATACATTCGAAATTATGATTTCGGAATAATCAGGATACACACCAAAACCAAATTTTGTGTACTTTCATTTGAACAGCGCACGAAATTATGGAAAATTGTAATTATTTTAACGCTCTCAAACAAATATAAAAACAATTGTTGTCGACTTAAAATTTTCTAAAATTACTTAAAAATCATATGAAATTATTATTATTATGTGAAAAATCAGCAGATTTTATGTAATCAGTTATCACGAAAAATCGTGAAAAATTGTTATAATTTTGGTGGCTTTAAATAAATATAAAGACAATTGCCATCAATTCGAAACTTTCCAAAATTACTCAAAAATCATTCGAAATTACGATTTTGGGAAAATCTGGATACACACCTGAACCAAATTTTGTGATACTTCTATTTGAACAGCGCGTGAAATTATGAAAATTGTAACAATTTCAATGCTCTCAAAAAAATACAAAAACAATTGTTGTGGACTCAAAATTTTCTAAAATTACTCAAAAATCATTAGAGATTATTATTACGTAAACAAATACTTACACACCATCACCAGACTTTGTGATAATTTCTTGTAATCAGTGCGAATAACCGTAAATATAAAAACAACTGCCAACAATCTAAAACCTTCCAAAATAACTCAAAATTTATTCGAAATTATGATTTTGGGAAAATCTGGATAAATATCAAAACCAATTTTTTACTTAAACAGCACGCAAACTTATGAAAACTTTTAATCATTATAATGCTCTCAAGAATATACAAAAAAGATTGTCAAACAAAAACTTAAAATTTTCCGAAATTACTTAAAAGTCATTTGAGATTATTATTATGCGGAAAACTGCTTATACACCATCACCAGATTTAGTCATAATTTCATGTAATCACTGCGAAAAATTTCAAAAAATTGTTATAAATTTGGTGGCTTGAAATAAAATTCATTCGACATGAAGATTTTGGAAAAAACTGGACACACACCTTGATCAAATTGTGTGATACAATTTTTTTAACAGAGCATGAAATTATGAAAAATTATATTAATTCTATTAATATAAAAATATATATAAGAATTGTTTTTCTTTTACTTGAATTTTCAAATTTTTGGTCACGATTTTTTATTTCCAGACCAGGATTTTTGATTTTTTGGCTCATATTTAAGATCTTTGGCCTGTTTTTTCGATTTTTCACTAATTTTTTTGGTCTTTTGTGATCATTCAGTCGAAAAATATTCTTTATTTTGGCCTAAATTTTCAATTTTCTGGTCCGTATTTTTTATTTTTAGGCCCGAATTTCTTATTTTTGGCCCTATAGTTTGAATTTGTAACCTGAATGATTGATTATTGTGTCTGCATTTTTTATTTCTAAGCCAGGGTTTTCGAGTTTTGGTCAAAATTTTTTGGTACGGATTGTGTATTTTCTTTTTAGTATTTATTTCTGATTTTTGACCTGTATTTTCGATTTTGTAGTCTAAATTCAAGATCTTCTGTTCTACATTTCTTTTATTTTGGCAGAAAATCGATTTGTTTGGCCTGCATTTTTTATTTTTAGGCTCGAGTCAAAATGTTTGATTTTTGGCCACGATTGTTGATTTTTCATTTTGTGGCCTCTATTTTAGATTGTTTACTTGCATTTTCGACTTTGCGGTATAAATTGTTCCTTAATTAAATTCTTTTAGTCTGCGTTTTTGATTTTTAGTCCCGAATTTTCGACTTTGGTCTAAATTTATGATATTTTAGATTTTTCAACTTAAATGATTGATTTTGTTGGGTGATTTTATTTTTTATTTTCTGGCTATTATTTCCGAGTTTCTGGCCAGAAATTTACTTTGAGCTTAAGAATTATTTTGGGGGTGGAAATGGCAAATTAATTTTACTTTGCTTGAATTCTCAAGTTTTCGGTCTGCATTTTTTACTTTTAGTCTAGGGTTTTTAATTTTCCGGCCGATATTTTAGATCTTTGGCTTGTAATTTCGTAAAACATTAATAACTTCGTCAATTTTAGTCCAATTTCAACAAATAAACACGTTTTGGATTCACATTAACGTCCTCTATCGACATAATATATAATTTGGCCATTATGGTGGACCATTTAATATAAGGGTGGACCAAAATGAAAAAAAAGGGAAGAAACCCACTTTTTCAAATTTTAGAGGGCTAGGGCTCGGTTACGCAATGTTCGATATGGCTCAAAATTTACGGTTATTAGTTTTTTCATCTATACGAACAAGTTTCCGGGTTGTCCCATTGATTTTCATATACTTCTAAAATAAGAACCACTCTACTGTATATTTATGTATAATTTAATAATGTTACCTTTTATATTACAAATTAATGTGAATGAGAATGTATTAAATACCACCTACTTCCTCCTGTAAACTACTTAAGTAATTAAGGGAGGGAAATGAGGAAAAATCTAAGATACAACGTTTTCTTTCTATCTTCGATCAAAAACTCCAAATGTATATAAAAATACTTTGCATCCTTCATTCATTCAAATTCCATTTGGTTGTCATTTTCTCCATTCTAATTTAAATCTAGTGAGAAGACGTTGAAACTGAGCATTCAGTATTTCCAGATTTATGATATTAATTCAACACAACTTCAATTCTATCTCAGAACATAATGTCGATATTTTTCATTTATCTTTGTGTGCTTTTAAAAAACGTTGTTTGAACATAATTGCACAGTAATTGTAATGATTATTGCTTAGATGTTTAATTTTGTTGTACAATGTATCTTTGTGCCAGCTTTTGCTAATCATATTATTAGAAACTTATTATTTTTTACCCACAATTGATTTAATTTAATTTAGTCTACTTGAAAATATGTGATATATGTCATATAGAATACCTTCACTGAAATTGTATATTTAATGTATTAGTGTTAAAAAGTATTTTACGTCAATAAATATTACTATTATTATTATTATTAACTCGATACACTGAATTGAAAAAATCGCTGTATTTTAACCATTACTAAAAAAACATAAGGAATTTTTGAATTCAGTTTAATTATGGATTACCACGTCGTCACGGTCACAAACTCTTCAACTCTATACAGTTTAATAATTACCACCAGTGTAATATTTTAGAGCTGGATGACATTAAGCTAATCTTACTAGTTTAACGGTTACTGCATAGTATCATCTGTAAACACGATTTCCCTATTATCTAACCATGCAGCATTAATGACGCCGGAAATCGGTATGCAGTTGTGGGAAATCAATGATTTATTAATCAACCGCAAACATAAACAATTACTGCATTATAGATATTATAAATGCAAAGTAATTAGAATAATTGAGTTTTCTTTACCTCATTGAGGAGGATATGAGAGAGAAAAACGGTAGAAATAAAGGGAAGGCTTGGAAGTGTGCGTCGCACGAAGGACCATTAGGGCACTGTCGTGACGATGATTAATTAATGGCTTCAAGGCTCCATCTCCGACTTGGTGCGTATAACTTTAAGAAGTGTTAATAGTTAAAATATTCTTATGTTGGGTTTTTCTTTCTCCTTACAAGATACGGGAAAGTATTGTCTCCGTGAAAATTTTTGAATTTGAAATATCCATTTTTAGCTACCTCAAGAATTTCGAAAAAATGTCTGTGTATGTCTGTGGGTACTGTAGTAAAAAAAATACTAACGATTCTCATGTACAACTTTAAGCTTAAGTGTCTGGTAAAATGTTATATAACAAAGTTATTATTGTTTCTTGCCGATACTTATTATAAATTTGGTGAATATTATATAAATATTTAAACAAATGTTTACAAAACAATAAACACTTTTCATTGATAAATGTTTTCCATAAACTTCTTGATTTTCAAGAAAATATAAACAACTGCAAAATTAAGTTTTTACATATAACTAAAAAAACTAAACAGGGTATTTTTTTTATCGTGGGCCATAGGATTTTATATGCTCATAAAATTTTGAAGGAAATTTTAGTTAGTAATAAATCAATTATTTTTCTACATGATGCGCTTAGTCAGAATAATTTAAACATGTTTTATTCCATTAAAAAATGAAATTAAATAACTGAGCAAAAATAATCAAAGTACCTTGAATTTCTGAAATGTCAGATTGATTAGTGAATTAATTTCATTTTTTAATGGAATAAAACATGTTTAAGTTAATCTAATTAAGCGCATCATGTGGAAAAGTAATTGATTTATCACTAACTAAAATTTGCTTTCAAATTATATGTTAAAATATACATTAACACAAGGTATAATTTTTAGCATGTAAAATCCTATGGCCCACGATAAAAAAAACATACTGTATATGTAACGTTAATAATGGCAATAATTATAAACGATTCTTAAATATACAAACAATAAAGGAATGGTTTTCTTTAAAATCCCACTAGAAATAAAACATATTTTATAAAATTTGAGAATAAATCTTGGTAACTGACAATCAAAAGTGGTGATAGAATTGACGAAATTGGTAAAATATTGTTAAATAAATATAACAAAGAAATAACGGATACGGAATTTAAAAAAACACTTGACGATGCAACCATTGAAAATTTTTGGAACGGCATTTGAAAACGTACAGGGTGTCCCAAACTTTCTTTGAGAAAACGGGTAGTCGTAGAGAGTTATCTCGTTCTTCTGATGAAAAAAAAAACGTATTACATAAAGGTCTACGATGATTATTAAGAATGTTGATTTTTTTCGGTTTTTTCCATTTTCGAGTTTTCTTTGCTGACGTATCACGGGCTTCAAATTGACATTTGTTTCTGCGAAAGTACATTTTTTGTAGCGTCTTGAAGCGATCTTTCCACTGACGTAAAGAAACCCCGGATCGAACCAGTGGTTTCCTGAAGAAATCATTTTAAATGCAATTTTTGAGCAAAAGTACGAAGGGGGGACCCTTGGATAGAATTTCAGGTTTTCGTCAAAAATAAAAAATCGCCAATTTTAATCAAATCCGACTAATTGGCACACAAGGACCATAGAATTGAAAACCGCGTTCTAATAGGATTCTTTGTTCGTCCGCTACAGCCGTTAAAAATTTTGAAAAAAGTCGATTTTTTCAAAATTTCTCCATAAACTTCATGGTGACTTGCTAACTTTTTTGAATTTTTTTCTAGATGAATTTTTTTAACGCCAATCGTTTTATCTAGTATTTCTGATGAAAAAATAAAGTATTACATAAAGGTCTACGATGACTATTAAGAAAGTTAATTTTTTCCATTTTTGAGTTTTCTTTGCTGACGTGTCACGGGCTTCAAATTAACATTTGTTACTGCGAAAGTATATTTTCTGAAGCGTCTTGAAGCGATATTTCCACTGACGTAAAGAAACCCCGAATCAAACCAGTGGTTTTCTCAGGAAATCATTTTAAATGCAATTTTTGAGCAAAAGTAAGAAGGGGGGGCCCTTGGATAGAATTACTGATTTTCGTCAAAAATAAAAAAGTAATCAAATCCAACTAACTGACACACAAGCACCATATAATTGAAGACCGCGAAATTTTTTACCGCCAATCGTTTTATCTCGTTCTACTGATGAAAAAAACGTATTACATAAAGATCTGCGATGATTATTAAGAAAGTTGATTTTTTAGATTTTTTCCATTTTCGAGTTTTCTTTGCTGACGTGTCACAGGCTTCAAATTGACATTTGTTACTGCAAAAGTACATTTTCTGAAGCGTCTTGAAGCGATCATTCCACTGACGTAAAGAAATCCCGAATCGAACCAGTGGTTTCTTCAGGAAATCATTTCAAATGCAATTTTTGAGCAAAAGTAAGTAGGGAGGACTCTCGAATAGAATTTCAGGTTTTCGTCAAAAATAAAAAATCGACTAATTTACACACAAGGACCACATAATTGAAAACCCCGTTCAAATTGGTTTGTTCGTTCGGCCGCTACAGCCATTCAAAGTTTGAAGGGACAAAAATATTTATTACAAAAGCCGTATTGAAGAATCGAATGATGATATTGTTATTCCCAAAAACGGTTGGCATCCCTGAGAGCTTGTCAAGAACTCCAGATTTTTAAATGGCACAATACACAGTGGTCCCAAATGCCGAAAATGTGGCCAAAATATGAAGACATTATCGGAATTGAATGAAAATTCAATTCAATCAGATTTTTTGACGTTGCTGATTAAGAATCTGAAATTAAAAATTTGAAAAATAAAATGGCGGATCCAATAGGGCGGACAAAAATTATAAAAAATTGTCATGTTTTCATAAGAATTCGGATATAGGGCTTTTTAAGGTCGCTGATTAAAAATAACTAATTACAAATTTGAATAACAAAATTGCGGATCCAATAGGGCGGACAATAATTATAAAAATTGTAATTTTTTCATGAAATTTCGGATATAGGGGTTTTTGAGGGCGCTGAGTGAGGATCTGAAATTAAAAATTCACAAAACAAAATGGCCAACATAATACAGTAATTATTTAAAGGAAAACTGATGGAGGATCAATTATTCGCAATATATAATTCAATATAAAACAAATAAATTATCGGTAGTAATATACCTAGATCGAGGTTAATTATCAAAAAATAGTTTTTTCTTGTTACCTAGTAATTTATTGAGACAATAACATTTGTTGTCTGGTTATTAACCGAGAGCGTCAGTAACAAATAAACTGCTTGTTGGATTTAGAGTTTTCCAATAATTCATTAACAGCAGAATCATCTACCTTTGACAATGCAGATATTCTTCTATGTTTTGACTGTTTACTACAGTCTGAAAAATATTTCCTGTGTCGCCCAGCTGCTAATGATAATTGTTTAGTCTGTGGAACTTCTTGCATACGTTGCGTGCTGCCACTGTTTTTCAAGAGGTCGCATTTTTATAGGACGTTCTGTCAATTCAAATATTTTTCTGTAAACCTCAACTTCTGACGGTAGCTCTTTTCCAATATTCCAGCAGTTTTTTTGCAAATGTAGCTGATACGATTTTGCAAATTTTCAAGATTTACATTTTCGATGTCGGGAAAGGACTCCATCATCATAAGTAACATAAGGCTAACCTTATCTGCCTCACTCCTAGTTTTAGACAGCCAAACCTCAAACAAATATTTGCTCGTAAAGGAACATTTGTAAAAAGTATTTAAGGAAAAAGTAAATGGAGATTTAACAAATATATTATAAATGTTAGTTTACGTGTATAATTTACGCCATGGGGCGTTTTTATAATTTTCGTTCGCTATCCTTGATCCGCCATTTTGTTTTTGAAACTTTTTAATTTCAGTTTCTTATTCAGCGACCTCAAAAAACTCGATATATAAATTTAAATACAATTCAAATAACGCCGTAATATTTTGGCAACAATTTTGGCATTTGTGCTAAGGTGACATAAAGGCAGTGACGGTTCGCGGGGTTTTTTCTGGTACGGCCGAGGAACAAGAGGTGGTAATACAGATAGGTGCGGTCACGCTGCCAGCCGTCACTGCAACTGAACCTACCTATCTGTATTACCACCTCTTGTTCCTCGGCCGTACCAGAAAAAACCCCGCGAACCGTCACTGCATAAAGGCTATGTAAAAAGAACAGCTGCAACCCGCTGTGGATAAATGAAATAAGTTAACGTTCTACAGGGTCTAAGGAACAAATTGTGATATATTATCAGTAAAGGTTCGTGGGGGAATGTAGTTAAAAGTTTACAAAACAAATAAATCAAATCGAAAATTTTAATATTGTTTTTGCAAGTCGCACAGCTTATATATTTCGAAATGTGTAGTTTAAAACTGAGTGAAAATAGATTACAAACCTTTTTCTTGGAATTCCATTGTAAAACAATCGTAGAAATCAAGAAAAATAGAGAGAAATAATTAAGTTGCTACTGACGTACTGATAACACAATTGTGACGAACTGTCACTTCGGATGTCTAAAATCAAAAGACTGTTCTATTTTACAGGTACCATTTTTATACCTACATTAAGCAAGAGTGTTTATTAAGTAGTAAACAAAGTAATATGCAATAATGTTGACATAAATATTTTCGAATTATAACCGCTGCTAGAATCACTGTGCAATAGGTCGAAAGAGGTATCGTTTAAACGGTCTTTAAAAAACAAGAAACTTTTGTAGGAAACATAACTTCGTTAATGGCACCCATTTTGAATAATATCTAATTAAGATTACTAAAATGCAATTTTCCATGGCTATCTTATTTTAAAAGTTTGCATTTCAAGTCAGATGTGTTCAAATTGTCTTCTGTTAACTTATACATATTGTTGAGCTCTTCATTAAGCTTACATTGTAAATTCCTCAATTGCACTAGAAAACGACGCGACGATCAGCTTTAAATAGAATCGATCAAATACTTGAAACCGATTTCAATACGTAATTTATATTACAATTCGCGCTAATGATTATTGAGCCGTATTCTCTTCATGCGGGTGCGCTCAACGAAATGATTAATAATTGTATCGCTAATTAAATTACTTAAATGTAGAATAATATTTATGTGCCATACCAATTAAAAATAACTGCACACTATACGCATAATTAGAAAATTATTTAATCAACACTGTTCTAATTAATATCCATACACGCGTGATATTATGACAGAAGTAATTTGAATAATTTTATTTATTCGTTTGTGCACAATTTAGATTAATAAATAATAATGTTAATATTAATGAGGAATTGGTATCGCTTATATTTAATTGTACGCTTAGTATTAAATTGCCACCCAAAAAATGTTTCAGATAAAAGTTGCAGAGTTCGGAGGGGCACGTATGCTGGTGACCTCGAAAATGACCTGGGGGGGGTCAATTTTTAAGGTCAAACGAAGGTCAACTTTGATTTTTCAAACAAAATCCCCTATTTTTTATTGCGGGATCGTATTCTATGGGAAAAAATACAAACTTTTTGTAGGTAAACATTTTTTTAAATGCTTTTTTAAAGAGTTTTTTTCACGTCATGTTGTTTGAAATCTCAGATCAATCCAGGCTGCAATTCATGTATTACCCTCGGCATTAGCAATAAAGGTACGGAAGCAGAGCAATGCGATGAGCCGTCAGTTATTATTTGATATGTAAAAAAATATAAAAAATTTGAATGTAATTCCACGTAGAATGATATTTTTAGATTTTTTTAATCACGAGATGCACATTTCACTCACTCAAATTCAAGTTCAGAGTAGCGCGATTTTGTTTACAAGCACGGTGCGTCTATTATTTTGTGATATGTCAAAAATATGTCATTTCTGAACGCATTTTAAAAATTTGAAGGTAATTCCACGTGCCATAATATTTTTAGAAATTCTTTAATCACGAGGTGCACATTTCAGTCACTCAAATTCAAGTTCAGAGTGCCGCGATTTTGTTTACAAGCAAGGCGCGTCTACCATTTTGTGGTATGTCAAAAATATGTCAATTCTGAGCGCATTTGAAAAATTTGAAGGTAATTCCACGCGCGATAATATTTTTAGAAATTCTTTAATCATGAGGTGCACATTTCAGTCACTTAAATTCAAGTTTAGAGTGCCGTCATTTTGTTTACAAGCAAGGCGCGTCTACCATTTTGTGATATATCAAAAATATGTCAGTTCTGAGCGTATTTGAAAAATTTGAAGGTAATTCCACGTGCGATAATATTTTTAGAAATTCTTTAATCATGAGGTGCACATTTCAGTCACTCAAATTTAAGTTCAGAGTGCCGCCATTTTGATTACAAGCAAGGTGCGTCTACTATTTTGTGATACGTCAAAAATATGTCAGTTCTGAGCGTCTTTTAAAAATTTGAAGGTAATTCCACGTGCGATAATATTTTTAGAAATTCTTTAATCATCAGGTGCACATTTCAGTCACTAAAATTCAAGTTCAGAGTGCCGCCATTTTGTTTACAAGCAAGGAGCGTCTACCATTTTGTGATATGTCAAAAATATGTCAGTTCTGAGCGCATTTGAAAAATTTGAAAGTAATTCCACGTGTGATAATATTTTTAGAAATTCTTTAATTATGAGGTGCACATTTCAGTCACTCAAATTCAAGTTCAGAGTGCCGCCATTTTGTTTACAAGCAAAGTGCGTCTACTATTTTGTGATATGTCAAAAATATGTCAGTTCTAAGCGTATTTGAAAAATTTGAAGGTAATTCCACGTGCGATAATATTTTTAGAAATTCTTTAATCATGAGGTGCACATTTCAGTTACTCAAATTCAAGTTCAGAGTGCCGCGATTTTGTTTACAAGCAAGGCGCGTCTACCATTTTGTGATATGTCAAAAATATGTCATTTCTGAGCGTATTTGAAAAATTTGAAGGTAATTCCACGTGCGATAATATTTTTAGAAATTCTTTAATCATTAGGTGCACATTTCATTCACTCAAATTCAAGTTCAGAGTGCCGCCATTTTGTTTACAAGCAAGGCGAGTATACCATTTTGTGATATGTCAAAAATATGTCATTTCCGAGCGAATTTGAAAAATTTGAAGGTAATTCCACGTGCGATAATATTTTTAGAAATTCTTTAATCATTAGGTGCACATTTCATTCACTCAAATTCAAGTTCAGAGTGCCGCCATTTTGTTTACAAGCAAGGCGAGTATACCATTTTGTGATATGTCAAAAATATGTCATTTCTGAGCGTATATGAAAAATTTGAAGGTAATTCCACGTGCGATAATATTTTTAGAAATTCTTTAATCATAAGGTGCACATTTCATTCACTCAAATTCAAGTTCAGAGTGCCGCCATTTTGTTTACAAGCAAGGCGAGTATACCATTTTGTGATATGTCAAAAATATGTCATTTCTGAGCGTATTTGAAAAATTTGAAGGTAATTCCACGTGCGATAATATTTTTAGAAATTCTTTAATCATTAGGTGCACATTTCAGTCACTCAAATTCAAGTTCAGAGTGCCGCGATTTTGTTTATAAGCACGGCGCGTCTACCATTTTGTGGTATGTCAAAAATATGTCAGTCCTGAACGCATTTAAAAAATTTGAAGAAAATTACACGTGCGATAATATTTTAAGAAATTTTTTAATCATGAGGTGCACATTTCAGTCACTCAAATTCAAGTTCAAAGTGCCGCGATTTTGTTTACAAGCAAGGCGCGTCTACCGTTTTGTGATATGTCAAAAATATGTCAGTTCTGAGCGCATTTGAAAAATTTGAAGGTAATTCCACGTGCGATAATATTTTTAGAAATTCTTTAATCATGAGGTGCACATTTCAGTCACTCAAATTCAAGTTCAGAGTGTCGCCATTTTGTTTACAAGCAAGGTGCGTCTACCATTTTGTGATATGTCAAAAATATATCAGTTCTGAGAGCATTTGAAAAATTTGAAGGTAATTCCACGTGCGATAATATTTTTAGAAATTCTTTAATCGTGAGGTGCACATTTCAGTCACTCAAATTCAAGTTCAGAGTGCTGCCATTTTGTTTACAAGCAAGGCGCGTCTGCCATTTTGTGATATGTCAAAAATATGTCATTCTAAGCGCATTTGAAAAATTTGAAGGTAATTCCACGTGCGATAATATTTTTAGAAATTCTTTAATCATGAGGAGCACATTTCAGTCACTCAAATTCAAGTTCAGAGTGACGCGATTTTGTTTACAAGCAAGGTGCGTCTACCATTCTGTGATATGTCAAAAATATGTCATTTCTGAGCGTATTTTAAAAATTTGAAGGTAATTCCACGTGCGATAATATTTTTAGAAATTGTTTAATTACGAGGTGCATATTACACTATCAAATTCAAGTTTAGAGTGATGATATATTATTTTTAGGCGAATTACATTGATTATTTTCATATTGGCCAACAAGAAATATTTTTCGAAATGCCACGTTATTCTGGAAAAAAATCGATAAATATGAAATGTATCATGAAAATTCCTTTTATTCCATCAAATCAGAGAAAGTAAGATTATGCCTACATTTATTAACAAGTTTTGAAAAACGAAAATGCCTGGATTCATCTGAGATTTCAAACATGACTGACAAAATTCGTGAAAAAACATTTAGAAAAAAACGTTTCCTACCAAAAGTTTCTATTTTTTTCCTTAGAATACGATGCCGTAATAAAAAAAAAATAGGTGGTTTTATTTGAAAAATAAAAATTTGACCTTCGTTTGACCTTGCAAATTAACGCCAAGGTCATTTTCAAAAGTTCACCAGCGTTTGTCCCTCTCCGAACCCTAAAACCTATCTGAAACATTTTTTTCCGTGTTGCTCAGGTTTCGAGATATTTGGGGTGGCAATTTAAAATGGGACACCCTGTATAAACGAGTCGGCAAATTTTGAAAATTTAAATGTCAAAAGGTGCAAATTATTTCTCTAATGAAAGTGTTATGAGAGTAGTTAGCAAAATAACAAGAAGGTGTCGAAAGTAGCATTTTCTTTAAATTAAAATTGAAAACTCTCACTTATTGCAGAAACGTTAAATAAATTAAATCTCGTCTATTTGATGTCACATCAAGTGACAATTTTGATTGAACGTGTAGGCGGATTTTGATATTTGAAATCTGAAAGGTGCACACATGTATGCGTTTTGGAAAATTTTTATGTTTTTTTTTACAAAATTAGTGATGTAGAATGTCTCATTTTCTTTGGTTTCGACACAAATGCAGGCGGCAAGAGACAATTTTCATTTTTGCAAGTTAATAATCCCAAAACACGTTGTCGGATTTTGACAATTCAAATGTCAAATTAAATTTAAAATTCAGTACTGTACCAAATCCGAGTGGCTTAACCACCAACAAAATTTGGATATTGCCAGCGGCGGCAAATATAACAATAATAATGTAAACATTAAATATTGTTTTCCCATCAGAACACCTACAGACCGGTTTCAACCTTTCATGTCTCATCAGTGTAGTTAGTTGCTGATGGGGAAACGGAAATTACTATTGGCGTTTCTACCTTTAACGGTATTTGGAATACTTATATTCCAATGGTAATCTCCGTTTTTTTTTAATGGAACACCCAGAATATTTTAATAGAAATTTAAAGTGCGTTTTCTTGCCTTTCTAAAAATACATAATTTGTTGTTGTTTTATAAATAATATATAATCTATAATAAAGTTCTTCTTTTCGCCTCCAGATTACAAAATACATCTTTCACGTTACTCCCCAATTTCCAGCCGCTGCTTGTTTGTTATTCAGCGTTACTCAAGTGTTAAGTGCTAACCTGGTGTGATAGATGACAACCTTCGAAAAGCGAGGGGGTAATGAAGAGACGAATAAATATCAAACCATGGATTTATCGCGTATTCGATGAGCCCCTTCCGCGTTGGCACCGGCGCGACGCGACGCCCTTGTCGCGGCGCTTGTTGCGCCTTCGGGGGAAATTCGGTGGAAAATGCCCCGAGAATTAACACCGCCGCTCCCTCTCGGATCACTTTATCGGCGACTTATGGAATCCAATTACCGGAGCCGACCGAAATGTAAAAGATTCGCAGGGCGTGTGGAAAACAAAAGGCGTCCGTTCTCGGAAACAAAAGAGCCCGCGCGCGCTCACTCGTTCTTGGATAAGCAACAAACACGGCCTCATAATTAATATAAAGTAATAAACTATTTTTACAATATGTAACGGGAGCCGGGACGGGAGGTTTATTGTGTGTTTCGTTGGACGCCTTTTTGGTGCGCGGCGCCGCGGCGCTCCACAATTCTCGGTTACTTAATGGAAATACGGCTCGGGTAATTTGGCACGTTTAGAAGCCATTATTTTAACAGTTGCTGTAATTTTAATGATTGGATTAAGTGTAATTAAATGTAGACTTAATTATTGTAAAAATTTAAAATTGAATTGAGGTGGTTTTAAATAAAACCCCTAAAATAATTCTCTTCGTAATTTAAATCTAATATATAAAATTTTCGTGTCACAGTGTTTGTAACAAAACTCCTTCGAAACGGCTTGACCGATTCTTATGAAATTTTGTGTGTATATTGAGCAGGTCTGAGAATAGGACGTAAACTATTTTTAATACCCCTAAATGATAGGAGTGGTCCACCGCAAATTTTTTATTTTTATTTTTTGGACAATTTTTTTAATTTTTATTTTTTTATGATTCGGCATTAAAAAATACATACAACCCTAAATTTTCACCCTTCTACCACCAACCCCTATTTTTTAATAGCGATTTTAGTACTTTAATAATTTTCTACTCTCGGCGATCGACCGCTCGATCAGTTATTCCTTTTCCATTGTTTGCGCCGACGGTTATTAATGGGTTTTAATGGGCTTACCCTGTAGATTCGTATCGATAAATGTAAATAAATAAGTAGCTGAAATTATAAAAAAAAAATATGAACAAAATATTAACAGCAAATGCTGCACTGAGCTCAATTGCAACACCTGCATCCGATGAACAATTAAGTCGGCATTAAATACATAAATTGGTGATAACGATTGATTTATAATACGCGCGCCATCTCTTGGTGGTTGGAATGTCGCTCGCGGTGATGTTACGAATTAAAATATTCTGCGGAAGATTCTTTGCGCGGTTGAGAATTTTTTTAATAATTTTGCCATTTAGTTCAAATTCGTTGATTATTAAAAAAAATTATGAATTTTTGAAGCAATAATTGCATGTTAGAGCGATCATGAATTTCAAAAATTAAAAAAAAAATATTTCAACTGGCGATACATGTTTTTATTAGTAACAATACATTTCTTACATTCTTTAGCTTTAATAATTTTGTTATTTAGTTCAAATCCGTTGATTATTAAAAAAGTTATAAATTTTTGAAACAATAATTGCACGTTAAAGCGATCATGAATTTTAAAAATTCTAAAAAAAAAATTTCAACTGCCGATACATGTTTTTATTAGTAACAATACACTTCTTACATTCTTAAGCTTTAATAATTTTGTTATTTAGTTCAAATCCGTTGATTATTAAAAAAGTTATGAATTTTTGAAGCAATAATTGCACGTTAAAGCGATTATGAATTTTAAAAATTCTAAAAAAATATTTCTACTCGCGATACATGTTTTTATTAGTAACAATACACTTCTTACATTCTTTAACTTTAATGATTTTGTTATTTAGTTCAAATCCGTTGATTATTAAAAAGTTATGAATTTTTGAAGCAATAATTGCACGTTAAAGCGATCATGAATTTCAAAAATTCGAAAAAAAAAATTTCAACTGGCGATAGATGTTTTTATTATTAACAATACATTTCTTACATTCTTAAGCTTTAATAATTTTGTTATTTAGTTCAAATACGTTGATTATTAAAAAAGTTATGAATTTTTGAAGCAATAATTGCACGTTAAAGCGATTATGAATTTTAAAAATTCTAAAAACAAAATTTCAACTGCCGATACATGTTTTTATCAGTAACAATACACTTCTTACATTCTTTAGCTTTAATAATTTTGTTATTTAGTTCAAATCCGTTGATTATTAAAAAAGTTATAAATTTTTGAAACAATAATTGCACGTTAAAGCGATCATGAATTTTAAAAATTCTAAAAAAAAAATTTCAACTGCCGATACATGTTTTTATTAGTAACAATACACTTCTTACATTCTTAAACTTCAATAATTTTGTTATTTAGTTCAAATCCGTTGATTATTAAAAAAGTTATGAATTTTTGAAGCAATAATTGCACGTTAAAGCGATTATGAATTTTAAAAATTCTAAAAAAATATTTCTACTCGCGATACATGTTTTTATTAGTAACAATACACTTCTTACATTCTTTAACTTTAATGATTTTGTTATTTAGTTCAAATCCGTTGATTATTAAAAAGTTATGAATTTTTGAAGCAATAATTGCACGTTAAAGCGATCATGAATTTCAAAAATTCGAAAAAAAAAATTTCAACTGGCGATAGATGTTTTTATTATTAACAATACATTTCTTACATTCTTAAGCTTTAATAATTTTGTTATTTAGTTCAAATACGTTGATTATTAAAAAAGTTATGAATTTTTGAAGCAATAATTGCACGTTAAAGCGATTATGAATTTTAAAAATTCTAAAAACAAAATTTCAACTGCCGATACATGTTTTTATCAGTAACAATACACTTCTTACATTCTTTAGCTTTAATAATTTTGTTATTTAGTTCAAATCCGTTGATTATTAAAAAAGTTATAAATTTTTGAAACAATAATTGCACGTTAAAGCGATCATGAATTTTAAAAATTCTAAAAAAAAAATTTCAACTGCCGATACATGTTTTTATTAGTAACAATACACTTCTTACATTCTTAAACTTCAATAATTTTGTTATTTAGTTCAAATCCGTTGATTATTAAAAAAGTTATGAATTTTTGAAGCAATAATTGCACGTTAAAGCGATTATGAATTTTAAAAATTCTAAAAAAATATTTCTACTCGCGATACATGTTTTTATTAGTAACAATACACTTCTTACATTCTTTAACTTTAATGATTTTGTTATTTAGTTCAAATCCGTTGATTATTAAAAAGTTATGAATTTTTGAAGCAATAATTGCACGTTAAAGCGATCATGAATTTCAAAAATTCGAAAAAAAAAAAATTCAACTGGCGATAGATGTTTTTATTATTAACAATACATTTCTTACATTCTTAAGCTTTAATAATTTTGTTATTTAGTTCAAATACGTTGATTATTAAAAAAGTTATGAATTTTTGAAGCAATAATTGCACGTTAAAGCGATTATGAATTTCAAAAATTCTAAAAAAATATTTCAACTCGCGATACATGTTTTTATTAGTAACAATACACTTCTTACATTCTTTAGCTTTAATAATTTTGTTATTTAGTTCAAATCCGTTCATTATTAAAAAAGTTATGAATTTTTGAAGCAATAATTGCACGTTAAAGCGATCATGAATTTTAAAAATTCTAAAAAAAAATATTTCAACTGGCGATACATGTTTTTATTAGTAACAATACACTTCTTACATTCTTTAGCTTTAATAATTTTGTTATTTAGTTCAAATCCGTTCATTATTAAAAAAGTTATGAATTTTTGAAGCAATAATTGCACGTTAAAGCGATCATGAATTTTAAAAATTCTAAAAAAAATATTTCAACTGCCGATACATGTTTTTATTAGTAACAATATAAATTCTTACATTCTTTAACTTTAATAATTTTGTTATTTAGTTCAAATCCATTGATTATTAAAAAAGTTATGAATTTTTGAAGCAATAATTACACGTTAAAGCGATCATGAATTTCAAAAATTCTAAAAAAATATTTCAACTCGCGATACATGTTTTTATTAGTAACAATACACTTCTTACATTCTTTAACTTTAATGATTTTGTTATTTAGTTCAAATCCGTTGATTATTAAAAAAGTTATGAATTTTTGAAGCAATAATTGCACGTTAAAGCGATCGTGAATTTCAAAAATTAGAGCCTAAACCGTTTTCGGCCATTATCGTCACCACTTGATTTGCTTAATTTCAATGGGCCACACACGGACGGCGGCGCAGCGCAATGGAGCCGTCGTTCGTCACCAGTTACCTTGCTTAATTTTTAAGGGCTACGCACGGACGACGGCGCAGCGCAGCGGATGTGCGCAGCGAATGTTGTGTATCATAGAGCATTACAATAATAAACACTATGTTTTTGAATATTTTCTTTTTATGAATTATACCAATTCGAATTCAATATTCATAGTTAAGACAGGACAACGTCTGTCAGGTCAGCTAGTTAAATTATAAAAAAATCTGCTATGTATTTTATTACTTATTTGGGTACCTTTTATGGTTGCCTACATACTCATATAATTTTATTGAAATCGATTCAGGGACATCAGCAAAAAAATTAAAACTAAAAAAAATCAGTTTTGCACGATTGTTTTAAAAAATGAATAAAAAATGGTGATGTGGCCATCATGTTACTTTCTCCGACTTGATGGAATCATTTATATTTACGCTTTCATAGTTTATTATTAATTTAAATCATATTTTAAATGTACATTGAGCGTTTTGTAGAATCGAAGAAACTGACGTTTAAAACGTCAAAATTATTAAAGATGAAAATGGTCAGTTTACTCAAAAACCAAAGAGATTTCGAAAGAAACTTATTCTTAATAAGTTGTTGACTTTGGCATTCTCTACAATTATTATTAACATAAATTTGCTGTAACTGTTACCGTTTCATAATTATAAACCAATAATGAAAAAAAAACAAATTTCTCGAATAGCAATGATTTTAAGAAAAATATTTACAAACAAGACTGTTTAAATGTTTTTGTGATATTTTTCATATTTAAAAAAATATTGGAAGAAAACAAAAAGCCCTTTTCCGGTGTACGAAATTTTACCGAAAGCTTTTCAGTTCTTCGGATTATCAAATAAGACTTATGTTCAAAGTCTCATATGAATTGCTCAATTTGGCCAGTTTTTTCCAAAGTAATTCAAGGTCATATAGACCGACCATAATGAAAATGAAATACAAAAGTTTTTTAATTGGTTTTATAAACATTATTTTTTTAATGACGAAGGAGTGGATGAAAAAATCTGAAAAAATTTATGAAAATAGTTCACCCAATTAACCATTTGACCATTTTTTTCAAAGGTCATTCAAGGTTATTTCGACACAGAAAAAAATTCAAAAGATTTGAAACATAACTTTTTAAATCGATTTTTTAATCATTATTTTTATACTGACGAACAAGTGGATGAAAAATTCTGAAAAAAATCATGAAAATAGTCCACCCAATTAACCATTTGACCAATTTTTTCCAAGGTCATTCAACATAACTTTTTAAGTCGATTTTTAATCATTATTTTTATAGTGGCCAACGAGTGGATGAAAAATTAAAATAGCTTACCCAATTACCCATTTGACCAATTTTTCCCAAAGTCATTCAAAGTTATTTAGTTACTGGAAAAATTCCAAAAGTTTGTAAATCGATTTTTTTTAAATTATTTTTTTACTGACGAACGAGTTAATGAAAAATTCTGAAAAAAATCATGAAAATAGTCCATACAATTACATATTTGATTCTTTTTTCCATGGTCATTTAAACCCTAAAAAAATTCCAAAAGTTTTTTAATCGATTTTTTAAACACTTTTTTTACACTGACGAACAAGTTGATGAAAAATTCTGAAAAATTTCATGAAAATAGTCCACCCAATTACCGATTTGAACGCTTACGAAGTTCCTTTATTTAATTATTTATTTACTTTTATTACTTCATTTATTTATAGAAAAATACGATTTTTTGTTTTGATTAAAAAAAAAATCGACTTTGGCAATTTGCGTTGATTTAAGGTGGACATTTTCCAATGGTTTTTAAAAATGTGTTAAATTCGCTACATGTTCACATTTAAATCATCAAATCTAAGAACGCGTTCAGCAGTTACGTAATTAAAAAAAAATTGTTTTGACTTGAGAATTTGCGTTTTTTGACAATTTGAATTTTTGGCAATTTGCGTTGATTTAAGATGGAAATTTTACAATGATTTTTCAAAACGTATTAAATTCGCTACATTTTCACGATTAAATCATCAAAATCTAACAACGTGTTCAACAGTTATATAATTTTTTAAAAATACGATTTCTTGTTTTGATTTAAAAATTTACGATTTTGGCAATTTGCATTGATTTAAAGGAGAAATTTTCCAATAACTTTTCAAAAAGTGATAAATTCGCTATAATTTCAAATTTAAAAAAATCCAACAACGCGTTTAACAGTTATATGATTTAAAGAAATACGATG
The DNA here is from genome assembly GCA_910593695.2 of Ocypus olens. Taxonomy (NCBI): domain Eukaryota; kingdom Metazoa; phylum Arthropoda; class Insecta; order Coleoptera; family Staphylinidae; genus Ocypus; species Ocypus olens. The sequence continues at coordinate 3,793,924 of OU343049.1, forward strand.
TTTTAGTTTTGATTTTTGACAATTTACATTGATTTAAGATGAACATTTTCCAATGATTTTTTAAAATGTGTTCATTTCGCTATATTTTCATGTTTAAATAATCAAAATCACACAATGCGTTTAGCAGTTACCTAATTAACTTTTTTTTTGTTTTGACTTAAAAAATTGAGATTTTGGCAAATACGTTGATTTAAGGTAGAAATTTTCCAATGATTTTTCAAAAAGCGTTAAATTTGCTACATTTTTAAAATCCAACAGTTATATGTTTTTTTTTTCAAATACGATTTTTTCTTTTGATTTAAAAATTTGCGATTCTGGCAATTGATTTAAGATGAAAATTTTCTAATAATTTTTTAAAATGTGTTAAATTTGCTACATTTTCACGTTTAAATAATCAAAATCTAACAACGCTTTCAGCAGTTATGTAATTGAAAAAAAATAGTGATGTGGCCATCATGTTACTTTCTCCGACTTGATGGTATCATCTATATTTACGCTTTCATAGTTTACTTTCAATTTAAATCCTATTTTAGATGCACATCGAATGTTTCGTAGACTCGGATAAAACTGACGTTTAAAACGTCAAAATTATGAAAGGTGGAAAAATTTACTCAAAAACTAAAGGGTTTTCGAAAAAAACTTATTCTTTATAAGTTGTTTATTTTAGCATTCTCTACAATTATTATTAACATAAATTTGCTGTAACTATTATCGTTATATAATTATAAACCAAAAATTAAAAAAATAAAAATAATAAATTTTTTTCTCGAATAAAAATGATTTTATGAAAAATGTTTAGAAGCAAAAGATGTTCATTTCTTTGTTGGCTTCAAAGTTTGTTTAAATATTTTTGTGATATTTTTCGTATTTACGAAAATATTGGCAAAAAACAAAAAAACAGTTAAGGTAAACGCCCACTTCCGGTGTACGAAATTTTACCAAAAGCTTTTCAGTTCTTGAGATTATCAAATAAGACGTATGTTCAAAGTTTCATATCTATTGCTCTATTAGTTTTTGAGATACAGCGCGCACAGACAGACAGACACTCACACACACACACACATACGCACACACACAGACACACACAGACACACACAGACACAATATTTTTTTTTTCTAGAAATTGTTGAAATGGCATCTAGGGACCACAAAATGGATATTTCCGTAAAAAAAAATTTGAAAAAAAAATCACGATCACAATACTTTCTCGTACTTCGTAACGGAGAAAGTAAAAATAAAAATAGTGCCTTGGTAATAAAATCATACAAGGTACTTATTAAATAAGGTCTGATAGTCCCCTTAACCAAGTTTGATTGATATGAATTATACAGGGTGTCCAAAATTTAGTGTCAAACATTTCAAACTTTAAAGCAGTTTATTTTTTTATTTTAAATTGTAGCCCGTATATATTTTTACGTCATTCCATGCAGAATTAAAAAACAAACATTTTTCCTAATAACAACCCTGTCCCAATTCCTAACGCATTAAAAGTTATTTGCAAAAAACTCGTTTTATCAACCATTTCAATAGCCATTTACTAAATAAAAATCGAGTGGCTTTGAAAAATAATTTATTGAAATTAAAATTTAACAAAGTGACAAGAGACTATTTTGACTTCATTAATATAAACGTTTAAAGCATTGTTAGCTTAAGTTCTTTATACTCAAGAATAATATGTTTTCCTAAAAAAATCAATTTGGCAAGACCCTGTATATTATTAGCACTCGTCTAACACTAAAAGTATGATTTAATATTATAAGGTAGTATAACTATTTCACTGAATACACTGTCGGTAACTTTGCGAGGGACATAAATAACCTTATTTTCATAACGAATTCAATAACTCTCATTTCCTGCATTTGAAATTTTCATCGCGTCCATCGCGAAGACAGCGCCGACTTCAAAAGGGTTTCCTTCTTTTTCCGAGTTCGGAATCAACCCTCGATAACTACAAAGGAACATGCAAATGGGGCAACTAAACTCGTATATGGCGGGATAATTTTATTAAAGTCTGTCTACGACTGTCACGTCTTCGCTATTATTAAATCCACTCCTATATCATCTGCAATAAAATTGGTGTCCTTGTTAAAGGAAAAATCAAAAATAATAATATGATTCGGTTTATTTTATTACCAAATTAATTGAGTGTTTTGACAATTGATCTGCCTTTGTGATGTATGAATATATTAATTAAAAATATAAACGTTTCATTAAATAGCGGACTCAATGTTACATCAAATAGATTTTAACAATGATGACGTTATTGTTAAACTATTTTTGCCCATAGTTAATTTTTGATGGTCATGATTGGCAGTACTTAGAACATGACAGCTGCCGACATCAAAATGTAAAATTGCCGTTCATGATAATTCATAGGATAATTGGAACGTTCCAATGCACTATATACTATAAATAATGCAAATTGGCGCATTCGCCAACTGTACCGCAAAAGGTAGATAAAACGGAGGCGTAATATTATTAAATTTTACCAGCGCGGAAAACGTACGTTTTTTTCCAACTCCGTAGACATCGTCAAAGTTGGACATGGTTTCCAGAAAAAGAACTTTTTTTTTCACAGGGGCGCTGGAGGGGGCGAAAGGGGTTACGCTTAATTTCGCATGCATGACTTTAAAGAAGTCACTTCAAAATTTTTTGCCATCAAAGAGTGAAAATACTCCGAGTTATGGCGGTTTGAAAATGGTCGAAATTTTAAGAATTTCAAGTGTTTCATTTTTTTCCTTCAGTATATTATAGGTATAAGGTCCCAGAAAAGTATTTCCTTTAAGAGGATCTAAATTAAAAGTTAATAGGTGGAACCGTTTTCATTTTATCGTGCACACAGTTTGGAAAAATCATGTTTCGAGAAAAACGCATTTAAAGTTTCGGCAACACATTTATATGAATAACTAGCTGACCCGACAGACGTTGTCCTGTCTTAACTATGAATATTGAATTCGAATTGGTATAATTCATAAAAAGAAAATATTCAAAAACATAGTGTTTATTATTGTAATGCTCTATGTTACACAACATTCGCTGCGCCGTCGTCCGTGCGTAGTCCTTTAAAATCAAGCAAGGTAACTGGTGACGAACGACGGCTCCGCTGCGCTGCGCTGTCGTCCGTGCATGGTCCATATATATATTTATATATATTAAGGCAGATAACTGGTGACTGACGACGTCCGTGTGTGGCCCATTGAAATTAAGCAAATAAACTGGTGACGATAGTGGCCGAAAACGGTATAGGCTCTAATTTTTGAAATTCACGATCGCTTTAACGTGCTTCAAAAATTCATAATTTTTTTAATAATCAACGGATTTGAACTAAATAACAAAATGATTAAAGCTTAAGAATGTAAGAAGTGTATTGTTAATAATAAAAACATCTATCGCCAGTTGAAATATTTTTTTTAGAATTTTTAAAATTCATGATCGCTTTAACGTGCAATTATTGTTTCAAAAATTCATAACTCTTTTAATAATCAACGCATTTGAACTAAATTACAAAATTATTAAAGCTAAAGAATGTAAGAAGTGTATTGTTACTAATAAAAACATGTATCGCGAGTCGAAATATTTTTTTTCGAATTTTTGAAATTCATAATCGCTTTAACGTGCAATTATTGCTTCAAAAATTCATAACTTTTTTAATAATCAACGGATTTGAACTAAATAACAAAATTATTAAAGCTTAAAAATGTAAGAAGTGTATTGTTAATAATAAAAACATCTATCGCCAGTTGAAATATTTTTTTTCGAATTTTTGAAATTCATGATCGTTTTAACGTGCAATTATTGCTTCAAAAATTCATAACTTTTTGAATAATTAACGGATTTGAACTAAATAACAAAATCATTAAAGTTAAAGAATGTAAGAAGTATATTGTTACTAATAAAAACATGTTTCGCGAGTTGAAATATTTTTTTAGAATTTTTGAAATTCATAATCGCTTTAACGTGCAATTATTGCTTCAAAAATTCATAACTTTTTTAATAATTAACGGATTTGAACTAAATAACAAAATTATTAAAGTTAAAGAATGTAAGAATTATATTGTTACTAATAAAAACATGTATCGCCAGTTGAAATATTTTTTTTAGAATTTTTAAAATTCATGATCGCTTTAACGTGCAATTATTGCTTCAAAAATTCATATTTGTTTTTAATAATCAACGAATTTGAACTTAAATGGCAAAATTATTAAAAAAATTCTCAACCGCGCACAGAATCTTCCGCAGAATATTTTAATTCGTAACACCACTGCGAGCGACATTCCAACCACCAAGAGATGGCGCGCGTATTATAAATCAATCGTTATCACCAATTTATGTATTTAAAGCCGACTTAATTGTTCTTCGGATGCAAGTGTTGCAATTGAGCTCAGTGCAGCATTTGCTGTTAATATTTTGTTTATATTTTTTTTATAATTTCAGCTACTTATTTATTTACATTTATCGACACGAATCTACAGGGTAAGCCCATTAAAACCCATTAATAACCGTCGGCGCAAACAATGGAAAATGAATAACTGATCGAGCGGTCGATCGCCGAGAGTAGAAAATTATTAAAGTACTAAAATCGCTATTAAAAAATAGGGGTTGGTGGTAGAATGGTGAAAATTTAGGGTTATATGTATTTTTTAATGCCGAATCATAAAAAAATAAAAATAAAAAATTTTGTCCAAAAAATAAAAATAAAAAATTTGCGGTGGACCACCCCTATCATTTAGGGGTATTAAAAATAATTTACGTCCTATTCTCAGACCTGTTCAATATACACACAAAATTTCATAAGAATCGGTCAAGCCGTTTCGAAGGAGTTTTGTTACAAACACTGTGACACGAAAATTTTATATATTAGATTGGTATTGCTCAAATTGCTCACTCAAAATGTGTTCAGTTGGATTTTTGGGGTCACTGAACATGAATCTGAGGTTAGAAGAAAATGGCGGATATGGTAATATGGCGGACCTAAAAAAATTTTTTCATCAATTTCATCCAAAATTTAGATATATGGATTTTCATGGTCGCTGAACACTAATCTGAAGTCAGATTTGCCAAATTCATAATGGCGGATAAAAAATGATGGATTCTCCAATTTCAACTAAAATTTAGATATACGGGTTTTCACGGACGCTGAACACTAATCTGAAAATCCAAAATGGCAGATCCAGTAAGGCAGACCAAAAATCATGTATCCAATTTTGAGCAAAATTTGGATAAAAGTGTTTTTGTAACTTACCGCCTCACGATGACGGTGAAAATATTTCGATCAATTGGCCCTAGAAAGTTTTGTAATCCGCGATTAAAAAAAAACTTTTTACACCAACATTCTAGACAACTTAGCCTATCCAAAAATGCAAAGAAAAAAAAATCGATATATTTAAAATTTTTACATTGAAAAAAACTAAACCGACAAAAACTAGTGAACGCATAAATTGTTTATTGCAGGATGAATTGGCAATTGATTTAATAACATTTGGCCGGTATTTCCTTGATGACCAGATGTTGCTTCATGCCCGAAATTGCACGTGCTGCAATGTGCCGTGCGACAAAATGTTAAATATTACCATTGTATGTTAAAATATGCATTGAAAGACGAAGTATGCAATATATGAGTAAATATGCAAAAGATGCGAAAATATGCATTTTTCATAAAATCCTCTCTCTAGTCATTAGTTATAATTTAGTTATGTTTTATGTATCCTAAGTTGAATGAATTATCTGCATGTAAATTTTGTACTAATATGAAATAAATAATCATTATTAATAAATTTGTATTAAAAAAATATACACTGGAGAAAAATATAAATGAAACACTTGAAATTCGTGAAATCTTGACCATTTTCAAACCGCCATAACTCGGGGTATTTTTAATCGATTTTGATGACTCATTGATGGCGAAAAACTTTGAAGTGTCTTCTTTAAAGTCATGCATGCGAAATTAAGCGTAATCCCTTCCGCCCCCTGAAAAAAAAATTCTTTAAACCATGTCCAACTTTGACGATGATTCTTAAGAAAGAAAAAGTTTGAAGTGTCTTCTTTAAAGTCATGCATACGAACTTACGCGTAACTTCTTCCGCCCCTCTCTAGCACCCCTGTAAAAAAAAATGTTTTTTCAGGAAACCATGTCCTACTTTGACGATGTCAAACCAAACTTTTCAACCAAATTGGATGATTCTTACGGGAAAAAATCTCATTTTGGCTCTACTTTAAGGGAGTAAACTCAGATTGGTATGATTCCTTTTCGAACCCTTCAAACCCCGAACAAAAAAAAAACACGTTTTTGGGCAAAAAAACGTCCAAGTTTGGCAACATGTACCGAGTTGGATAAAATATGTCGACTGGATCCACCAAAAGGGCATTTCAATGTGTTCAATTACCTGTGCAGGACTTAAAAACGAAGTTGCTACGGCGATTTGACACAAAGTTATGGGTGTGTATTTTGTGATCTTTTTATTTTTTCGTTTAGAGGGGCGTAGAGCCTTCTCTTTGAGTGGGGAATAAACCTTCTTAAAGTGGACACATTTTGATTTCGATTTCTCAAAAGATCATCGAAATCGGTGGATAGAAGCTGAGTTATAACAATTTGAAAATTACCTAAATTTTTACAAATTTCTAGTGTTTCATTTTTTTCCGTCAGTGTAATTTGTTTGTTTTTATTGGACAAATTGAAAAATAGGTGAATTGTGGTGAGTTGGGCCTACATTTTTCTCGACCCTATAGAGATCGTTAAAGTGAGCCTTTTTTGACCTAAAATAAAGATTTTTGTTAATGGAGTTCTAAGGTACAAAATGCGATATTCGTGATTTCGCACAAACAATGAATTTTCGTGCATACCTCAAAAGACATGCAAAGAAAATATCATTCGTGAAAACGAAAACAATTTCTTCGAAAAACTTCGGACTTGAATCAAAAAACAACAAAATTCGCTTTTTTTCAAACACCCATAACTTTGTGCCAAATCGTCGTAGGAATTTCGTTCTTCGAGTCTTGCATAAGGAATTGATCAAATTTGAATGCCTTAATGGTGGATCGAGTCGAAAAATTTTTTACAACTCCATAGTCATCGTAAAAGTTGGACATGGTTTCCTGAAAAAACATTTTTTTTTCACAGGGTTGCTAGATGGAGGCGGAAGGGGTTACACTTAAGTTTGTATGCATGACTTTAAAGAAGACACTTCAAAGTTTTTCGCCGTCAAAGGTTTATCAAAATCGATTGAAAATACGCCGAGTTATGGCGGTTTGAAAATGGTCGAAATTTCACGAATTTCAAGTGTTTCATTTTTTTTCCCTTCAGTATAGATTTGTTACATACTTACGTTTCAGGTTGGTCCTGTGGGTAGAAATGATCTTAAACCAATGTTATTTAGCTTGTAGTATTAATAATAACATGCACATTTCTTTTGTATCATTCAATAACCGGCGTGGCACTAGCCAGGGAAGTAGTTGTTTCAATAAGTTATTTGTTTGTAGTCTTACAAGGGGAGGATTAGATGTGTGACTCACCGATTTGATCCATCTTTGGCACACTTGTAGGTCATGACTAGAAGTGTAACAGGTGCAAGTAATAGGGCGTACTATTCAGCCGTTTTCGAGAAAAAATATTTTTTTAATTTGTTTATTATTCGTATGTTTATATATCTTTTACGTTAACGAAAGTACATCGAGCTCTTGGCGCATCGGCAAGATCTCTGGCTCGTGTTCGGAAGGTCGAAGGTTCGAACCCCGTTAAAAAAATTGGTTTCTTTTTTATAGTTTTTATAAATCCATTTGTATTTAAATAACTTTATTTTAGAATCCATCCAATTACATTGATTTCATTTTTTGGAGTAAAAGGATTCTTAAACAAATTAATCAGAAGATTGAAAAACCAATAATTAAATTTCCTTTTTCGATATTATTTTCTATATGCTGAAAAAAATACTGGAAATAAAAATATTATTATCTCCGGTTTAATTTGTTTAACAATTCTTCTCCTAAAAATGAAATTAATATAATTTATTCTAAAATTAACATTTTTACTTTGTAAAAAAAAACTATAAAAAAAGAAAATTATTTTTAAAGAAGTCGATCCATCGACCTTGCGACCGCGAACCGGAGATCTTACCAATACGCCACGGGACCGGTATTTTTCATTAACATAAATGGTACATAAATGGTACATAAACACACTACAAATAAAAAAAAACCTTTTTTTCTCGGAAACGGCTGAATAGTGCACCTGTTACACTCTCAGTCATGACCTACACTTGTGCCAAAGATGGATCAAATCGGTGAGTCACACATCTGATCCTCCCCTTGTTAGTAAGACTTAATTTTGCTCTGCAAAGTTACGAACAGGTTGAATATTCACATATTCGGGCTATACCACGTTTTATTACATTTATTTGTGAGGTTGCCTCAAATTTATTTGTAAATATTTTTAGTACGCCTAGAAATCGTGCTACGTTACGTTTTAGACCTTAGCGTAACAAGAATATTTTTCCAATCATTGAAACACATTGATTATTTGTTTATCGGACTGTGAAATAATTTGCATATAAAACAATAAACAAAATTAGCTGAATCGGAAAATATTCAATTTACTTTTATAGTATATAAATGTATTCATTGCATTGGCTTTTTGAATTTTGATTTGAACTGAAATTTACACGCATATGCAAGGTATAAATAAATAAATAATAAATATGTTGATTGCGCATCAGGAATAACCTAATAATGGGACACATTACAATAAAATAGTAATAAAAAACTAGTTTTTCAAGCCTAAGTTGATGTATGTTAAATTGTGTTCTTTATGTGAAATAGTGAAATATAAAATTAAGAAAAGTAACTGGTCACGAACGACGGTTCCGCTGCGCTGCGCCGTCGTCCGCGTGTAGCCTATTAAATTTGAGCAAAGTTACCGGTTGACTAAATATAGTATGACATTTTAACACTCTTAATTTTATAAATTCAAAAAACGAAATATAGCCTGAATATATAAATATTCAACCTGTTCGTAACTCTGCAAGCAAAATTAAGTCTTACTAAGACTATAAACAAATAACTTATTGAAACAACTACTTCCCTGGCTAGTTACTTAATTTTTACATATTTTAGGGTTCAGTTTTATAATTTAAAGTTTTCAAATTCAATTTAGTTTTATTTTTCAAGTTAGTCCTGTGGATAGAAATAAGGGATCTTAAACCAATGTTATTTCACTAAGTACTTAGTACTAGTAATAACGCAAATTTCTTTTGTATCATTCAATATCCGGCGTGGCATCAGCCAGGGAAGTAGTTGTTTCAATAAGTTATTTGTTTATAGTCTTAGTAAGACTTAATTTTGCTTGCAGAGTTACGAACAGGTTGAATATTTATATATTCAGGCTATATTTCGTTTTTTGAATTTATTTAATACTCTCTGCAACAAGTAAGGTTGTTTCTATTTTATTTACTCTTAATTTTATTTTTCCAAAAATAAATCACCACTGAATACCTTCGGGTATTGGCTTTTTATGGCCAACATTATATCCCTTCAATTTTGTTTTGTTCGGAGATATGTATTTTTAAAGTGAATTATGAAAAAGCACATTTCTTTTTTAAATAATCTTGAAAATATTATTAATTGAATAATCTTGAAAATAATTTCATTGAAAAGGGCACCCTCAATTATGTAAACGCTAAAAATCTCATTATAATATATTAATTACAAGTCCATATACTTTTAATGTACCATCTCGGTCTGACACCCTGTATTGTTACAAAATTAACATCGAAATTAGACGATATTGGAAATAAATTATTTAATTTAAGAAAACTGCTAAATAACTTCATTATTACAATTAGTTTTCTTGATTGAAACTTGGATGAGTATCCAACCCAGTTTAATTCAGATGTAATATAACCACATTTAGAAAATAATCATGTGTGTAACTAAAAAAAATTGAGAGATTTTTTAAAATTATAATTATTAATTTGTGCAGATTCACTCCGTTACGCAATATATCCTATCACGTTTCTGAAAATGTGTACTTACTCTTCTGCGTTTTAATGTACGCACACTTCTGCCGTTATCAATGTTTTTGGAACAGTGGCTTCTCGCAAAATAAAGGCAGGTCTAATCTGAATGGCACACTTGGTTAATCATATGTTGCTTATTGAATTACTTCCATCGATTACATTGGAAATTTTTAAAAACCTCTAAATACCCCAGTGAAAAACATCGTGTTGTTATAAATAACTTGTTATACTAAAGAATTAAAATTTTCAAAAAAAATTAATAAGAAGTTTATTATTTAACATAATAAAATATTTCTAGGGCGATCTCAAAAGTGTATTAAAACGGAATGAAACGCAAACATATCTCGCACACCTCCGAAAATAAGGGATGTTGCTAAAGATGCGGTAAACAAACAATTTCCAAGGAAGTCGAAACCAAATTGTGTTTATAGTATGTCACGTGCTTGTTTATATTTACACTTGTTTGGCTGTCGATTCGATCGCCGGAAATATTTATCACCGTTAAATGCACACATTATCGGCTCTGTTTCTTTCACGCTATTTATTTTTTTGCAAACAAAGTGTTAAATATAATAAATTACATTTTTTTCGCTGTAATACAACACCGCGCTTTCGTGAAATTATCATCAACTGTTCGTCCTGTGGTAATTTCTCACGTTTTTCGCGCTGGTAAAAATTTACCATATTAATAATAATAATAAACATTTTATTCACTGATCATAAAACCATAATATAAATTAAAGATAATACAGCTTTGATATGGAATAAGTCAATTACATAAATAATTAATAAAAAATAATAATAGTGACAATTAATAACAGCAATAATAACAATTTTTCTGGCAGATTACAGTTTAATACGCCTCCGTTTTTTAACCTTTTATGGTATTGTTGGCGAATGCTTCAATATGCATTATTTATAGTAAACGACGCATTAGTGCGTTCCAATTATACCATGAATTTTCTTTAATCTTTATATCTAAATGCAAATTTATGTCTTTCTATCGCACAGCACAGCCGATTATGTTCGACTACTCTATAGATAATATATCAATAGAAAAAGTTAACCAGATTCGCGATCTGGGTGTGCTGTTCGATAGAGAACTGACTTTTATTCCACATTATAACAATGTAACAAATGCAGCTTATAGAATGTTAGGTTTTATTCGTCGCATAACTGAACCATTTAAAAATCCTCGTACCATACTAAAACTGTATTACGCCTATATTCGTTCGAAACTGGAGTACTGCGCAATTATTTGGTCACCATCCTACAACGTCCATTGCAACTCATTAGAACGTATACAAAAGAAATTTGTAAATTTTTTGTATTACAAAGTGCTGTCAACCTATCCAGATGAGTCGGTAACATACGAACATATTTTGTCAATGTTTAAATTAAAATCCTTAGCATCACGCAGAAAGATAACTTCTATGAGATGGTTGTATCAAATATTGCATGGAGAAATTGACGATCCGAATATTCTTTCCTTGATTAACATATATGTGCCGCGGTGTGGTAGTAGAAATGTTAATACTTTCATATGTAAGCGAAGTTTTACTAATTTATATTTTAATTCGCCAATAAATACAATGATTCGAACGCATACTAGCATACAAGACTCCATAGATATATTTAGCTCCACGAGTCGCCATTTTACAAATACTATAATGAATTTGTTTTAGTAACCACAAAATTGCCTAAAATTGTTATTATGCTTGTGTACAATTTCATGTAATATTTTAATCTCTGAAATGTTATTATAAATGTCGCTATGTTTGATAACTTTTCCCTGTTATTAGATCTTAGGTATCTGTTGGGAAATAAATGAATTATTATTATTATTATTATTATTATTATTAACGGCAATTTCGTCTCTGTTTCTTTCGGCTATTGGTTTTTCAAATAAAATGTTAAATACAATGAATTACAAACTGTTCGCGTGAGTTGTGCGTCGCTGCCAAACGTCGCTTTAGTGAAATTATCATCAACCATTCGTCCGATGGCAATTACGTTGCAAAAACTCTAAATATTAAATTCACACTTTTACTTGAAAAATTTCTTATGTAAGATAGCATTTTTATACTGCCGGTTCGTTTTTTTTTCCAATATTTTCTCAAAATCAAGAACAAAAATAGGGGATTGCTGTTTAAAAACAAAATGGGTGACGTCACTACTCGAAAAAAAGTGACTACTGAAAATCGACTTTCATGCTAAAATGTGTATTTTTATAAAAGAAAATCGACTTGTTCTAAGATTTTTTCAAAAAAAAATTATTTCGGTTTTACTGAATATGGTTCATACTTCCGTTACGAAGTACGCGAAAGTATTGTGATCGTGATTTTTTTCCAAAAATTTTTCTTACGAAAATTTCCGTTTTGGGGTCCCCAGATGCCATTTCAAAAATTTCTGAAAAAAAAAATGTGGCTGTGTGTGGGTGTGTGTGTGTTTGTGTGTGTGTCTGTCTGTTTGTGTTCGCTGTATCTCAACAACTAATTGAGCAATTGATGCAAAACTTTAAACATAGGTTTTATTTCATAATCCGAAGAACTGAAAAGCTTTTAGTAAAATTTTGTACACCGGTGTTTTTTAACTGTTTTTTGTTTTTTTCCAATATTTTCTTAAATATGAAAAATATCACAAAAACATTTAAGCAAATATTGAAGACAATAAAGCAATGAATATTTGTGGTTTGAAAATATTTTTCATAAAATCATTGTTATTCCAGATTTTTTTTTTCAATTTTGGTTTCATAATTATGAAACGATAATAGTTACAACAAATTTATGTGAATAATATTATAGAGAATGACAAAATGAACAACGTATAAAGAATACGTTTTTTTCGAAATCTCTTTGGTTTTTGAGTAAACTCAGCTTTTAAATTTGCAGTATAATTTTTCCATCTTTCATAATTTTGACGTTTTAAACGTCAGTTTCATCCGAGTTTACAAAACGCTCGATGTACATTTAAAATATGATTTCAATTGAAAATAAACCACGAAAGCGTAAATATAAATGATACCATCAAGTCGGAGAAAGTAACATGATGGCCACATCACCATTTAATATTTGTATTTACTTTGTATGTTCTGTTTGTGTGCTGAATTTTATATGTAAATATTTCTAGTTTAAAAACATTTTTAATACCTCTTTTGAAACATCCCCATTTCACGAAAATCATAGACGACTAAATGAACAAAATTTTATTTTCTGGACATTTATTGTCATCGACATGAAACTTCACAAAACTATTAAAAAACATTCATCATCCCAAAATTTCGAGATAATCTCATTCAAACGGAGCGTGAATTTATCGGAACATACAAACATTTTCGAGTCTTAAAAAATATATATAAAAACAGTTGCAATTGACTTGAAATTTTATAAATTCATTCAAAACACATTGGGGATTATAATTCCATTAAAATCTGTAAACACCACATCCCTAAATTCTGTATTTTGATAAATAGAAATCTGTCCGAGGAATATTTTAAGTAGTGATGGGCCGATTCGGATAAAAATAATCGGTGACTCCGATTATTGAAATAATCGGTGACTCCGATTATTAAAATAATCGTCGAGTGGCGATTATTTTTAATCCGATTCGAAATCGTATTCCGATTCGGACTCGTATTCCGATTCTGAATCGTATTTCGATTCGGAATCGTATTCCGATTCGGATTCGTATGCCGATTCGCATTCGTTTGCCGATTAGTATTCGTATTCCGATTCGGATTCGGATGCCGATTCGTATTCGTATTTCGATTCGAATTCGTATTCGGATTCCGAATATTATTCCGATTCGGATTAATATTCGGATTCGGATTTGCGTGGCATATCAACAGTTTGGCACTTCATGGACAGTAGACGCAGTGTTTTTGCGGTACTAGGGCGCATCATGGTCCTTCGGATTTCGTTTTATTGCGTCTTGTCGGGTCGATAATAAACGTAGAGATAAAAGCGGCGCGTTTCTGTTATTTCTGAAGATTTAAGTAATTACAATTCGAAAAAATATATCTCTACTGTTAGAAATAGGATTAGGATTCTCCGTCACGAAGTACGAGATTTAAATATCGAATATGACCGGTAGGGGTACAATTTTCAAGGGAAGGCCTTTTTTTGTTTTCTTCGACTCTCCGATTATTTTTTTCCCGATTTCGTTTATTTTTCCAATTCCGATTATTTTTTTTATTTTTTCGATTATCAAGAGATACTCCGATTACGATTATCATCCGATTATTTCCGTCATCCGAATCCAAATATTAAATTAAATTAAATTAAATTAAATTACTTTATTTTATTTTACGGTATACACCTTTTACATTAAATAATAATCAAAAAGTAAAAATAAACGCAGTTATTTACAAAAATATATATATAAATATAAATATAAATCAAACAACATAATCAACATGTACTTGTACAAATGTTCATGACCTTACACATTTTAATTTTAATTTTAAATTAGATAATGATGTGTTAAACAAGTCACAACAAGGATAAACATTTGCGTGTGCCATTAAGCGGCCTATAGAGTTATGGAGACCTGATGCAGTTCTAAAATTATCTAAATAAAAAATGTTGTTGGAACGAGTTTTTCTATTTGGGACAAAAAATGCCAGTTGTTCTAACAGAAAGGGAGAGTTTAAATGTCCATTAATGATCCAGTGTAGAAAACAAATGTCCAACGTTATTCGACGATCTTCTAAAGCCGTGATGTTCAGTTCTCTCATGATAGAATCATATTCACCAGTAGTATGCTGACGTCCGTTTTTGTGTTCCATGCAACGTAAGAATTTCTTTTGTACCCTTTCGATTTTGTTGATGTTGACATCTGTCGAGGGCGTCCAAATCGTAGATCCGAATTCCAATTGAGACCTCACCAGGGAACAGTATAAAGTTTTAATACAATCCGCATCCAGACTTCTACTAATACGCCACACAAAACCCCACGTCCGAAAAGCCTTGATACAAATATTTTGAATGTGGGAGTTAAAACAAAGTTTAGTATCGAATGTAATTCCTAAGTCTTTTATTGTATTAACTCGCTCAAGGTTAGAAGAGCCGATGGTGTATGCAAATAGTATTGGATTCCTGCACCGGAAAGTTGACATGGAATAACATTTATTAAGGTTCAAAAATAGACCGTTTTTAGTGCACCATTCGTTAAGACGATCCAAGTCCTCTTGTATTTCGCAGCAATCGTTTGCATTATTCACCACATTAAATAATTTTAAATCGTCTGCGTATAAAAGAAACCGGCTGTGCTTAATAATTTCATGTAAATCATTAATAAATAGCACGAACAATATAGGACCACAATGTGATCCTTGTGGCACACCCGATGTAACATCAATTGCATTTGATAGAAAATTGTTTATTTTAACATGTTGGGTACGATTTGAGAGAAAGGAAGATATCCAATTCAAGGTATTGTTGTTGAAATCATATAATCTCAACTTATCTAATAAAATATTACAATCTATTCTGTCGAATGCCTTGGTGAAATCAGTATAAATTGTATCTACTTGTGTACGTAATTCCAAGGCATTTGACAAATACTGCTTATACTCCATCAGGTTTGAACCAATGGAACGGCCAGGCATAAATCCGTGCTGATTATTAATTATAACGTGACGTGAAAACCACTGTAATTGACGAGCAACAATTCCATCAAGCAATTTAGGGATTATAGACTGAATAGCCACTCCCCTATAATTCTCCATAAGTCGTCTGGATCCCGATTTAAATAGAGGAATTATGTGACTAACCTTCCACTTTGATGGCACCAACCCTAATGTTAACGATTTTGAAAATAAACTGTAAATTGGTCGGCATAACGAGAAAATACAATTTTGAAGGAAGTAACTTGAAATGCCATCAGGGCCTTGTGTATTTGTTGGTTTAAGACCCGCAATGGAATTAAATACTTCTTGAACAGTAACAACCAGAGGGTTATCTTGGATTAAATTTAAACTGCAAGCATCATTTAAATTTGATTGATAATTTGAAGTTGTATATACTGAGGAAAAATATTTCGAAAATAGATTCACAATATCTGGTCCATTGCTTGCATTACTATCATTGTAGGACATTTCATTTGGGAAACCATCTTCTTTATTGAGCTCTTTAACATATTGCCAAAAATATTTTGGATTTGACTTAAGAGAAGATCCAACACCGGATAAATAATTATTATAATCCACATTACTCAAATTTTTGCATTCCTCACGAATGTTTGAAAATAAATCATAATCGTAATATGCACCACTTTGTTTATATTTTGCATGTGCTGCTTTCTTTTTCCGTATCAGCGAAATTAAATCTTTCGACATCCAAGACGGATAAGTTCTATTGTAAGTGTGAGAATACTTGTAGGGAACAAACTGATCGATTGCTGAGTAAATAATTTTGTAAAAAATATCAATTATATGATCCATATCATTATTTAAAAAGATGAAATCCCAATTTATTTCATTTAAGTGCATATTCAATAACTCGAAGTTTGTCAAATGAAACAAATATTTTTTCTCGTAAGTAATAATGTTTTTAATGTGTTCGACTGAAAACGTAATATTGTAAGCGTTGTGATGGGCACTCTTCGGAAGAAGAAGGTCATGAGCAATAGAGATATTTGTGTCAGTAGCAGTTGAGAAACATAAATCCAGAAATACTCCTCGGGAATTTGGGATATTATTTATTTGATTAGCATTTAAAAAACTATAACAATTTACTAGGCTATTCGCAATGGGATTAAAGTGAGTTCGATTGTCCCATTTAATATTTGGAAGATTGTAATCGCCACAGACTATTATATTGTTACATTTATACAACTCACAAAGTTGCTCAATGCCATTACAATGTTTTTGATATTTATCGATTGTAGACGCTGGAGTAATATAAACACCACCAATTATGTATGATACTGTATTAGATTTAAACAGAACAAAAAGTTGCTCAATCGAGTTGTCATGAGAAATGAAAGATGAAGCAAAACATTTTTTGATTGCGATTAAGATTCCACCCCCTCTAATTTCGCCATCGATGGAACGGTCTGACCTATAGATATTATAATTAGGCAGATTAAGTTGACTATTAGTTATTGTTTCATGAAGCCATGTTTCAACGATAATAATAATATCATAATCGGTACAATTAACGCTAAGTGAAAAATCTGATAATTTTGTTCTGATACCACTACAGTTTTGAAAGTAAATATTTAGTTTTTTAATGCTGGTTGCTTGTTTCGTCCGGCATATGCCTTTGCTAAACAAGGTATCCCATTACGATATATAATGCGCAGATCAATTTCACCTTCGAGTTTTCTCTTCTCTAATTCATTCTTTAGTTTAGAATAGTGATCCATTTGTTTTTTAGTTCTATCCGATCTAAAAACAAAATTATTATTTGGAGCACTCGAGTTGCTCCTCAATACCTCTCTTGCATCATCCTTCGATTTAAATATAATTTTCAATGGTCTGGGCTTGTTACTGTTAGTTGGTATTTTACCTAAACGTATAGTTTTTAGGGGTTTAACGTTAATATTGCGAGTCTCCAGAATATTGTTAATTCCAATCATATCGTGATTTACTCGTTCTTCTAATACAGATGATGATGATTCATTAAAATTGTACAGAATGGTATTAGCTAATCTGAGACGCCTCTCTTCAAGCTCGGTTAAAATATCTTCATAAGTATCACCTGAGAATTGGTTTAATTTTGAAATTTGAGATTCGTAATCTAACTGTTTGCTTTCAAGCTGGATTAAGCGGGATTCAATGTTGTCAAATCGACACGTAATGGAATTTTTTAGATCCTTCAGTTCTTCCTTAAACGATTTGAATTCATTAGTAATCAATTTGTGTAACGACTCAATTGTTAAAGAGGATTGAGAAATTCCGACAGGCGTAATACATTTTGGACAGATCCATTTAGATTTGCAAGAAATAATATTAGCAACTTCAGTTTCACTCAAACCAACACATTTACTATGTAAATGTTTTAAACATTTTCCTGAACACTTAACGTATGGTGTATTTGGAGTGACTCCTCGATCGCATACTCCGCATAGATTAACCATTGTAATAAAGTATTAAATAATAATAGAATTAAATTTAAAAGGGATTAATTCACACGGGACACACTCTTCACACCGCCGCGGTCTTTCGTGGTGACTAACAATGCGACATACAAGGATAAGTAGACCACGGAATAGGTGAAAAATGTAAACACAGGGAAAAAACAGATAAAAAGTATACAGATAAAATGTATACGGCCTTAAGAATGGCGTTGATGTCGAAAATGAATTTTAAGGTTAATCTGCAAATACTCTAAATAATCGCGAATTACTTACGGCTTATAATCACCGATACACCAAACTAACTCTTGCACTGTATACTACCGAATATACTAAATTACTATAAATAATATTAATTATTTTCTTGTTAATCACTCAATAAATAAGCAGGTACATGTGACATGTGTACTCACTGATACAACAATGAAACTCATAATATGATTATTAAAATCATCCGATTATCCCATCACTAATTTTAAGTAAGAAATTGTTAATTGTTTGATTAATTTATTCCATACTTATACAATATCTTAATTAATAGCATTCTTAGCATATTTTATTGTAAGACATAACATTCTGTACAATCTGTAAAAGGGCCACCGAACTGATGGTTATTCGTTATTTGTGTTGTGAGATATTAAACTGAATTGAAAAATGCATTCAATAAAATTAAACCAATTTCAATTAATCACTTACCACTAGTCCATCTTCATAATAATGTATAAAATCCTCTCTCCACCAACAACAATATATAAATTCACAAAATTGTTAACAAAACGGTCATGGGGTTGGACCACCTTGAATTAATTTGTTTTTCGATTTTTTTTTGCTGAAAATTTAATTTAAGGTCTCAAAAGTAGTATGAAAGTCGTTCCATAAATTATCTATGCTTATTTAAGCTGATATTCCACGAATTCAATTACAATTACAGGGCAATGATAAGAAAATTGAGTAGTAGTCGGCTTCCTGGACCGGAATGCAGACGTAGTTGGCAATCAACGTGTTAAAGTCATCACATGATAAATTTATTTCAACGTTATTTTGGATTTATTGATTTTGTTAATAATAGACCACCATATTGCTTTCAATTATCGCAATTTGCAAATGGCTTGCGAATGAATATTTTCAGTTGCAGAACCCGATTTATCTCTTCAGGAGTAACCGAAATCACAGTTACACCTAACTAAAGTACAAAACTTTTACACAGAATCTATAAATATAAGCTTACCAGGATTATAATTGTGTTTAGTACGAAAAAAAGGCCTTATGAACAAGTTTTTTACAGTATTTTTTTCTATATTGCCCCTTTTATTCAATTTCTAAATGAAAAAATCACCCATACATACCGGGTGACCCAGGGATCTGTAAAAGCCTCATAACTTATTTGCTATTTGAGATATGGACTTCTAGTTTTCTTGAACTGGTACCCACACTTATTCTACATATTTTAAAAATATGTATGTTTTTATACAGGGTGTCCCAATATACATAACAGAACAAAGTTATGTTTTTTTAAATGGAACACCCTATATTTTATACTTTATTTTCAACCCTCTTGAGAAGCTGATAAAAATAGTATAAGATAGTATGGGTCTATTATGGACGGTTGGTTAGTTATGGGTAAATTTGTGGAAAAAACATGTTAACAAAATATTAAGGATTCTTGAGATTTATTAATAAAAACATATTTTAATGCATTTTCAGGAAAAGATATAATAAACCAAAGTTGTAGAGCGAACAATTTCCGATCTATACAGGTTTTTTAACTTTTAAGAAAATGCGTGCATTTTCCGCACCCTCTAGCGGAAAAACGGAAAATTATAAGGAAATCAAAATGGCCCATATCGATTGAAAATATTCCGCTCTACAACTCTTAATAGAAGCAATTTTTGCCAAAAATGCATAGTTTTCTCTAAAAATGCAAATTGAAAATGTATGTATCAATTTTTGCGTTTTCAATGGTTTTAAGCATTTTTAACGAAAACTATGCATTTTGGGCAAAAATTGCTTCTTTTAAGAGTTGTAAAGAGGAATATTTTTAATTGATGTAGGTCATTTTAATAATTCTATAATTACCCGTTTTTCTGCTAGAGGATGTGGAAAATAAAGTATATTGCAATTAATAACAAAAAATTTGAGAAAAACGCTAAAATGCATATACGGTCACGATTTTGCGCACTCTGGCGGGCAATGCACGAATTATTGGAAAAGTCGAAAGACCTACATAGATCGAACATTCCGTTCTACAGCTTTGGTCTCTTATTATTTTTTCATAAAATGCATAGTTTTGGCTGAAAAAAAATGTTTTTATTAATAAATGTAAAGAATCCTTAATATTTCATTATACAAATTGTATATCATTGAAAAGCTTATTAAAAATTCCATGCATTGGTGGCAAGATATATAGGGTGTTCCATTTGAAAAAAAATAGTTATCCAATATTTTGCATATGTTGACACCCTGTATAGCAGTATGAACAAAATAGAATCAAAGCCGATTTGTATTATTCTTCATGATGTGGAAAATTCTTTAGTGTATAAAAAACGACGCTAACATTGCTAGGAGCGCTTCTGCAATTTTTTCAATGTGTCCTTGTTTTTGCCATAAATTTGCCCATAACTAACCAACCGTCCATAATAGACCCATACTATCTTATACTATTTTTATCAGCTTCTCAAGAGGGTTGAAAATAAAGTATAAAATATAGGGTGTTCCATTTAAAAAAAACATAACTTTGTTGTGTTATGTATATTGGGACACCCTGTACAAAAACATAGATATTTTTAAAATATGTAGAATAAGTGTGGGTACCAGTTCAAGAAAACTAGAAGTCCATATCTCAAATAGCAAATAAGTTATGGGACTTTTACAGATCCCTGGGTCACCCGGTATTTAGAAAATTGTAACACTGATAATTGATATTTCAATTTGAAATTAGTTTGCGATTTCCACACATCACATAACCTCAAAACTATCTCGCCGAAAATAGAACAGGTTGACAGCTCTGAATTTCAACGGTAGCAACCTTGAACAATTGATGTTACCGCACTGAGCGAGCCCTTAACAAACCCAAATGAGTTCGTTTTAGACACAAAATAGAAACATTGTTATTAATTTAAAACCAAACTTTTCTGCTAATTAACAGACCCTACTTTATACATATGGATAAAAATACATGCGTCGTACAGTGTAATCAAACAAATTTTTTTATACCCAATTTTAAAATTCATACAGTTTTTTTTTTGTTGCGCAACGTAACACCCACACGCCAATTATTTTACAACATAATCCACACAAAGAACACACCGATACGGATTGCAATTGTTTTTTTTTCTACTTTCTATATCAAACACAATGGGGGCTACACGTTAATGCAGCAGAAAATATTTTAATCCCTTTACGAGAACTTTTATCCTCGCGTTATATAACTCAATGGAAAGGTGGATTAGTTGGGCGAGCAGGTGGCCGGCATTAAGAGGAACACGAGTTTTTCACTAGGGCAAATTGATTTTCCAAGGAATTATGAAAGATTTCAAAAGTAATTTTAAGGGCTTTGCGCGAGTTGCAGGGCCTGCATTTCGGCGCGGGTTAACCTTAATTGCCGGCTCCGAAAAGTTCGAATCGATCTCGGAGGAGTGGGGGAACTCTCTTCCCGGGCACTAATTAGTTTCCGATTTACAGGAAACAATTCATAAATCCGCGTTTTGCGAACCGGATAACATTTCCGGATTAATAAATTAACAGTCGATATTAGCGGTTGCGATTGGATTTGATCGGTGTGTTTGCGTTTAGCACCAGAAAAATTCTGTAATTGATAATTGATAATTTAAGTATGATAATACCAATAATTAGTTTTCATCTTTCCTACTTTTAATTTAAATACGGGGGCCGCGGTGGCCTAGCGAGTAGAGCTCCTGCTCACGGGCCTCGCGGTCTTAGGTTCGAATTCCATCCGTGCGGTCACTTTTTTGGAATGAAGAAGGGGCCGTGGGGGTCCATGGATGTTTAGTATTCATTATTAAAATGAAATCTCAAAAACTTAATTATCGTTAGTGGCCGAATAGCTAGATGCTTATGCCAATTCCAAATCATCAGTACTTCCTCAACCCGAATTCCCATCCTTTTTTTTTACTTAAAAAAAAAAATTAAATACAGATCTAATTTTAAAACCTACTGTGTAAAAAGAGTTTCGCCGTATAGGAGAGCCCTTCTTTTATGTTTTTACAAATTACCACTGGGTGGCGCGATTGACACGTGCCATGGCTATTTTGTAAAATTTGATAGCTTAGAAATTGACCGAGTAGTTTTTTACAGTGAGCGTTTAAAAAAAACACAATTTTGTACAAAAATGGAAATTTTACGTGAAAGTTTTCGTTGGATGTTTTTTTACGATTTCAGTAAACCACAATCGCTTCATTCAATTTTTAATAATTCAGCATCATCAAAAAATACTGTTTGCACTTGGTTACAACTAATTATTGAAAAAGATTATTAAGTTTTCACGTTGAAGTTTGTGTTTAAATTGTTTTCTCACGTTTTTTTTATGTAATATTAATTTGCAATAATAAATTCTAGTTAAAACATACTAAATGTCTTAATTCAATTTAATTATGGATTACTATCCTTTCCAATAATTGTAACTTTGTGACATAAATTCTCACCTCGAAACCTCAGATGACACACAAAGAAATTATGAACCGAATTTGAAACTAGCAGATTTGATTATACAGAAACTCTTTGTCTTAGCGGGAAGGTATTAAATAATGAAAGCAGGTTAATCATAATTGGAAAGGAATGTAAATTGAATTAATTGAGGGAGCGGCGTAAAACGCTCGAAATACCGTCTGATGGCTTTCGGGAGGGCTTTTTGTTCCGAACGCCATTCCTCCTTTGTGCCGTTTAATTTGTTGTAGTCAATTTTCATTACAAAGGTCGAAATATTTAGGGGGAGAGGCCGAGTTAATAAACAAACGGGAAAACCATAAACAAATACTTCCGGACTTTTAACCGTCGAAGGGAACATCCGGTTTTCCGCTTTCCACTTTCCATTGCTTCACTTTAATCAATTTATTCTGGGAAATCTTAAAGCGACTTTTCCTAATTTCAGCGGTATCCGTTCGTCGCTGCTTTTGAATAATTATTTCTCGGCGGGAGGACGGCGCAAATATAAAATGGGGCAGACCCTTTTTAACGGGAATATCGGGAGGGAGGGTCGAAGTTTTCCTTTTCGTGTCTCGTGTCTTATTTACACAGGGCGACTTTGTAAGATGGAATCAGATACTTCTCTAGTAATTCCTTGCTGGAACATCAATATGCCTTTTGAGTTCTATTGATTTATATATTTCATTGGAGGTACAAGGGAAGTAAATAAGGACTGAATCAAAATAACCGCGACGGTGTTTAAATATCAAACGAATTTCTAGGGTCTTAAATACATTTAATATTTACAGAAAATATTTAAAATCGTATTCGTTATGTTCAACCAGAAAACTTTGAAGGTATACTCAATAGTCTACGATAATTATTAAGAAAGTTGCATTTTTTAACAAATTTCCAAGGGGGTCTTTTTTTCACGTTTTCATCAAAAATTAAAAATGTCTTATCCGACTAATTGACGTACGAGGAGCTCAGATTTGCAAACCGCGTTCAATTTGGATCAAAGTCTGAAAAATCAATTATTTCTTTTAATTTTCAAAAATGTTCACGGTGACTGACTATTTTTTTTGCTATTGAAGATAGCTGAAATTTTTTAACGGCAATCAATTTCTCTCGTCTTTCTGATGAAAAAAAAGTCAACTTCAATAGTCTACGATGATTTTAAGAAAGTTGCATTTTTTAACAAATTTCCAAGGGTTTACTCATGTCTTTTTTTCACGTTTTCATCAAAAATTAAAAATGTCTTTTCCGACTAATTGACGTACGAGGAGCTCAGATTTGCAAACCGCGTTCAATTTGGAGTTTTCGTTTGGCCGCTACGGCCGATCAAAGTCTGAAAAATCAATTATTTCTTTTAATTTTCAAAAATATTCACGGTGACTGACTATTTTTTTTGCTACCGAAAATAGCTGAAATTTTTTAACGGCAATCAATTTCTCTCGTCTTTCTGATGAAAAAAAAGTCAACTTCAATAGTCTACGATGATTATTAAGAAAGTTGCATTTTTTAACAAATTTCCATTTACTCATGTCTTTTTTTCACGTTTTCATAAAAATTAAAAATGTCTTATTCGACTAACTGACGTACGAGGAGCTCAGATTTGCAAACCGCATTCAATTTGGAGTTTTCGTTTGGCCGCTACGGCCGATCAAAGTCTGAAAAATCAATTATTTCTTTTAATTTTCAAAAATGTTCACGGTGACTGACTAATTTTTTTGCTATTGAAGATAGGTGAATTTTTTTAACGGCAATCAATTTCTCTCGTCTTTCTGATGAAAAGAAAGTCAACTTTAATAGTCTACGATGATTATTAAGAAAGTTGCATTTTTTAACAAATTTCCAATGGGTTTACTCATGTCTTTTTTTCACGTTTTCATCAAAAATTAAAAATGTCTTTTCCGACTAATTGACGTACGAGGAGCTCAGATTTGCCAACCGCGTTCAATTTGGAGTTTTTGTTTGACCGCTACGGCCGATCAAAGTCCGAAAAATCAATTATTTATTTTAATTTTCAAAAATGTTCACGGTGACTGACTAATTTTTTTGCTATTAAAGATAGCTGAAATTTTTTAACGGCAATCAATTTCTCTCGTCTTTCTGATGAAAAAAAAAGTCAAATTCAATAGTCTACGATGATTATTAAGAAAGTTGCATTTTTTAACAAATTTCCAAGGGGTTTACTCATGTCTTATTTTCACGTTTTCATCAAAAATTAAAAATGTCTTATCCGACTAATTGACGTACGAGGAGCTCAGATTTGCAAACCGCGTTCAATTTGGAGTTTTCGTTTGGCCGCTACGGCCGATCAAAGTCTGAAAAATCAATTATTTCTTTTAATTTTCAAAAATATTCACGGTGACTGACTATTTTTTTGCTACCGAAAATAGCTGAAATTTTTTAACGGCAATCAATTTCTCTCGTTTTTCTGATGAAAAAAAAGTCAACTTCAATAGTCTACGATGATTGTTAAGAAAGTTGCATTTTTTAACAAATTTCCAAGGGGTTTACTCATGTCTTTTTTTCACGTTTTCATCAAAAATTAAAAATGTCTTATCCGACTAATTGACGTACGAGGAGCTCAGATTTGCAAACCGCATTCAATTTGGAGTTTTCGTTTGGCCGCTACGGCCGATCAAAGTCTGAAAAATCAATTATTTCTTTTAATTTTCAAAAATGTTCACGGTGACTGACTAATTTTTTTGCTATTGAAGATAGCTGAAATTTTTTAACGGCAATCAATTTCTCTCGTTTCTCTGATGAAAACGAAGGTATACTCAATAGTCTACGATGATTATTAAGAAAGTTGCATTTTTTAACAAATTTCCAAGGGGTTACTCATGTCTTTTTACTTTCTCCGTTACGAAGTACGAGAAAGTATTGTGATCGTGATTTTTTTTTCAAAAATTTTTCTTACGGAAATATCCGTTTTGGGGTCCCTAGATGCCATTTCAACAATTTCTAGAAAAAAAAATAGGGTCTAATAGAGCAGTTGATATAAAACTTTGAACATCCGTCTTATTTGATAATCTGAAGAACTGAAAAGCTTTTGGTAAAATTTCGTACACCGAAAGTGGGCGTTTACCTTAACTTTTTTTTGTTTTTTGCCAATATTTTCTTAAATATGAAAAATATCACAAAAACATTTTAACAAACTTTGAAGACAATAAAGAAATGAATATTTTTTGCTTGAAAAGATTTTTCATAAAATCATTTTTATTCGAGAAAAAAAATTATTATTTTTTTTAAATTTTTGGTTTATAATTATAAAACGATAATAGTTACAGCAAATTTATGTAAATAATAATTGTAGAGAATGCTAAAATGAACAATTTATAAAGAATAAGTTTTTTCGAAATCCCTTTAGTTTTTGAGTAAACTGAGTTTTTTAATTTAAAGTATAATTTTGACGTTTTAAACGTCAGTTTTATCCGAGTTTACACAACGCTCGATGTATATTTAAAATATGATTTAAATTGAAAATAAACGATGAAAGCGTATATATAAATGATACCATCAAGTCGGAGAAAGTAACCTGATGGCCACATTACCATTTTTTAATTTGAAGTATAATTTTTCCATCTTTGATAATTTTGACGTTTTAAACGTCAGTTTCATCCGAGTTTACGCAACGCTCGATGTACATTTAAAATATGATTTAAATTGAAAATAAACCATGAAAACGTAAATATAAATGATACCATCAAGTCGGAGAAAGTATCATGATGGCCACATCACCATTTTTTGTATAAATATTTCTTCGTTAAATCAACAATTTCGGACTGAAAGTGACTCGGCAGCTGCAAGGCGATCTAATTTGAATTCATTTGGGCCGGACGTTGTAATGCCGTTAGGTCTTTAATCAAATTAACTATATCCAATCGTGCTGACCGCACGGATTTATACAACATTCGAGATTAATTAACCGCAACGAGTGGTGAATTATCGCGCGTGTGCCCCCCCTTTAAAATATTAAAATTGGGTAATAGAAAGGGCCGAGGCACACACACCCCGCCTTAATCCGATAATAGCTTTAAATAACGATACGTGTCTGGCGGCTGCAATTTTTAGCCGGAGCCCCCGTTTCCGAAAGTGTTTGCGGGGGCAGAGCAATTAAGGGATTACCGGTTTAAAGGTGAGTTAAGACTACGCTAAATGGAGCCCCGCTAAAACCTGATTGAATAATATAGGCACTCCGATGGCAAGGGGGGTGTTATTACACTGCAATTGATCCACAGACTCGAATACTGGCGTAGGCTTGAATTCGTAGGCTTATTTTTGAAAGTTTGCTACATTTTGATCAATGGATCTTTGCGTACACGTCATAGATAGCCCCAACAAGATTTTCCCACTACGATAAGTTAATTAGACGCAATCATATGTGTACGTATGTCGTCCAATGCGATAAAACTCAGTTTCCGGCCATGACGCACACGCAAAGATCCATTAATCAAACTATAAGAAGGATGTGACATTGAAAACTTTATAGTTGTAAATTGTAGGAAGTTATTAAAAACCCACTTTTGAGTATTTTAATATCTTTTTTCTGCAGCCGTCCCGAAAATAAAACTTTCGGTATGATTTATTAAATCGAAAGTGCCACTTTACATAAATCGTACCGAAAGTAGTTATTTTCGGGACGATTTTGTTTCACTTTCGGAACGATTTCTTTACTTTCGGGACGCTTTTTGTTACTTTCGGGACGATTTTGCGTATATATGTAGGCGGCCTTGACAAAAACATGAACATCGTATTTAATTATGACAGCGCATGTCATATAAAATTCGGGTGTGTTTTAGGTTTTTTAACATAAAAAACGGCTGCAGAAAAAATATTGTACGTAACGCGTTCCAAAAGTGATTTTACGGGACTCGCAGGATTCCAGGACTCGCCTACGGCTCGTCCTGGAAACTTCGTACTCATCCCGTAAAATATCACTTTCGGAACTTGTTACGTAAATTACTATTATGCGGATTGATATATAATGGAAGATTTTAGTGATTGGTGGGCCGTAAAGTGTCACTTTTACGGATTAGGCAGTTAAAATGCTTTTTTAGTGACTAGGCTTAGGAAGTAATTTGCCAATCATATAAAATTTCACGACCTGTCAGATTTTAATTAACCAATCAGATGAGCTTTACGATCTTCCAGATTTACAGGTATTCATTTATCAAGAATAATATGCGATTCATAATAATCGAAAACGTTGGCGCGCCTTGTCACCTAAAAAACGTAATTAAATCATTGGACGCCATAAAAAAATGAAAATAGCGTCATAAAACAAAAGTGTATAATTTCAGCAGCTAATAACGGTTAGCTTAAAGGTGAATGTGTATGCGGTGTAAATTTTAAATTGCAAATGGAAAAATTTCAAGGACAGACACATCCATTTTTTCTAATTAGTAGCGAACAGAACGACTTGAATAATTGCGCGCTTTTTGTGCGGCCTGCTTCAAATTATGGGACCGGATTTTGTAACCCGAATATAATTCCAACGTTTGGTCGGATACGTTTTCCAGGGGTTTTAATAAGGAATTTTAATGGAACTAAAATCCTATTAAGATCCATTATCGGCCGTTGCGGTTCCGCTTCCGGTCTGACTACAGTCTGTACCGATTATTTTTTTTTTGTTTTCCATTTTCCCGTCGGTTTCCTTTAGAACGTACAGTATGTGCAAATTAAAGATTTGTTTTAAATTTTAAAAAGATGTCCGATTAATAAATCTCTTTAAAAGATTCATGAATATTTAAGCGATTCCATATAGACGGCGTTTTTTGCAACTCGACTTTACGCGTAAATTAAAAAAAAAGTATTCGTCGTTGGACCGTGAAATTTAAGACAGTTGTAGTTCTCTATTGACTTAATATTACAAAATGATTTCTTTGTCGAAAGTCTGTCTCAGTTCTGAGATCTGTGCACTCAAAGTGGACCTTGTCGTTTTGACGGGGCCAATTTGCGTACATTCTAGAGCCTCCAGAATTGAATGTAGAACCAAAAGTGTCAAACATTTTTTGTTCATAATTACGTTCTTTATGGACTGACGTTTAGCTTTTTTTAGGTTTTGAAAAAACTTTTTTCAATTTGTTAAAAAAAACACAAAAAAATAAATTTTGGCTTCGTCAGTATATTTTTTGTTCATTATTACTTTCTTAAGGGATTGATGTTTCGTTTTATTTTATTCAACAATTTTTTGCATAAATTACAACAGGTTTTGAAAAAACTTTTTTTCAATTTGTTTAAAAAAACACAAAAAAATTAAATTTTGGCTTCGTCAGTACATTTTTTGTTCATTATTACTTTCTTTAGGGATTGACGTTTCGTTTTATTTTATTCAACTATTTTTTACATAAATCACAACAGGTTTTGAAAAAACTTTTTTCAATTTGTTTAAAAAAAACACAAAAAAATTAAATTTTGGCTTCGTCAGTATATTTTTGGTTCATTATTACTTTCTCTAGAGATTGACGTTTCGTTTTATTTCATTCAACTATTTTTTACATAAATTACAACTGGTTTTGAAAAAACTTTTTTCAATTTGTTTTAAAAAAACACAAAAAAAATAAATTTTTGCTTCATCAGTACATTTTTTGTTAATTATTACTTTCTTTAGGGATTGATGTTTCGTTTTATTTTATTCAACTATTTTTTACATAAATCACAACAGGTTTTGAAAAAACTTTTTCAATTTTTTGCTTCGTCAGTACATTTTTTGTTCATTAATACTTTCTCTAGGGATTGACGTTTCGTTTTATTTTATTCAACTGTTTTTTACATAAATTACAACAGGTTTTAAAAAAAACTTTTTTTTCAATTTGTTTAAAAAAAACACAAAAAAATTAAATTTTGGCTTCGTCAGTCCCTGAAGAAATGAATTCTTTTTAATTTAATACACATTTTATTGAAATCGATCAAGCCATTCTTGGGTTATCGTGCACGCGATTTCTAAAATCGTGGTTTGAGAAAGAACGCATCTAAATTTTTACAAATAAGTAATTGTGAAGGCTTTCACTTCGTGATACATTTTGAATAATTCAAATAAAAACGAATAACTTTGTTGGTATCACTTTATTAACTTGGAGTAGTTACTCCAGTTTCGACAATTGCAGCTTATCATTTTCAAACTATCATAGTATATCATAGTTTGAAAATGACAAGCTGAAATTGTCGAAACTGTAGTAACTACTCCAAGTGAATAAAGTGATACCAAAGTTATTCGTTTTCATTTGAATTAAAATTTTGCAGATATTTTTGAATGAAACACTTGAAATTCGTGAAATCAATAAATCAATCAATTTATTTTCACTTAGGCCACCATAATACATATATGTACAATAAATTATTAATGTATAGATACAGTATTTGCGGATGTGATCGTCATCAAAATTTCGACCATTTTCAAAACCGCAATAACCCAGCGTATTTTCAATCAATTGTGAAGAATCTTTAACGGAGAATAACTTTGAAGTGTCTTTCTTAAAGTCATGTATGCGAATTTAAGCATAACCCCTTCTGCCCCCCCTCTAGAATCCCTGTGAAAAAAATGGTTTTTTTTTTCAGGATACTATGTCCAACTTTGACGATGTGTACGGAGTTGGAAAAAATTTGTCCACTCGATCCACCAAAAAGGCATTAAAATTTTATCAATTCTCTCTGCAGGACTTAAAGAACAAAGTTCTTACGACGATATGGCACCAAATTGCAAATCCCGTTTTGGCTCTACTTTAAGGAAATAAACTCAGATTGGAATGATCCCTTTTCGAACCCTTCAAACTCCGAACAAAAAAAACATGTTTTTGGGCAAAAAAAAGTCCAACTTTGGCAACGTGTACCGAGTTGGAAAAAATGTGTCGACTCGATCCACCAAAAGGGCCTTGAAATTTGTTCAATTACCTGCGCAGGACTCAAAAAAACGAAAAATCCTGAAAATTCATTTTGTGGGCAGTTAAACTGATGCACAATAAACATTTATGGACTCAAGAAAATTTACAGGAAGTGGTTCAGACAAAACCACAAACAAAGTTTGAATTTAATCATCAGACATCGTCAAAGTTGAACATGGTTTCCAGAAAAATCTTTTTTTCACAGGGGCGCTAGAGAGGGGCGGATGGGGTTACGCTTTCATGACTTTAAAGAAGACACTTCAAAGTTTTTCGCCCTCAAAGATTTATAAAAATCGATTGAAAATACGCTGAGCTATGGCGGTTTGAAAATGGTCGAAATTTCACGAATTTCAAGTGTTTAATTTTTTTTTCCTTCAGTGTATTTAGCCGAGTAAGGGCCGCTTTTACAATCGTCGGATAAATGATGGTTAACTTATACCCTCTTTAACTAATCCCATCGTTTATCTCTCAGTTAACGCACGTTGCCTTTTACAAACGCTTAGATAGATTTTCTCCCGAAACGCCAACGTTGGCAGCATTGAGGATACATGCGGTTGCGTAGTTTATAGAATTGGCATTTTTTGTTTTGCTTGCGGAAAGGTTAGAAAGTTGTGTTTGTAATCATTGATGCGACCCTTGACCCCCTCGAGCTTCTTTTCAATATTCCACCTAGAAATATGCCAGAATGTATGTTTTTTAGAAACTAGTTTATCGCCCTCTAACGGCCCCTGTATGTAATACCGATTGCAGATCGCTATAATGCCGGTATGGTGCGTGTGCTTGCTGTGCGCATTGCCCGAGATTTATCTGCTGCTTCAAGCTCCGGATAAGATAACTGCGAGTTATCTGCTTCTTAACCCTAACCTTGCTTTAACTAGGCATTGTAAAAGCGTATTTTCGCATTTAATCCGGAGATAGTGTTAACCTTAATTTAACCGACTATTGTAAAAGCGGCCC
This sequence comes from Ocypus olens, assembly GCA_910593695.2. Lineage (NCBI taxonomy): Eukaryota > Metazoa > Arthropoda > Insecta > Coleoptera > Staphylinidae > Ocypus > Ocypus olens. Next base: position 3,825,500 of record OU343049.1, read on the forward strand.
TAAGTATAATAAAACCTCCATGAATACCATATAAACTGGGTGAAATTTATATTCCAGTGGGTAATTTAATTTATTATTACTATATTTATATTTCTAATGTATAATTTTAATGAACTACATCCGACGACAATATTGATTTATATATTAATTATACTTTGTTATTAATTGAGTACAAAATATATTCACAAATATTAATTAATGTACATGTACAATTACAAACATTAATTAAAATTTACGGTATTAAATCAATACACAAAAATGCATGACTAATTTAGCGTATATACAACTATTATCATCCTACAATTTTATTATTATTATTCTGTTTAGCAATTATTATAAATGAAATAAACAAATTATTTAATTGTCTAATCAAGCGCTGGTTTAATATACTGGGTGTACCGAAAAGGTACAGAAAAAGAAAATATATTATATGGACATGGGCCAAGCATTATGGCTTTAGTGGCAATATTAGTTACTTTAGAGAATTTATTTGTAACAAAAAAAAAACGTAACTAATATTGCCACTAAACTTATGTCCATACAGGGTGTTTCTAAATTGATGCGAAAGATTTTAAAAGGTGCTTTTTTGGCAAAAATTAAGGGAGGTCTTTCATATCATTTTTTGTTCAAAACCCTTTCCTCTCCAAGTTACAGTCCTCTAAAGTTAAGGAAAAAAAATATGTTTATTTCATATATCCACTATCTGCAATTATCGTTTCATAATTATAAAACAAAAATGAAAAAATAAAAAATATTTTTTTCTCAAATAACAATAATTTTATAAAAAATATTTTCAAACAAAAGATGTTCATTTCTTGGTTGTCTTTAATATTTATTTGAATGTTTTCGTAATATTTTCCATATTTAAAAAATTATTGGAAAGAATTTTCACGCACACAATACTTTCTCGTACTTCGTAACGGAGAAAGTAAAAATATTCAAAATGATTATTTTCAAGTTTTCAAAAAGGTTAAGTAAAAATTCCGGGAAAACCATCAATGGCGTAATTTTGGATTATTGACTAATTTTGCATCTATGAGTCCTTAGAATACCATCCTGAAGTTTCATAAAAATAAATTTACGGATTCGCATCGGAATGATAAAAAAGTTCAAAATGATTATTTTCAAGTTTTCGAAAAGTTTGAATGAAAATTCTGGGAAAACAGCCAATGGAGTAATTTTGGATTATTGACTAGTTTTGCATCTGTAAGTCTTTAAAATACCATCCCGAAGTTTCGTAAAAATTAATGCACGGATTCACCTCTGAATGATAAAAAAAATTCAAAATGATTATTTTCAAGTGTTCGAAAAGTTTGAATGAAAATTCTGAGAAAACTGTCAATGGAGTAATTTTGGATTATTGACTAGTTTTGCATCTGTAAGTCTTTAAAATACCATCTTGAAGTTTCGTAAAAATCTACGGATTCACCTCTGAATGATAAAAAAAAATTTAAAATGATTATTTTCAAGTTTTCGAAAAGTTTGAGTGAAAATTCCGGGAAAACTGTCAATGACGTATTTTTGGATTATCGACTAATTTTGCATTTATGAGTCCTTAGAATACCATCCTGAAGTTTCATAAAAATTAATTTACGGGTTCGCATCGGAATGATAAAAAAATTCAAAATGATTATTTTCAAATTTTCGAAAAGTTTGAGTGAAAATTCCTGGAAAACTACCAATGACGTAATTTAAGATTATCGACTAATTTTGCATTTATGAGTCTTTAGAATACCATCCTGAAGTTTCGTAAAAATAAATGCACGGATTCACCTCTGAATGATAAAAAAATCAAAATGATTATTTTCAAGTTTTCGAAAAGTTTGAGTGAAAATTCCGGGAAAATTGTCAATGACGTATTTTTGGATTATCGACTAATTTTGCATTTATGAGTCCTTAGAATACCATCCTGAAGTTTCGTAAAAATAAATGCACGGATTCACCTCTGAATGATAAAAAAAATCAAAATGATTATTTTCAAGTTTTCGAAAAGTTTGAGTGAAAATTCCGGGAAAACTGTCAATGACGTATTTTTGGATTATCGACTAATTTTGCATTTATGAGTCCTTAGAATACCATCCTGAAGTTTCATAATAATCAATTTACGGATTCGCATCGGAATGATAAAAAAATTCAAAATGATTATTTTCAAATTTTCGAAAAGTTTGAGTGAAAATTCCTGGAAAACTACCAATGACGTAATTTAAGATTATCGACTAATTTTGCATCTATGAGTCCTTAGAATACCATCCTGAAGTTTCGTAAAAATTAATGCACGTATTTTCCTCTGAATGGTAAAAAAAATTAAAAATGATTATTTTCAAGTTTTCGAAAAGTTTGAGTGAAAATTCTGGGAAAACTGTCAATGACGTATTTTTGGATTATCGACTAATTTTGCATCCATGAGTCCTTAGAATACCAATCCTGAAGTTTCATAAAAATTAATTTACGGATTCGCATCGGAATGATAAAAAAATTCAAAATGATTGTTTTCAAATGTTCGAAAAGTTTGAGTGAAAATTCCTGGAAAACTACCAATGACGTAATTTAAGATTATCGACTAATTTTGCATTTATGAATCCTTAGAATACCATCCTGAAGTTTCGTAAAAATAAATGCACGGATTCACCTCTGAATGATAAAAAAAATGAAAATGATTATTTTCAAGTTTTCGAAAAGTTTGAGTGAAAATTCTGGGAAAACTGTCAATGACGTATTTTAGGATTATCGACTAATTTTGCATCTATGAGTCCTTAGAATACCATCCTGAAGTTTCATAAAAATCAATTTACGGATTTGCATCGGAATGATAAAAAAATTTAAAATGATTATTTTCAAATTTTCGAAAAGTTTGAGTGAAAATTCCTGGAAAACTACCAATAACGTATCTTTCGGTTATCGACTAATTTTACTTCTACAAGCCCCTGGAATATTTTCCTGAAGTTTCATAAAAATCTATCATGGGATTTGCCTTGTAATAAAAATTAGTCAGAATGAATTTTTAATTAAATTTTCAAAACTTTTGAGTGAAAATTTCAGATAAACTACTCATGACATATTTTCGGATTATCGACTAATTTTATAACTACAAGTCTCAGGTAACTAATCTTAAAATATAATTTCTATGGATTTATTTTCCGGTTCAGAATGTCTACCCAAAATGTTTTGAATTACGAGAAATTTTACGATTTGCATCAGGAATTATTAATTTCGAAAAATTTTCACAATTTGTATCGGGAGGCTGGGAACGAAAAGAGCTAACTTGTGTTGAAATTTACTCAAAAACCAAAGATGTTTCGAAAAAAACTTATTCTTTATAAATTGTCCATTTTGGCATTCTCTACAATTATTATTAATGTAAATTTGATGTAACTATTATCGTTTCATATTTATATGTTTTTTTGAGGGTTGAATGAATTTAATTATAAAATTCTGAAACTTTGTAGATATAATAAAAAAATACCCGGAAAAAATAATATAAAAAATCTATGCAATTAAGGGGTAGTTTATCAAGGGGTTGAAAAATAAATTTAATTAAATAGTTCTGAAATTTTGTACACGTAATAACAAAATGCCCGCGAATATAGCAAAAATTAAAAATTAAATCTGTACACTCAGGGGATGTTTCTTTTTTGGGGTTTAAAAATAAATTCAATTACAAAATTCTGAAACTTTGTGGATATAATAAAAAATACCCGTGAATACAGAAAAAATAATACAAAAAAAAAATCTATGCACCAAAGGGGTGGTTTATCAAGACATACAGACAAACACACCCACACACAGACACCATTTTTTCCAGAAATTGTTGAAATGGCATCTAGGGACTCCAAAACGGATATTTCCGCAAAAAAAAAATTGAAAAAATGTTCACGATCACAATACTTCGTAACGGAGAAAGTAAAAAAGAATATGAAAATTTTTACAAAGAACTTAAAGCTTGCCGTCATTATCAAAACTAATTTAAAAAAACTTTAGTTTTGATAATGGCAAGCCGAGTTGCCGAAACAACAGTCAAACGGATAAATCAAAGTGTTATACAAAGTAAAATGTGTTTTATTGTATAATTACAGAAGAACTTATATCAACTTTTTTGCTTATTTATTTATGAAATAGTGCAATGAAATTCTAAATAAAGTACTTATATTTTATTCACATATTGTTATTGCTTATAAATAATGTAACTCATAAAATAAAGAACTTTATTTATCATCCTAACAAAATTATAATTAACAATTTTGCAAATTTTGACGATTTCCAACCGAGTATTTTGAAAATCGCACGTAAAAAATAATTACGGCCGTAACGAAAATTGTAATTCGCACACTTTCCCTTTAGGGGGCGCATTCAATTAGGGTGAGGCGCTGATTAAAAATTACAATTAAATGATAAGGACCTAGTTAATTCGGTCCATTAATTTTCCTATTATTATAACAAGAACGCCATTATTTCACAACGAAAAAGTAATTTATACCACTCGTCCTGGAATATTTCGGAAAACACAATAAAGAAGCACAAGATAGAGGGAGAATCGAGCCCATTGTTCTTTTCGCGTAAAATCTACAAATTTCAAACTAAGCGCTGGAACGACGTATTTTTTCAGACATCGCTCCCTTAATTGGTAAAATTTACATGATGTAACTTCGGCAGGATCACGGTAAATGAACCGAACGTTGTAAATATTAGATTATCGGATTATTTCATAATTGATGCCCTGCGGAATGCTTTATAAAGTCCACTATTTTATTCCGTTGCGACTTTATGATTCATGGGTTATTATTATGATTGCTCCCGCACTTTTACTATAAAACAAATTGCAAGAACGTATTATTCTAGATTAATTATGTAGATTTTCATTTAAAACGACAATGTACGAAAATGTATTTGTTCATTTTCCACATTTGTACGTATTCATTTAAGCCGTTGGTACGCTCTCATTAGTCAAATTACTTGCGTGCAAGTCTCCTAAATTCAGATTACTTTACTTCAAGGTTATCTTTATATATTAGTTATTGTATGTTGTATTTCCCATACTATCAACTGAAATGTTTAGGTTGCGCTGGAACAAGGTAATTTTGCAAAAACTCTAAATATCAAGTTCTCACCTTCAATCATTTACTCGAAAAATGTCTTATGTAAGATGGCGATATTTTTATACTGCCAGTTCGACAATGAAAAGATCTCTCAAAATCAAAAATAAAAATAAGGGATTGTCATTTAAAAACAAAATGGATGACGCCATTACCAAAAAATATAAATGTGTATTTTTATAAAAGAAAATCGACCTGTCCGAGGATTTTTTCCAAAAATATTTAATTTCGGTTTTATTTTAGGCGTGCACTGTATAATTCCGTAATAACGCCGTAATATTTATGCAACTTTTTCGCAATTTGGAAACACTGTGCCATGGTGACATAAAAAGAGCAGCTGCTCAAATATATTAACATTCTACAGGCTCTAAGTAATAATAATAGTTTCTAAAACAAACAAATAAACTCGAAAATTTTAATATTATTTTTGGTTTCACACAACCTTTATATTTCGAAATTTTTATTTTAAAAAGTGAGTGAAAATAAAGTACATGCCTTCTTGAAATTGCGAAACAATAGCAAACATCAAGGATAATAAAGAGAAATAATTAGATTGCTGATGATGCAATTATGCACTTGACTTCAGATGTCTAAAAATAAAAGATTGTTATATTTTACTGGTTTAATTTGGCTAGTTTTAATTTTTGTGGCGCTAGGTGGCGCTAGCTAAGGCCTATCTTTCGCAATAGTCGAATTTCTTGAAGGGGTCTTTAGATGTTTTCAAATAAAAAACACAACTGTAAACAACTGCAAAAACAAGTACAATTATTCGGTGTATAAATCTGTTCTTTGGAATACGGGCGCGTAATCAGTGATTTAAAGTTTAAAGATTTGTTTCAAAATAATGAAACATAAAATATTGTCCTCAATTTCTATTGTTTTTTAACACGAATAAAAACTGGAGTATTTTTAAAAGCAAAAATATGTTTTTAATGAATGACGTCTCATCAGTTGTTTTTAATTTTTGCACTATTATATATCGGCGTTTTACATTTTGTTCACCACATGCTTTCACAACACAAATTGTTTTTTTTTAAATTTATAGCTCACCTTAAAATTGGAATATGTTCAAAATTCACAATGATTTCGAAATAAAAAAGCCTTCTGAGTTGTTTCAAATTTTTGCATAATTTGATTTTGGCGTTTAATGTTTATTTTTCGACGTTTTTCACTCTGCGAGTAACTAACTTAAAAATTGGTATATTTTCGAAAGCAAAAATACTTTTTAAGGAATAAATACTTATTAGTTGTTTAACATTAATATTATTATATATAGGTGTTTTTTTTTTCATAGAACGCTACCACAACACAATCGGATGTTTTTTAAACATTTTTAACTCATTTTAAAATTGGATTACTTTCAAAAACCAAAATAATTTTAATGAATAAAATCTTACAAGTTGTTTTTAATTTTTGCATAATTTTATCTCATTGGTTGATGATTTTTTTTCGATTTTTTCACTCAATACTTACACAACACAAATTATAAAGAGAGAGAGAGAGAGAGAGAGAGAGAGAGAATACATTTATTGAGACACTTTTACATATGACCTCAACAGGCGATTGACTAGAGGTCTTTCAGCCCAACAAATCATATATTTTTTAACTCACATAAAAATTGGAATATCATCAAAAACAAAACAAAATCGAAATAATAAAACCTTCTCGCTTGTTTAAAATGTTTGCTGAATTTTATTTCAGCGTTTAAAGTTTATTTTTCAATTAAATTCAAATAAAAATATTTTAAACTCCTTCAAACTTCCTCAAAACACAAAATGATTTTTAAAGTATTTGGTGTCTTGGTTGTAAATTTTTGCATAATACAATTTCGGCGTTTCATATTCCACAACACAAATAAAAATTTTGAAACATTCACCTCATTTGAAAATTGGAGTATTTTCAAAAACCAAATTGGTTTCTAAAGAATAAAACCTTGTCAGTTCTTTTTAATTTTTGCATAATTTCATTTTGTTGTTTCAATTCGTTTCGATTTTTTTCCCTAAATGCTTCCACAACATATTTAATTTTTTTTTCTGTTTTGCGTCTAAAGCGGAGTCATTAACGCACTCATATGAGTTCGTTAATAGTTCGCCGAGTGCTTTAATAATTTAATTTTTAAGGTTGGAACCGTCAACCTGTGCCAAATTTTCGGCGAGATAATTTTGAGGTTATGTGATGTGTGGAAATCGTAAACTAATTTCAAATTGAAATATCAATTATTAGTGTTACCAACCACTATACAATTTTCTAAATATGTATGGGCGATTAATTAAATTTAGAAATGCAATAAAAGTGGCAAAATAGAAAAAAAAATACTGTAAAAAACTCGTTCATAAGGCCTTTTTTCGCACTTGTCATTAGAAAACTCCTCGCTACGCTAGTCGTTTTCTAAACTTGGACGCGTGCGATAAAATCGCGCTTGTTGAACTCGTTTTTTAATATACTATTAACTCGAAAACCAAAATGATTTCTAAATAATAACATTTTATCAGTTGGTTTTCATTTTTGGTATAATTTTATTTCGATGTTTAATATTTTTTTCGATTTTTTTCACTCAACACCTGCACAACATGAATCAATTTTTTTTTTTACATTTCTAACTCGCCTAAAAATTGGAATATCATCAAAAACCAAAATTTTAAACAAGCTAGAAAGACTTCTAGCTTGTTTAAAATGTTCGCTTATTTTTATTTCACCGTTTACGTTTATTTTACAATGTTTTTTCTCCAAAAATTCAAATAAAAAACAATATTCATAACTCACTTAATATTTGATGGGTTTTCAAGACCCAAAATGATTTTTAAAGTATATAGCCTTCTTAGTTGTTCATTTTTGCATCAGAATTGTGGTAATTGTGCGATAACTCAAAAGCTATGCAGGGGATGTTTTGGATTTCTGTCAGCATTGCAATTCAGTGACTCAAAAGCCAGGCAAGGGATTTTTTTTTTAATTTTGACTGGTTTATAAGATAAAAAAAGGTGTTTAAGAAATTTGGAAAGTTTCAAGCTGGTTGCGATTGTTTTTATATTTTTTTAACAGAGCGGAAAATGTGCGACATCCGAATTTCAATTCAGTGACAATTGCCATGGTTTTTACTTTCTCCGTTATGAAGTACGAGAAAGTATTGTGATCGTGAAAAATTTTTCACATTTTTTTTACGGAAATATCCGCGTTGGGGTCCCTAGATGCCATTTCAACAATTTCTGAAAAAAAAAAAATTGTGTGTGTGTGTGTCTGTCTGTGCGCGCTGTATCTCAAAAACTGATAAAGCAATTGATATGAAACTTCGAACAGACGTCTTATTTGATAATACGAAGAACTCAAAAAAAAAATTTCACATTTTTTTTTACGGAAATATCCGCGTTGGGGTCCCTAGATGCCATTTCAACAATTTCTGAAAAAAAAAATTGTGTGTGTGTGTCTGTCTGTGCGCGCTGTATCTCAAAAACTGATAAAGCAATTGATATGAAACTTCGAACAGAAGTCTTATTTGATAATCCGAAGAACTCAAAAGCTTTTGGTAAAATTTCGTACACCGGAAGTGGGTGTTTACCTTAACTGTTTTTTGTTTTTTGCCAATATTTTCTTTAGCATGAAAAATTTCACAAAAATATTTAAATAAACATTGAAGACAGCAAAGAAATGAATATCTTTTGCTTGACAAAATTTTTCAAAAAATCATTTTTACTAGAGAAAAAATTTATTATTATTTTTTTTAAATTTTGGTTTATACTTATGAAACTATAATAGTTACAGCAAATTTATGTTAATTATAATTGTAGAGAATTCTAAAATGAACAACTTATAAAGAATAAGTTTTTTTCAAAATCTCTTCAGTTTTTGAGTAAACTGAGTTTTTGAATTTGAAGTATAATTTTTCCATCTTTCATAATTTTGACGTTTTAAACGCCAATTTCATCCGAGTCTACAAAACGCTCGATGTACATTTAAAATATAATTTCAATTGAAAATAAACCATGAAAGCGTAAATATAAATAGCTATGATACCATCAAATCGGAGAAAGTAACATGATGGCTACATCACAATTTTTTATATTTTGTTAAGCAAGCTTAAAAATTTAGACTCAAAAATGTAAACTCTAATTTTGCTTGGGAGTACCTCGTAATCTAGGGATGGGAAGCTTCGTGATTTTTGCACATAAATAAAGCTAAATAAATTTTAAGTAAATGTAGAAGGTTTCAAACTTGCGGAAATTGTTTCTATATGGTTTTTTTTACTCAAGCTGAAAGTTGTACAAACTCCAAAATGTAAACTGTAATTTTGCTTGGAAATACCTCAAAATCTAGGGATGGGTGTTTTGTGATTTTGACACATAAATAAAGCAAAATCAATTTTAATTAAATTTGGAAGATTTTAAACTTGCAGAAATTGTTTTCAATCAAACTAAAAGATGAGGAAACTCAAAAATGCAAAGTCTACTTTTGCTAGTGATTATCTCGAACACTAGGGATGGGGTCTTTTGTGAATTTTACACATAAATAAAGCAAAATCAATTTTAAATAAATTTGAAAGGTTTGAAACACGCAGGAATTGTTTTTTTTTTATATTTTTAATCAAGCTAAAAAGATGTACAAACTCAAAAATGTAAATTGCAATTTTGCTTGGGAATACCTTGAAATCTAGAGATAGGGTGTTTCGTGATTTTTACACATAAATAAAGCAAAATTAATTTAAACTAAATTTGCAAGGTTTGAAACTTGCAGCAGTTGTTTTTATATTTTTTTTAATCAAGCTTAAAGATGTACAAACTCAAAAATGCAAACTCTATTTTTTCTTGTGATTATCTCGAAATCTAGGGATGGGGTGATTCGTGATTTTTACACATAAATAAAGTAAAATCAATTTTAAGTGCATTTAGAAGGTTTAAAACTTCCAGCAATTGTTTTTATACATTTTTTTTTAATCAACTGAAAGGTGTACAAAATCAAAATTGTAGACTATCCTTTTGCTTGGGATTAACTCGGAACTTAGGTATGAAGTGTGTCGTGAATTTTGCAGAACATACAGCAAAATCAATTTTGAGTGAATTTTAAAAGTTTTAAACTTGTAGCTAGCAATTGTTTCAATTTTTTTTTTCATACATTTCAAATCGATCATGTGGTCGCACTCAGGGACATAAAATAATTAGCATAGAAGCACAAAATGACAATAGGGAGTGTAAATTAGTTTATTGTTTAATTTCGGAAATATATTTGGCGGTTTTGAAAATGATAAATATTGGTTAGAAAATTTAATTACATTTATGAATGTAATATATGTAGTAAAATACATAAACTATTGAAATATTTAAAATTTTAACAAATAATATTTTATTTATTATTGCCGCTATTAAAATTCATAACTCCAATATAATATCGCATTTAATGTATTCATTAAATACCACTTTTGTGCGTTCACGTACACTTCGACCCTTTTAATACTCAATGGGTGGATTGTTTAAATCTGATTATTTAAAATACTATTATCCACTATCAACAGCATAATTAAACTAGGGGGTGGTGAATTTAAGGGAAAAACACATATTGTGATACAGTAATACACACTCGGGGGTTGAACACGTACAGAGAGATACAGGTACACATAATACGGTCGAGCGTGCGCTATGGCGTCGCGACGCGAGTGGGGCGAGCCCGGAGAAGCGCCAGTATCAAGGGTGCCGCGAACAAGGCGACGTCCAAAATCTATATCTATAGAAATCCGGACGATTTCGTAAGTTCTCGCGTTAGGGACAACTTTCCGAAAGATTAGAATTTTCGTTTTTTTCTGTGCGATGTTTGTGTGTCTGGTGAACGTATTTAGTGACGAAGAAGATTGTTTGAATAGTACTTACGTGCAGGATTTCTTCTAACTAACAGTGCGATTCGTTGCAATTTGTTAATTACTAGGCAAGGATATATTTATTGGTCAGTGGTGTTTTTGTAGTGTGTTTATAGTGCGATGGGGTTGTTGAAAGTGTCAAGGATTTTACTTATCTCAGCAACTCTGTTCTTCTTCTGCGCGGAGATATCAACTGCTGCTGTTAAAGACGGTGAGTTTGTTTTGCATATATTTTTTTGCGAAGGCACTGAATATAGAAATAGTAATAATAAGAGGTAGTTTGAATAAAAATAATATTTTATGATAAAAACATCTTAATTATCTAATGCTGAACATATTTTGTGATGATGTATAAAAACAATAACACTTAAATAAATTTTATTTTTGATTATTAGAATAACATTAATTTGAACTTAATTACCTAATATTAAGGGTTGGTGAAAGTAATTATCTAATGCTAAACAATTGTATGAAGGTGAATAAACAATTAATAATTAAATTTCCAAGGAAGCAATCGTAATGATTTTCAATCAAGTATTTTTTTCCAATAATAGCTTGTGATAAGGTAATAATAATAGTAATAAAATTTTCGCTTATTTGTGAAAAAAACCAAGTGGTTTTTTTCACTATTAATAATAATACATATGACAATGTGTTTGTGCGAAATGAGGACCTAATTCAAGAAAGAAGTTTTATTCAATACATCAATCTGCCAGTAACTTACTGTTTAATAATTCTTGGATATTTTATAGTCGAAACTTAGTGGCAGTGCAAATACATAGCAGGAGTATTTTATTTCGAAACTACTGTTTAATATGTAAATGCAGTTTAAGCTAATAATTTTACATTGTGTAAACTCCAAGCACGGCTTGAATAAACCATTAGTATTCAAATAAAATCTAAAAAATTAATCAAGATATTGGATGATTTTATAGAATTTGTTTTTTTTTAATTTAAAATTATACTGTTTATTTTTGAAACATTTTATTATGACGAATTTATGACATGTGTTTTAAGCAGAAATAGTGAAATATTTACCTAATATTCTGTAAAATCATTGGTTATGTTTTAAATCATTTTGAAAAATATGATTTTCTTTTCTGATAATTGTATTTGTATCTACAAATCTACCATAATATATATACTACATCTTTATTAAAGAAATTGTACATTTTATTTGTTAATGTTTTTCTTAAATGAAGGTTACTATGCTATTTCCTTAAATGGCTATCGACCAGAGGTCTTTCTGCCTAGCGTTGCCGGTCGTGTGGCGTATGACGGTCATTAATGTGAGGATGGGTGAAATGATAAAATAACATCAAATATTGTGGAAGATGGTTTCTTATACTTGGGATGCATGGCTGGGTTTCTAGGGAAACTCTACCATAATATATAATAATTTTATTTATTTCCTTCAAAGATGATTGAAACTGAATTAAGTTTAATTATGTTAAGGTTGTTGATAGATAGATACATTTTTTTAATTACATCAGTAGTGATATAATAATAATAGATTTATTAAGTACTTAAAATTTTTGTAAATGTAGCTAGAAAAAAAAATTGGGTAATTTACATATAAAAATAAATCGTACTTAAAAATAATAACAATAACATTTAGAAATTTCATTCTACATTAATCAACAAAAATAACAGAAAATGTTAAAATAAATATAAAAAATTACAAAATGCAGAAACAAAAATCGTATACAAATAAATAATATTATTGATAGACTTTTTTCTATTTAAAGAGTAAAAATATAATGGACAAAGTTTTTCTTATAGTAATGCAATTGAAGGGTCGAATGTAAGAACCAGTTAAGTTCAAAAAGTAAAATGTCGAGAAAACAACAAAATACAAGCTACGACATTTATGATTAATTATTGTCAATTTTCACAATATTTCATTGATTATAAACATTCTTACCTATACAATTTGTAAATTTAGAATATTCTAAGTCTGAAAAATTCAGCCGTAATTAGCGAAATACCTTTGGACTTGACGTATTATTGCACAGTATTTGACAAATTTTATTCTTATAAAAAATAAAATAATAAATTGCGATGCCAATATAAAAGTTTTTATTCATAACTGCAATTACATTAAAGAAATAAAAACATGTAGAATACTTTAATTTAACACGAATATATTTTTATTCGTCGTCATCGCAAGATTCCGATGTTGCGTGGTCTTCGGCCAAAAAAGTTTTTCAATTTCGTTGTAAAATCATTGGTCACATTGTGGAACATAATTTCTGGCTAATGTACTTACGTGCTCCAGTTTTTTCTTCTTCAGGAGTCTTTTCGCTAAATATAAATATAGCTTATTTTGAACATTTGGTAAGGAGATACTTTGTGCTTGTCTCTTGTCAAGAAGTTCAAACTCGGTAAATACTGCAATGGGTGAATCCTCGCTGCACTTGAATTTTATTCCTTCGTACGTTGTTTCACAACACATAATTCTGTATTTAGATATTGTGAACTTTTTATTTTTCTTTGACGGAGATTTTACAAAGAAATGATCTCTAAATTGGAAAATATGTCCTGTGTTACATCAATTGCTTCAAAGTTTTTGCTGCTCTTTTTAATAATATTAACGTAAATTTTCTGTACAGAGAATTTAGACACGTTGCACTCACTAGTTGTTGGTTCAGCATTTACCAAACCTAAAACTCTCTTCCAATTCATCGTTGCTTCTTCTGTTCCATTTGCCTGTAATGTTACTGTTTTTGAAAAAATATTTATTGAAATTGGACTATTAAAATACATTTTGAATCAGCTACCGCTACATTTGCTGTATATTCAAACTTATCCACTAACTTGGTAATTGATAATAGACTGAATTGGTCGATTGTTAAATTTAACCGAAAATGTCACGAACTCTGACTAAACTGGCGCCACTGCAAAATGTTTTGATAATAAATACGCTCTTTTCATTGGAATAACAGATTATTGTTCATAGTAATTACAATGCGTGAATTGATATCTGACTAGCAAAATTATTTTCACTATGACATGACATTTGTCAAACTCATGACAAGGGTTTTTATTAAATGGTAAATGGTTAAACTTATTTTTATTATTTCTGAGGTGTATTCTGATACAAACGTGAATGAAATGAATGTTTTAATTTAATTTTTAATTCTCTAAAAAATATTCCTTTACGATTTTTCTCTAAAATGTGTGGGATTCATAGGTATTTCTCAAAATCTTGGTAAGCTCATTTTTACTGCAATTATTATAGCGCAGACTAATACATGTCACTAAATTTAATTTTTCAAATTAAGAAGTGTGAACTCTCTGTTCGGCCAATTGTCTTCTCGAATATAACTCGTGACTGATTTTTCCTAGGCAATTATTAGCCTCTGGATCACTCTTGCTTGTTGCTTCTAGATATAGTTTTTCGCCGCAACAAGCATTCGTGATTCTGGCGCTAATAATTGTCGGCAAAATCATAGGCACTCGTTAGATTACTGTTGATAATCAAACGTTAATACTTCCACGTTTTGTTCAGGTTTGGCTTGAGCAGTTTTAGTTTTTAAGTCTGCATAAAAAGTTTCTGCATTTAAAATGTGTAGTTCCTTTTCGGCTTCAAGTTTTTGCTTCTCTTGCTCATTATCAGTACTAACTATTTGTGGGATTAATTGGTCACATATTGAACATGTGTCTGATTTTGGCCTATCAAACGTGATTTCAAAATTTTCAGCAAAATATTTTTTTTACCGTTGTATTTTTTTTTCGTCTTTTGAAATTATTAACTTATATATAAATTATCTTTTCTACTGTAATGAGATTTGTATTTAGGATAGCTAAGTATTTGTTCCCGTATCTTTTCAAGGATTTCGTCAGCTATTTTGTTGCGGCGTAAAGCATGTTTTCCTCTTCTGTCCAGGGTGTAGTCGAATTATTTGAATCACTAAATGATTTTGCAAACGTTCAACTCTCCTATTTGTTATTGCATGGATTCTTAAAAATGCAACTTTACAAATGTATCGCTCTTCTGGCTGCATACCGAATCTAAAATGTTTCATCATTGTAAATGAAACAAGAATATAACGTAAACAATAAAATACACGTACCTTGTAAACATACGAAGATTGTTTCTACTTCAATCTCCCGAACGAAGCCTATGTCGAGTCGGAGCTACTAATTTTCTCTTCATTCATCCAATTAAATGCGCATCATGTAGATCCTTGGTAGGAATATAGTAAGAATCCTCAAATATCTTCCTGTAACTCTCATCGCCAATTTGATTTAAACATTTTAATCTACAGTTACAATTTATTTGAAGTTCCTTTTTATTTATCATAGAACCAGAAGTGCTTTCATAAGAATCACCTTTGGTTCGTTTGGTTTTTCTGATATTTTTTTCCATAATGATTTACGGCAAATCTTCTTTTTTCCTTTTTGTGGTGGAACGACAGATGTAGTATTTTTACTCATACTTGCTTCATTTACCATTTCTGATAAAATCGAATACAACAAAATTATTTCTGAATGAATTTTTAGGTTAGAAATTTTCTTACCAGGCATATAATCTTCATCAGTATGTGTGTGTGTGCCTTGAAAAGGATAACTTTCTGGCGAACTAATGTCGTTGTCAAAGGACATTTTAAAACAAAATTTGTAAACTTATTAATACACTACCGACAAGATGCATACGCGAGTCAACCACTAGTAACACAGCGCAGCGATGTACCAAACCACATTACCAACTCCAATATTGCTCTGCAATAACGATTCAAGTCTTGGACTTGACCGGTTATTGTGCAGTACTGAAAAGCAAGCAACTTTCATTACGTCCCTATAATATTATGTACCTACATCCAAACCCTGTTATTCGACAGTAAAATCCGCAATTTAAAACTGTAGAAGAAAATGCATACAACTAATTTTGCCAAAAAAGTGGACATGTCTGGTTCTTGCATTCGACCCTTCAATTCCAGTTCCATAAAAATGGGTTATAAATTTAATCTTGAGATAAAATGAAAATTTTACGAAAATCTGCATTAAAATAGTAAAATCGCCAAAAATCACTACATGGTGCAATTATTTCAAACCGAATTATTTCACCCCCAAAAATATTCATACCACATGTTTAGTGGATGATTTAATATGGATGTGAAACATTTTCATGTTGATTTTCTTTGAGTAATTAATCCGAAGGTTTATTGGAAAACTGTACTTACTTCCTGATGATATTTAATACATTATCGTATTCCATGAAATTTTTAGATTTTTCTCGTCTGTTAGACATTTTTACGTTCATAGATATGAATTGTTAACGTAACTTCTCTATTTTGATAGTTAAACAAATTATATTGTGGCTCGTTCGCAGACTATCCAACGATTACGTAATCCTCACCAACATAGCGTTTATACTACACAGGAGATTTCTTATCTTAGGATAAAAATAATGTAAAGATTTTGAAATCCTGGATAATTTTCAGTTTTATGCAATCTACCCCTGGAGTTATATCATGTGAGCCACACAATTTTGTTTCAGAGTTGGCTGTGAGATAAATGAGGTATGTCGCATATTATTATTAGTTCAATTGAGTTAGATTAAAAAAAATGAACTAATCTCAGACATGACTACCATCTTTCTTTCTCTCAGGCATGGCCAACTCAGAGACAAAATTCTGTGGCTCACACCTTACAATGTGTATGATATTGAACACATTTAATATATTATTACAAACTATTTAATTTCAATTGATTGGCACTGGAGGGGTTTTTTACAATATTAAATGAAAACCAAAACCAAGAGAATATAATTACATTTTCTAAATCAACTTTATCTTATGGAGTGTATTCGTATTATATTTGCAAGATGCTCTCATTTTTTACGGGCGGACTTTCAAGATTCTACTCATTTGTTCCTCCTTGTTATTTGGAGTCGATTTTCACTCATTATTTCTCTGAAACTTTGAACTTCAATCACTTAAACACTGCGGCTAAATAATAAAGTAACAAACACGCAAACTAAATAAATTTATTTTCTATTTCGAATTATATTTTGTTTTACTTTCAAACTGTCTCAAACTCATTTTGAAATAACATTTTTTTATCCCAATTTGAATTTGTATATTCTCAATTTGAAAGTGATTATTATCAAATTGAACTTGAAGAGGCATAGATTTAAAATGAATAAAAATAATTTGAGTTATTGGTCTCAAATTATTAAGAAAAGAAAAAACATTGCGACTCTAAACTCTCTTTTAATTTGTTGGTATCAGTATCTGTTTTATATTAGGGTTATATTTATGAACAAAAATGAAATAGAATAGTTTTTTCGGCATTTCCAGTCCACAAAAAGTAATTTTGCGTGCATCGGTTCCTGTAATTCCCGCAAAAAATTGTAGAAACAAATAGTGTTCAGAATGGTCTCCTAGACTTGAAAAGAAAAAAAATGTTTGAAGAAAAATTAAATTTAATCGTTTTTCGACATTCCCTGTCGATTTATGCACTATCCACGAAAAAAGTAATTTTGCGTAACTCGGTTCCTGTAAGTCCCACAAAAAAATAAATAGTATTCAGAATGGTCTCCTGGAGTTGAAAAAAAACAAAAATAAAATATTGAACAAAAATTCCGCCTCCGTATCCGCAAGTGCAAAACTTCTGCATGAACTCATACCTCTGCATACGAGTTCTGTGACCTTGGACGAACAACAATCAGCAAAACCAACAAAATTTGCCAAATCGGATGTGACAAAGTTTATAATACCATTATATCACACCAAAAGGGAGATTATTTTTATATTGTGTTGCTGAAAATATAGGAGTTACTAAAGGTAGTATAGTTATTACGTAGTTATCTATTTACATACTTGGTTTCTTTACAATTTCCTAAAAAACTTATTGATACATTGTTTTCTATTATTTTTCGTCATTTCCGCCTCGGCTAACCTAATCAAGCGTTCACATCCGCATCCGCTTTCGCAAAGATGAACTCCGTTTTAACCCTATTTTATATTACTATTCTTAAGACCGTGAACTACCAATAGGTGGATACTTAAATAATAAATTGGTTGAAATTATAAGTGTAATTTTAGATACCTACCTACGTTATTCGAATTTTTGAAAATATTTTACAAAACCTAAAAAAATAAGTTTACCAAACACATTCACAACTTTTCCCATTACTGACAAATATAGCTTTTAGAAAAACAGTCAGAAAATATGCTGACCTTCATATAAGCCTTGAAAAAGGCTTTTCTGGTAGCGCAGCAATCCGGGCCAGACTAGAATATCATCTTTTATGATGAACTCCGCCCGAAACATAAATAAAAAGATTATACTAATTTTTACGTTATGAGAAATACTATTTTCCAGCTACTTCTACGTATTGTTTATAGTATTCTATGTGCTTGCTTAAATGCTTATAAAAACTTATAGGTTATGTTTACACTTCACAATCAATAGCAAATTATCGGTAACGGCAATTTTATATTTACATGTCGACACCTGTCATGTTCAAAGTACTGCCAATAATAATGGGTAAAAATCCACCTTAAGCAGTTTAAAACTAACGCTCATTGTCAAACTGTTTTTAATGTAATAATAGATCCATTAGTAAACTAATCTAGAGAAAACGTGTTTTTGAAATTATTGCTTAAATATACTTCCAGATTGGTATCGAACTTTTGGGGGAAGCGCCGGTAATATCCGGAAATTCATGACTAACTTTTGTCGGTTGAAGAAAACCCATTAAATCACTTGCCATTACAGCTACTAATATACAGTATATATTTTTTATCGTGGGCCATAGGATTTCACATGCTAAAAATTATACCTTGTTTTAATGTACATTTTATCATAAAATTTTCAAGGACATTTTAGTTAGTAATAAGTCAATTATTTTTCTACATGATGCGCTGCATTAGAATAACTTAAACATGTTTTATCCCATTAAAAATGAAAGTTTTTAATATAAATAACTGAGCAATAATAATCAAAGTACCTTGAATTTACGAAATGTCAGATTGATTAGTGAGGCAAGTAATCAAACGAATTTATACTACACAATGTATGTTTGTACCGTTGAAGAACGGGTGGAATTTGTAACGACAATTATAAGAAGTTTGTCCAGCTGGGAAATAGTTGTATTTTTCTACAAGAAGTCAGGGAATTTTTATTTTAGGGAAATAATTGACAACTTTTCTACAGCGTATCCCAGTCCTCCGGTTCCGAGAAAAGGCATTTTTTAATAGAATAAAACATGTTTAATTTAATCTAATTAAGCGCATCATGTAGAAAAATAATGGATTTATATTACTAACTAAAATTATATGATAAAATATACATTAACACAAGGTATAATTTTTAGCATATAAAATCCTATGGCCCACGATAAAAAAAAACATACAGTATATTTCAAAAATGTATTAAGACCTTGGAATAGTCGATAATATTTTGGAATATAAATGTTGGATAATACGTTTTCAACAAGCAACCTGTGAAATATTATATCAACACAATAAATTATTCAAACAATTTCGAATATCGATCAAGTATTTTCCGTACGTAAGTACGTGGAATGAATAGTCTATCAACTTTACTTTTATTCAAAGTGATTTTCGCCATAACTTTTATACTCCAGATGAATTTCAATTGATCACTTCCAATACCGATAGATTCAGTACCTTGCAATGAATACGATTATTGTAATTGGGATGATTATTATGGTAATGAAGCTACGCTGTATGGAAACTAAATGAGGAAGATGAGAATTCATAATAACTGGTGCTATAACAGTAAGCTATTAACTTATAATTTACCTGAATTTTTCGATAAGACAAATAGCGAAATGTGGTCATTAAAAAAATTCAAAAGTAATTGTTAGACGTAGTTTAGAATCGAGATTTTTGGGCATAAATGTACTAACGGGCTATGTTTGATAATTATACACTGGAGGTAAAAAAATAATGAAACACTTGAAATTCGTGAAATTTCGACCATTTTCAAAAAGCCATAACTCGGCGTATTTTCAATCGATTTTAATGAAAATTTAAGGGCAAAAAACTTTGAAGTGTCTTCTTTAAAGTCATGCATACGAACTTAAGCGTAACCCTTTCCGCCCCTCTCTAGCACCATTGTGATAAAAACTTTGACGATGCCTATGGAGTTGGAAAAATTTTGTCAACTCGATCCACCATAAAGGCATTAAAATTTAATCAATTCTAATCAATTCCCTATGCAGAACTTAAAGGACGAAGTTCCTAACACGATTTGGCACCAAGTTATGAAACGTGTTTGAAAGAAAAGTGCATTTTGAGGTTTTTCGCACATAACTCAGTGACTTTTCAACCAAATTTGATGATTCTTTCGGGAAAAAATCTCATTTTGGCAAACTCAGATTGGAATTATCCCTATTCGAACCCTTCAACCCTCGAACAACACGTTTTTGGACAAAAAAACCGTCCAACCTTAGCAACGTGTACCGAGTTGGATAAAATGTGTCGACTCGATCATCCACCAAAAGTGCATTGAAATGTGTTCAATTCTCTATGCAGGACTCATCAAAAACGAAGTTCAAGATCAAATTTGGTGGAAGTTACTAAGTTATGTGCGAAAAACCTCAAAATGCACTTTTTCTTCAAACACCCATAACTAGGTATCAAATCGTCGTAGGAACTTCGTTCTTCGAGTCCTGAATAGGGAATTGATCAAATTTTAATGCCTTTATGGTAGATTGAGTCGACAAAATTTTTCCAACTTCGTAGACATCGTCAAAGTTGGAGATGGTTTCCTGAAAAAAACTTTTTTTCACTAGGGCGCTAGAGGGGGGCGGAAGAGGTTATGCTTAATTTAGCATGCATGATTTTAAAGAAGACACTTAATAGTTTTTCATCCTCAAAGATTCATAAAAATCGATTGAAAATACGCCGAGTTATGGCGGTTTGAAAACGGTCGAAATTTCACGAATTTCAAGTGTTTCATTTTTTTTTCCTTCAGTATATTTAGTTCTTGTAAACACGTAAAATTAGTTTTATTCACATAATACGACAATAGACATCCTCGGCGAGACCTTCCGTTTGTTGAGCGACAAATGGAATTTTAAATTATACGCCAAAAAAAAAAAGATGGTACTCAACATCAAAAAGAACATCGGCGCCTTTTCCACTGCAATTTCTTCGTCTCGGCCCGCGAGAACTACCTCCAAACAGGAGAAATAAAAAGGGCCCGAGTAATTCGATCCAATTCCGCGGGGGTTCAGATTGCTCGGGAATATGGGGGTAAATATAAATAGAATATTTTTTCGGTATTCATGACCTTTCGATGTTTTTCGCGATGTGTAAACAGCGAGGGGACCTCCGCCGAATTGATTGAATACGTTCAGATGGATATCTGTATTTTGTTTACTTCGCCTATTGTGGCGGGGTGTTTTTCCCTTTTTTTCGTTTGAGCACACAACAGGAGTCAGGAGTCGAAGTCTATAGACGTTTTCAATAAACAATCAACAGTTTACGCCTGTATTTGAATGTGTTTTGTAAATAATGAAATGCGACGCAGATGTATAAATTTGTTTCATCTGCGCATAACTGATTATCTTGAATTATGGGCGGGAAATTTGAACGAGGAAATTGAAATGTGTCTTATTAACTCTCATTTGGCTGAGATTTAAATTTAAAAAAAAGTAAATGATATGTTTCTCTCATTTTGTAATGACACGAATAAAACATTATTATTGTTTCAAAGTAATAAGTGAGGTTGTCTCAAGTGAATTTGTTTATGTTTATGTTTATTTGTGTTGGTACCAGTAAGTTTACACATGTCAGCATACATAATTAAAAATAAACATAGATATAAAATGAGACAGTAATAAAATAAAAAAATAGAGAAAAAACATTTAGTACATAATTTATTATTATTATTAAATCAAGTAATTAAGATTTAAAAACTCAGAGAGGTTTTTTTCGCTTCCTGTCAAATGTCAATGAATAATCACTGAACTTACTTATTTGAATAAAAACATTATAGATGGCGCTGACGATATTCTAGATAATTTTTTATTTTATTTAAACTGTTTATTGACCATACTTTTAAATATTACAAAAAAATTGGGTCAGATGGACTAAAATCAGTTTAGTTATTTGGCTTTTTACTGCCAAATATCGAAGCTGCTCTTCCTTTAAGCCAGTAAATTAATAACTAACTAATATTTACATAATTTTAATAAGAACTTTAAAATAGCCCTACAAATAGAACTGTAGGCACATCTGGGTTAAAAGTAAAAGTTCTTGTTTATTGCGAATAAAAACGTTTTGCATATAATTTATTGCAAAGCTTGCATTTAAAACATAACTTAGAATTGCGTTGAAAAAATACCTGGTAATGTTCTCGAAATTGTTACATATAAAATTTGTTAAGGATTTGTTTGTTCGCAACGTAATTTTTTACTTCTTTTATAACTGTAGCGCAGGCGGTTTCAAAAACGCCGCATTTTGTACAAACGTAGCGGAAATTTACAAATTCACAGCTTGGGCAACTATTTAAGGTCGAGAAATAATGACCGATGTGAAGATAGCCACGGATTTTCCAGCCACGGATTTCTCGGCGCCTCCACCACCAAATACAAATTTCTTTAATTTTATTGATTTATAATAAATCAAACGCGGAGAATGTAATTAACATTAGCCTATAGATGTATAGTCAATCCACAATTTCAATTATTTTTTCTCGAGTCCACAGGAAATCTCTTTTTAAAATGACAAGAATTCAAAGTCCAATATGGCACTGTTTGACGCGTTTCAAATTTAATTTTTTAACGTGTAGATGAGAGTCTACTTAAACGATTTAACGTATTAAATTTTGGGTAAAATTGTTTATAACTTTTTAATTATTTTTTTTTCTCGGGTCCACCCGAACCATGCATATAATATAGCAAACATTCAAAGTCCAATATGGCACTGTTTGACGCGTTTTAAATTTAATTTTTCAACAAAAATATGTAGATAAGAGTCTACTTAAACGATTTAACGCATTAAATTTTTGGTAAAATTGTTCATAACTTTTTATGAATTTTTTTTCTCGGGTTCACCCGAACTATGCATATAATATAGCAAGATTTCAAAGTCCAATATGGCACTGTTTGACGCGTTTTAAATTTATTTTTTTAACAACAATTTGTAGATAAGAGTCTACTTAAACGATTTAACGCATTCAATTTTGGGTAAAATTGTTTATAACTTTTTTATGCATTTTTTTTTTCTCGGGTCTACCCAAACTATATACACTGGAGAAAAAAACATTAAATACTTGAAATTCTTGAAATTAATGTTATTTTAACCATTTTCAAACCGCCATAACTCGGCGTATTTTCAATCGATTTTGATGAATCTTTGAGGGCGAAAAACTTTGAAGTGTTTTCTTTTAAGTCATGCATACGAACTTAAGCGTAACCCCTTCCACCCCTGTCTAGCATCCGTGTGAAAAAAAAAAGATTTTTTCAGGAAACCAACTTTGACTATGGAGTTGGAAAAATGTTGTCGACTCGATCCGCCATAAAGGCCGTTAAAGTAAGTCTTTTTTGACCTAAAATAAAGTTTTTTGTTAATGGAGTTCTAAGGTACAAAATGCTATATTCATAATTTCGCGCAAACAAGTATTTTTCGTGCATACCTCAAAGAACATGCAAAGAAAATTTTATTCGTATAAACGAAAACAATTTCGGTGAAAAACTTCCGACATGAGTCAAAAAACCACAAAATTCGCTTTTTTCAAACACCCATAACTTTGTGCCAAATCGTCGTAGGAACTTCGTTATTTCATGTATAGTTCGGGTGGACCCGAGAAAAAAAATTAATAAAAAAGTTATAAACAATTTTACCCAAAATTTAATGCGTTAAATCGTTTAAGTAGACTCTTATCTACACGTTGTTGTTAAAAAAATTAATTTAAAACGCTTCAAACGGTGCCATATTGGACTTTGAAAGTTTGCTATATTAAATGTACAGTTCGGGTGGACCCGAGAAAAAAAATTCATAAAAAACTTATAAACAATTTGAACCAAAATTTAATGCGTTAAATCGTTTAAGTAGACTTTTATCTACAAACTGTTGTTAAAAAAATAAATTTAAAACGTGTCAAACAGTGCCATATTGGACTTTGAAAGTTTGCTATATTATATGTACAGTTCGGGTGGACCCGAGAAAAAAAATTCATAAAAAAGTTATAAACAATTTTACCCAAAATTAAATGCGTTAAATCGTTTAAGTAGACTCTTATCTACAAATTGTTGTTAAAAAATTAAATTTGAAACGCATCAAACAGTGCCATATTGGACTTGGAAAGTTTGCTATATTATATGTACAGTTCGGGTGGACCCGAGAAAAAAAATTCATAAAAAAGTTATAAACAATTTTACCCAAAATTAAATGCGTTAAATCGTTTAAGTAGACTCTTATCTACAAATTGTTGTTAAAAAATTAAATTTGAAACGCGTCAAACAGTGCCATATTGGACTTGGAAAGTTTGCTATATTATATGTACAGTTCGGGTGGACCCGAGAAACAAAATTCATAAAAAAGTCATAAACAATTTTACCCAAAATTTAATGCATTAAATCGTTTAAGTAGACTCTTATCTACACGTTGTTGTTAAAAAAATAAATTTAAAACGCGTCAAACAGTGACTTTGAATGTTTGCTATATTATATGTACAGTTCGGGTGGACCCGAGAAAAAAAATTCATAAAAAAGTTATAAACAATTTTACCCAAAATTTAATACGTTAAATCGTTTAAGTAGACTCTCATATACACGTTGTTGTTAAAAAATTAAATTTGAAACGAGTCAAACAGTGCCATATTGGACTTTGAATTCTTGTCATTTTAAAAAGAGATTTCCCGTGGACTCGAGAAAAAATAATTGAAATTGTGGATTGACTGTACATCTATAGGCTAATGTTAATTACATTCTCAGCGTTTGATTTATTATAAATCATTAAAATTAAAGAAATTTGTATTTGGAGGTGGAGTCGCCGGGAAATCCGTGGCTATCTTCACATCGGTGAAATAATGAACACTAGTTTCCGATCAAACTATACAATTTTAAAAAACATTCAAATAATTCGATTTTTTGCAGCTATTGCGAAATAATAAAATCGCCACATCTGGAAACCGCATAAATATATCGTATACATTATAAAATCTGATACAATAAAGAACAATGATGTTTATTGGAAACATACAAAGCAGAAGCGCAGGCTCTATACATTCGTTTCGGCGCTTTAAACAGAATGTGATAAAATTTTATGCGATATTAACATTTATATCGGGGGCGAATATTTATAGTTCCGTAAGCAAAAGAAAACGCTGTATCGCGAAATCGATCTCCTCTTTTAATATCATCCAGGCGAAACATAAATTCCTTCCACCCGTTCGTTTTTTTTTTATGGTCCAACTATTGAGTGCTTTGGGGAATTAATGGCAAAAAAATTACTTTACTGCGCGGTTCTTTTATACCATAATAAATTTAGAAAAATTGTGATGTGGCCATCATGTTACTTTCTCCGATTTGATGGTACAATAGTTACTTATACAGTGTTTTTAATCGAAGTTGCCTTTGAATTGAAATGCGTGTGCTTGAAGCAGATTAAATTGCTAAACAAGTTAGAAACAACTTTACTTGTTGCAGAAAGCATTAGATAAATACAAGAAACCGAAATGTAGCCTGAATATATGAATATTTCGGTTTCTTGTATTTAAATTGCTAAAGTCTGGCCGCTCTATGAAGGCATCTGAGGTGCTATCTGTAACCTTTTAAAAACCACTAATGTATGAAGAGAATCGGATAGTGGCACCAATAGCTAGCAAGTAAACTGTAAACATCTGTGAGTGTGAAGTAACAAAATCCAATCACTTCAGATGCTAATCACCTCAGACGCCTTTATAGCGCGGCCAGAGTATAGCAGATCAAAATTTTCTTGGAGCTCCACTCGCATGCTCGCCACAGTTATGGCGAAATAATCCCAAAAACGTATACGGAAATAATGATCTAGTAACCGACCATGACCATGACTTAAAAATCAACCTAAAATTACAGTCATCGATAGTTAAAAATATTTCATAAGTGAATTATTAAATTAAATTAAGGGTACAGTCCAGTAGCGGCTCGTGAAACATTTTGATGGTAGAGCCACTTCTTCAATGCACTCCTTTTTTAAAGAAACAAAGAACGATTTATCTTCCTCGACTAAAGTAAGTGTTTTAAGAATTAATTAAAAATTCTTGCTGAGCTTGAAACTACAGATAGTGCTTCTTGGCTTTATATAACGAGCCGCCCCTGACTGCGATTACTTTCTATTCGAAACACATTGTATAAACTAATCAATAATAAAGCTCCTGTATCGCTCACAATTGGCTCCTATCAATTTCTTTTTTTTTTCTTTTTTAGAGGATAATTCTTGAATGGATGACTAGATTTCAAAAAAATTTCAGGTTTGGTGTGGATAATATGCGGAAATTAAATTCGCCCTTCAGTTGTTTTTCAATTGTTTCTTTTTTTCGGATAACCCTTGAACCAGCGGCGGCCCGTGGATGCTCGGCGAGGAGGCTACGGAAAAAAATTTGACCTAAACAGCAGCGAAATATTTTCTTCCTCCATAAGAGACAGCAGGAGAGGCATCTTTATTTTAGTCTCCTCTACAACGATCCACGAGCCGCCGCTGCCTTGAACGAATGATGAATAAAGTCTAGTATTGTACTTGGCAAATAAGTTTAGATCAGACGAAAAAACCGAATTGGACATTTAATTGTTTGGTGCAAAAAATCCTAAATTCCTACAAATATTTGAATATTTAATAATTCCTTAATTATATTTTCCAGATAAATATCAAAATAAATTAATTTTATCTAAAAATAAACCCCAATCTGCTATATATTTTTAAGTGAATGTTAGTACATATGTATATATCTTTTTTTTTGTTTTTATCTTCAAAGGTTGTTAAATTTAATTTAATCAGAATCTATGTTTACACTAAGTTTAAGACCATTTCATTAATTTAATTTAAGATTCGCTAAGATGTTAGACGCCAGAATTGTATCAAAAAGGCTGAAAGACTTCGGTCAATGGCCATTTGTAGCTCTTTTGTAAATGGAGTTTCAATAAATTGTATTACTAATAAACCCCATTTTATTAAATCCCATGAAAACGAAAAATATAAAATGAAATAAATAATCTGAAATGAATACTAAACCCCTGAAGATACATTGTCAAAAAATTCAAAAATGTAGGTGGCAAAATCTAAAATAAAGAAAAAAATAAAAAACTTTGACCACAAAAAAAAATCCGCGAAAAAATAAATAATTCAGGTTAAAAAATCTAAAATGTAGGACAAAAAATCCAAAATTGTGACCAAAACGTCGGGCCTGAAAATTAGAAATGCGGAAATATCGAAAATTTTAACAGGCCAAAATAAAGATTTATTGATTTACATGTGAGATTTCTTTCCAGTATTTTCGAGTTTTGTTTGTTGGAATTTCCGAGTTTTTGATATTTTGTCTAAATTTAGGAAAAACTCAGGTCTAAAAAAATGCAGACCAAGAAATCCAAAATTTCAACAAAGTAATCGAATATTTTGGGCCAAAAATCAAAAATTTGGAACGAATCTAAAATATCGGCAAAAAAATCAAAAAACCCGCTCTAAAAATAAAAATGCAGACAAAACATTTAAAATACAAGCAAAAGAAAAATAATTGGCCATTTTCAGCACCAAAAATAACTCTTCTTTGTAGCTTAAAATAAGTTCTGACGAAAAATTCGAAAATAAAAAAATCGCACAATAAAATCAATCATTCATGTTAAGAAAATCTAAAATATAGAACAAAAATAAAAATTGAAGACCAAAAATCTAAAATTCGTACCTAGAATTCAAAGTGGCGGACCAAAAAATATTTTTTTTAACAAACAAATCGAAAATTTAAGTTGAAATAAAGACAATTTCGGTCAAAAGACCAAAAATTGAACTAAAATAATCAAAAATACAAAATATAGGCCAAAAAAGTTAAAATGTACAATAGGGCCTAAGTTGAACATTTGACAAAACATCCAAAACGGGCGGAAAGATAAAAATTGCAGACAAAAAAAATCGAAAATTCCCACAAATCAATGGAATATTTATGTTAAGAAAATCTAAAATATGAAACAAACATAAAAATTTAAGACCAAAAATCTAAAATTCGTACCTAAAATTCAAAGTGGTGCACCAAAAAATATTTTTTTTAACAAACAAATCGAAAATTTAAGTTGAAATAAAGACAATTTCGGTCAAAAGACCAAAAATTGAAACTAAAATAATCAAAAATACAAAACATAGGCCAAAGAAGTAAAAATATACAATAGGGCCTAAGGTGAACATTTGGCATAACATCCAAAACGGGCGTAAAGACAAAAATTGCAGAGAAAAAAAATCGAAAATTCCCACAAATCAATCGAATATTTTGGTCAAAATAAGGAAAAATAAAAAAAATTGGAACAGAAAACCGAAAATACAGAAATCTAAAATATGGGCCAAAGAATCAAGAATCCTGATCTAAAAATAATAACGCAGACAAAAAATCGAAAAGTTGGGTAGAAGCAAAATAATTTGCCACTTTCAGCCGCCAAAAATAGTTTCTGACCAGACCAGAAGTTCGAAAATAATTGTAAAAAAAAAAATCACGAAATGAAAGTTAAAAAATCTAAAATATAGGATAAAAAATAGACAAAAAAACTAAAATAACCGGTAAAAAATTTAAAACGAAAATCTAAAATTCTGGCCTAAAAATTAAAATGGTGGACCAAGAAAAGAAAAATTTTTAACAGACAAATAAAAAAAATTAATGAAAATTTACAATGTTGACAAATTAAAAATTTGGACAAAACATCGAAAACTCGGGCCTAAAGATAATAAATGCAGACTAAATAAAGAATCAATAATGCGGACCAAAAAATCAAAAATTTTATCAATAAAGTCGAAAAGTTCGGTCAAAATAAAGAAAAAAGAAGGTCAAAAGATAAGAGAAAATAATAATAAAAATCTGTTATGTTAGTCAAAAAGTCAAAGACCAAGAAAAGAAACATTTTAACAGACAAATAAAAAAAATTACAATGTTGGCAAATTGAAAATTTCGACAAAACATCGAAAACAACTCAGGCCCAAAGATAATAAATGCAGACTAAATAAAAAATCAAAAATGGGGTCCAAAAAAATCAAAACTTTTAACAATAAAATCGAAAAGTTAGGTCAAAATAAAGAAAAATTAAGGACAAAAGATTAAAAAAAATAATAACAGAAATCTGAAGTGTTAGTCAGAAAGTCAAAAATTTAGACAGTAGATCGAAAACTCGGGCCTAAAAATAATAAATGCAGACTAAAAAATCGAAAATTTCAACAAACAAAACTAGAAAATACCGGAAAAAATTAAAATAATAAATCAATAATTCAGGTTACAGATATTTTAGCCAAAATGAAAAATTCGGCCTGCAAAATCAAAAATGCGCACCAAAAAATCAAAATAAAGAAAAGATCTTTCTACCAAAGAAATCGAAAATACAGACTTAATAAAAAAAAAATGCAGAATATTTTAGTTAGAAAATTGTAAATTAGTCTCAAAAATCACTATATTGTTGCTTTGTACGTGGCGCGCTTAGGCCCGCTGTTTATAAGCATTTCCATTTGAAATATCAACTTGCCGTTTGGACACGATATTCTATACACCTACAGCTTCCAAAAAATGCGAAATAAAAAAAAACATTTTTTGAATCTAACAAAGTGGACGGTACCTTTAAGTTAAACTTTTATTTTACTTAGGTATTCGGTCACGACAGTTTTCCAATATATAGGGATTTTATTTTAACTCTGAACATGATTGTTAATGCCAAATGTTCAATCGTAAGATAATCACATCAACGCATTACCAAATTACTCCAAATTACTCAGTTTTATTTAATTAGAAACACTGAATAAAACACACATGTTTTTTACCACAATTTATTTGATGTGATAAAAAACATAGTAAGCATTCTATTCAGTGTTTCTATAATGAATTACCATGTAGTAACGGTCACAACCATCACCATGATTTTATTTAATTGTCAAATAATTAATTGGTATAAGAGCTGGAACAGCATTCGAGGTGTTAAAGATTTGTTTTCGGTTGCATGCGCGAGCAGACAACTCGTAAAATCAATTGTTACCAATGAACCCTGAAATGTATTGTTTAAAATAAAGATTTTCAACTTACACCGCATAAGATATTAAACAAACACAATCTAATCGCCACTTTCGGAGCGCGAACCGAACGAACACCCCATGCATTTTTAAAGCGCGAGTTCGGATCGGCGTTCGCAAATGTTAAAAGTCTTATTTTGTCAAACAATAAACATGTAAATGGAATCGAAAGGTGCACTCCCGAAAAGTTTCAATTTAAATTCATGAAAATTGAGAGGCGGAGGGAGTCGGAGCAGCATCAATTCGGCCGTAAAGAGTCGCTCTAATTTTTTCTTCTCTTTCTCGCAAAGTTGTGCAAAGCCCTGGTAAAGCTCGGGCCGAGAAGAAGAAGAAGAATAAGAGGACCATTCGCATCCCGCACGAATGATTCTCTCTCCCCTGAAGCGAGCTGAGATAAAACCGAGGACAGGAAGTTATTATTTCGTCCGAATCGCACCAATTACGGAATCGCAGTTTCTTTCACTCCCCAGTAATTTATTCCCCGCTTTCTTTTTTTTTTTGGTTTTAGGTTTCGTGGGAATTACATCAACGGGTTGTTATTGCGTGATCGTATATCCTCATTTGACAGCCTTTAATTTTTTTTTCGCTCGCTTTACTGAACTATTATTAAATCTGAAAATCGGTACTTTAATAAGGTTCATTATGATGTTATTGACCAATAGCGGAGCAGAATTTTATTTGATAACCAATTTTCATATATAATATTTGATAAAACCCTTCAAATAATTAATGTTAAACAAACGTGAATTGAACAAATATCATGCAATCTAAGAGCTGGGCAAATTTGAAGTATGTACGGGAAATAGTTTTCTCATTAACCAAGCTAAATAAATTTAAAATCGAGATATCCACATGTATATGCAACTCCGGAATTTGTGGTTGTAAGTTAATCAATCTTTCACACTTCCTAGGCTATACCGCAACCATTTCAAATGTCCAAATTTTTTCGCTTTATCTTAATAAGTATTCCAGTGGTATTGAATGAATTAAAAATTAGCTATCTTTTTAATTATAACTAAGATCAAAAATATTTTTGTAACTACGTAATTTCCATTCTTATATGATCGATATATAAAATGCACTATGATCTGCTTCCAAAATAATGGTAAAAAACTACATTGAAAACCGTTTAAAAAGCACGGGTAACCTCCCCTCAAGATAACTTTTACCACAAATAAAGAATTTTAGTAGTATCGTCGGGAAATAATAAATTTGATGGGTTGACATCACATCAAATGCATTCAGTATTAAATGTCTTTGTAATTTTCTTTTTGTACCAATTTACATTTACATTTGCAATAATTATAACTATAAGTTAAGTTGATAGGAATAAAACACTTTAACTTTTTTATACCACTATATTTAATATAGTGGTATAAAAAAGTTAAAGTGTTTTATTCCAATCTACAATCAAGATGTACCACGAAACGCCGCCAACACTAAACATATAAGTTAAGTTATTAATTAATAATTCTCTAAGTTACATTATTAGTTATTGTACACATTTTTATTTACAACAAGATAGTTTGAACTTGATCAAAGTAATTCCCCTCTCGTTTTTCATCACTCGCAGTATACACATAAATTCTTTTGAACTCCGGATAGCAGCTTAAACCAGCTGAAAATTCGCCATCCACTTACATATTCTTTCTCCACTTCTTTGAAAGAATCTCCATTTTCACTTTCGCCGAAAAGCTCAGATGACAGAAGGCGGTAATTACTTCGTTCGTTATTAATAATGCAGGAAAGTAACTGGCGGCAGGGGATGGCGTTAATTAGGAACCCTGGCAATTTGCGATTCAGCAAGAAAAAAAAATGCGAGCGACGTTTTATGCTCTTTGTTTAAGAAAACGTTTAATTTTTTTTTGCCGGGGCTTTAGAAAAAAATATCAACAGGGGATGATATTAAAGGGATGTTTCATGTAAAGGGACGGGGATATTACACATTTATTTTCATGTATGGATTTATGTGTGTGAGTGTGTGTGTTTATATCCGACTTAGGATTACGGTTTCCGTTTAATCATTCGAATAACAAAAATAATTTAATTTTGAAATAAATGGGTTTTTAAATTGGTATTTCCAGGTATAAATCGATCTCCCTAAGGAATTAAACTAAAGGTATAATAGTAGGTGGTGGTATTATGAGGCAGAGTTTTATAGGGAAGTGCAACTGTCGTAATTATAATGTTTACATTCCGCTTTGGTCTCCAGAGGGAGCAGGCTATAGTATGACGTTGTATACACTCGTGAGTGGAAGCGTCTTGTTTTCTAATCTTTAAAACTTTTCGCAGGGTATGATTCAACATTTGCCTCGAAAATAACTTTAATAGTTATTTACATTGCAAGACCGTTATATAGAAATTTACAGGCGAGCTAACGGGCGAGCCTGTAAATTTCAGGTAACGGTCGAGCATTGTACAAAGTTTTATGGGCATTTGAATCGCATAATTATTTAAAATGCATTACAGTATTATAACGCAATAACTAAAATGTTTAATCAAGGTGGGCTTGAAAATCTGACAGATATTTTTATGTATATTTTGTTTGTTCAAAAAATATATAAAGTGTCTCCGAATTGAGTGACAAGTTCAACCAACGTTGTTGTGATTTGATTGTTTATGTATCATCGTGTACTTCTTCTATTTTGAATAAAATATTAAATTGTAATTGTAAATTGAATTTAGGAATATGGATATTCCAGATGAAATACTTCAAGAAGCTGAAGAACCTAACAACAAATTATTGCTAGAGAAGTCCAGAGGCTGTTATGAAAGAAGTAACTGAAGACTTTTAACTAGTGGAGAATTTAGGAATATGGATATTCCAGATGAAATTCTTCAAGAAGCTAAAAAGCTAACAACAAATTATTGCTAGACAAGTCCAGAGGCTGTTATGAAAGAAGTAACTGAATTGTTTTAACGAGTGAAGAAAATCCAAAGCGGTTGATACAGTTTTAAATGAAATTCCCTGGTTTAGCTCAAATTATACGGGACATTGGCTAAGACGTAGTGGTGCCGGTATGATTGTAGGGTCTTGCGGAAATCTTCTACCCGCAATACAAATCGGTGGTTGGAAATCATCGAAAGTGGCAGAAGGATTTATAGAACAATGTTTTATATAAAAATTTCGAAAGATGTTTCAAATAAAATATGTTGCCATGGTATCCATGTCAACAGCCCCTAATTTTTTTTACACGGGCTAGCGTGTAAAAAGTCTCGTAATCCCTAGAGACAGAGCTAAATAAACAGTTCTTTACTATTCAAATTTAACCTTTTCTTTTTTCCTGATTTTCAAATTTTCAAATTTTCAAATAAAACAATTTTGGATTGCCTCCTATCGAAAACTTACATGTTTTAGTATGTGAGGCCAACGCTCTATTAAAAAAAAAAATAAAAAATGGTGATGTGGCTATCATGTTACTTTCCCCGACTTGATGGTAATATTTGTATTTACGCTATCATGGTTTATTTTCAATTTAAATCATATTTCTGGAAAAAGCGCATTTTCGGTTTTCAAAATTTGTCCTTAAACGCTGCCTATTTTGTCACCGCAAAATTTGGATAATTTTATCTCGAAGATTCTTAAGATATTTTATTTAGGATGTATCTGTCAAAATGTTAAGCATCTGTCAATAAAAGTGTGGAACTTACAACACGATTTCTGGAAAAAGTGCATTTTCAGTCTTAAAAATTTGTCTTTAAACGCTGCTATTTTTGTCACAGAAAAGTTCGGATAATTTTCTTTAGATGTTTCTAAAGATATATTATTTAGGATGTATCTATTAAAATTTCAAGCATTTGCCGACAAAATTGTGGAATTTAAAGGGCGATTTCTGGAAAAAGTGCAATTTTTGTCTTCAAAATTTGTCTTTCAGATTTGTTAGAGCAAAATTCGAATAATTTTCTTTGAACAGTTTTAAACATATGTTATTTAGGATGTATCTGTCAAAATTTCAAAAATCTGGAACTTACAGGACGATTTCTGGAAAAAGTGCATTTTCAGTCTTAAAAATGTGTCTTTAAACGCTGCCATTTTTGTCACAGAAAAGTTCGGATAATTTTCCTTAAACGATTCTAAAGATATATTACTTAGGATGTATCTATTAAAATTTCATGCATTTGCCGACAAAATTGTGAAATTTACTGGACGATTTCTGGAAAAAGTGCAATTTTTGTCTTCAAAATTTGTCTTCCAGATTTGTTAGAGCAAAATTCGAATAATTTTCTTTGAACAGTTTTAAACATATGTTATTTAGGATGTATCTGTCAAAATTTCAAAAATCTGTCAACAAAAACCTGGAATTTACAGGACGATTTCTGGAAAAAAAATGCATTTTCCGTCTTCAAAATTTGTCTTCTAGTGCTGTCATTTTTGTTAGAAGAAAGTTCAGATGATTTTTTTTAAACATATCTAAAGATATATTATTTAAGATGTATCTGTCACAATTTCAAGCATCTATCAACAAAAGTCTGGAATTTACCGGACGATTTCTGGAAAAAATGCATTTTCGGTCTTCAAAATTTGTCTTCAAGCGCTGCCATTTTTGTCACCGCAAACTTTAGATAGTTTTATTTCGATAATTCTAAAGATGTTTTATTTGGAATGTATCTGTCAAAATTTCAAGCATCTGTCTACAAAATTGTGGAATTTACAGCGCGATTTCTGGAAAAAGTGCAATTATTGTATGCGAAATTAGTCTTCCAGTTTTGTTCGGATAATTTTTTTAACCAGATGTAAAGGTATGTTTTATTAAGGATGTTTCTGTCAAAATTTCAAGCACTTGTCGACAAAATTGTAGAATTTATAGAGCGATTTCTGGAAAAAATGCAAGTTTTGTTTTAAAAATTTGTTTTCCTGTTTTGTTAGAGCAAAGTTCGGATAATTTTTTTGACAGTTTTAAAGATATGTTACTTTGAATGTATCTGTCAACATTTCAAGCATCTGTCAACAAACGTCTGGAATTTATAAGACGATTTCTGGAAAAAATAATTTTCGGTCTTCAAAATTTGCCTTTAAACGCTGCCATTTTTGTCACCGCAAAGTTTGGATAACTTTAATTAGGCAGTTCTAAAGATATTTTATATATGATATATTTGTTAAAATTTTAAGCATCTGTCGACAAAATTGTGGAACTTAAAGGGCCATTTCTGGAAAAAGTGCAAGTTTTGTCTTCAGAATTTGTCTTCCAGATTTGTTAGAGCAAAATTCGAATAATTTTCTTTGAACAGTTTTAAACATATGTTATTTAGGATGTATCTGTCAAAATTTGAAACATCTGTCAACAAAAACCTGGAATTTACAGGACGATTTCTGGAAAAAAAATGCATTTTCGGTCTTCAAAATTTGTCTTCTAGTGCTGTCATTTTTGTTAGAAGAAAGTTCAGATGATTTTTTTTAAACATATCTAAAGATATATTATTTAAGATGTATCTGTCCCAATTTCAAGCGTCTGTCAACAAAAGTCTGGAATTTACAGGATGATTTCTGGAAAAAGTGCATTTTCGGTCTTCAAAATTTGTCTTCAAGCGCTGCCATTTTTGTCACCGCAAACTTTGGATAATTTTATTTCGATAATTCTAAAGATGTTTTATTTGAAATATATCTATCAAAATTTCAAGCATCTGTCTACAAAATTGTAGAATTTACAGGGCGATTTCTGGAAAAAGTGCAATTATTGTATTCGAAATTAGTCTTCCAGTTTTGTTAGAGCAAAGTTCGGATAATTTTTTTAACCAGATCTAAAGGTATGTTATTTAGGATGTCTCTGTCAAAATTTCAAGCATTTGTCGACAAAATTGTAGAATTTATAGGGCGATTTTTGGAAAAAGTGCAATTTTTGTCTTCAAAATTTGTTTTCCAGTTTTGTTAGAGCAAAGTTCGGATATTTTTTTTGACAGTTTTAAAGATATGTTACTTTGAATGTATCTGTCAACATTTCAAGCATCTGTCAGCAAACGTCTCGAATTTACAAGACGATTTCTGGAAAAAAATAATTTTCGGTCTTCAAAATTTGCTGCCATTTTTGTCACCGTAAAGTTTGGATAATTTTATTTAGGCAGTTCTAAAGATATTTTATATATGATGTACTTGTCAAAATTTCAAGCATCTGTCGACAAAATTGTGGAACTTGAAGGGCCATTTCTGGAAAAAGTGCAAGTTTTGTCTTCAGAATTTGTCTTCCAGATTTGTTAGAGCAAAATTCGGATAATTTTCTTTGAACAGTTTTAAACTTATGTTATTTGGGATGTATCTGTCAAAATTTGAAACATCTGTCAAAAATCTGGAATTTACAGGACGATTTCTGGAAAAAAATGCATTTTCGGTCTTCAACATTTGCCTTCTAGTGCTGCCATTTTTTTTAGAAGAAAGTTCGGATGATTTTTTAAAACTTATCTAAAGATATATTATTTAAGATGTATTTGTCAAAATTTCAAGCATCTGTCAACAAAATTGTGGAATTTACAGGACGATTTCTGGAAAAAGTGCAATTTTGTCTTCAAAATTTGTCTTTCAGTTTTGTTCGAATAATTTTCTTTAAGCAGATCTAAAGATATGTTATTAAGGATGTGTTAAAATGTCGAGCATTTGTCAATATAAATGTGGAATTTACAGGGCTATTTCTGTTGTCATGTTACTTTCTCCGACTTGATGGTATCATAGCCATTTATATATACGTTATCATGGTTTATTTTTAATTGAAATCATATTCTAAATGTACATCGAGCGTTGTGTAAACTCGGATGAAACTGGCGTTTAAAATCTCAAAATTATGAAAGATGGAAAAATTATACTTCAAATTCAAAATCTCAGTTTACTCAAAAACTAAAGGGATTTCGAAAAAACTTATTCTTTATTATAAGTTGTTCATTTTAGCATTCTCTACAACTATTACCGTTTTATAATTATAAACCGAAAATTTAAAAGAAATAATAAATTTTTTTCTCGAATAAAAATGATTTTATGAAAAATGTTTTCAATCAAAAGATGTTCATTTATTTGTTGTCTTCAATGTTTGTTTAAATGTTTTTGTGATATTTTTCATATTTAAGAAAATATTGGCAAAAAACCAAAAAAACAGTTAAACACCCACTTCCGGTGTACGAAATTTTACCAAAAGCTTTTCAGTTCTTCGGATTATTAAATAAGACGTAAGTTCAAAGTTTAATATCAATTACTCTATTAGTTTTTCAGATACAGCGCGCACAGACACACACACACACACACACACACAAAGAGACACAATTTTTTTTTTCCAGAAATTATTGAAATGGCATCTAGGGACGCCAAAACAGATATTTCCGTAAAAAATCATTTTGGAAAAAAAATCCCGATCACAATACTTTCTCGTACTTCGTAACGGAGAAAGTAAAAATTAATCAAAAAGTATTCAAAACCCATCAAAAAATCTTTTAATTTAAAATGTGAAACAAATTATAGCCTAAATGTTTAAAGCGTCCCCCCATAGACCAATTAACAATTGATAACAACAGTTCATGCAATCGTTGCATAGAGTGTGGTAATGTACGTTGCAGCAGTATACATTACGAAGTTATGAACTCGATATATGCCTGAGCATAAAATAGTTGGAATTATAAGCGACGTAATGTGTGTTTAGTAAACTTGCGGTCAGAATTGAATAGTCGATTGGCAAAGGGTAGAATTTTGCTTTATACGTTCACTCACCGACGGGCATACATCGATGCATGACTTTTGATGTGAACTGTGTGGACGTGCCATTGACGGAGCCAACTAGGGAATATGTTTATAACAATAATTACAGAGGACGGTGTATTTGAAAGGGCTCTCCGGCTCGGACATTTCACTTTACTTGCTGGTTTATACATGAATAATTAATTCATTTACAATGGAAACCTGTATAGAAATAGAATAGTTTGTGACCATTTATCTCAATAGATAAATAAATAAAACATAAATAGTTAATTTTTAATCAAACTTGTTAGTGGTGGGTGGGCTTTATCTTAAAATCTACCTACTTACCTAAAAAAAGCCTTCTTGAGGGTATCTTTAACATTTAATAACTTTTTTGTTTTTAACCGATTTAAACAATTCTTTAGCGCATGAAGCCTTAAAACTTCAACCTATGGTATGGTGTACTCGTTTATCCAATTAATATTAAGTTGACAAGAATAAGGGTTCGAAAAATGAGTGAAATTGTTGAAAAAGAAACAGTTTTTTCAATGCGACCAATAGCCACGTATTAAGTTTGCTTCTGGTTTGAAATCATCAGAATGATCCAAACAATGTTGACAGAAGCTTCATATCCATTTAGAAGCTACTTAACATACCACTACTACGATTTGAAAATGAGAAAAACAGTGTTTTTCGTAAAAACAGCAACGTTATAGTAAAAATGTATATTTTTTTAGTTTTTTGTAAATTTAGCCACAGATCCTACGTTTCAAGATCTTCATTTTGGCCAAGTTTTATCCCGTTTTTTTGAGTTTTATCCGAGATATGATTTTTTTGTCCGCGATATTTTTGGTAAAATTCAAAAGTGGTTGAATTTACATTTCATGCAATTAGCTTCCAGTTGTATGCTCATAATAGTCACAAAAAATGTCTATATTAATAAACTATTTTAGAAATGCATATTAGAGTAATTATTAAGTGCATTTGAATGTCAATGATATTATTATAATTTCAAATATGTTTACTACAATAGCATTCATTTAAAATGGCGCCATACGCCGCTCACCCGTCAACAGGTGGCGCTGTCATTCTTTTACCTACAGCAGTTAATGCGGGGTTGAATTTTCATAGTTGGATGACATCTGTCAATGTTTTAGAGGTTACTAAATCCAATGTAGATAATGTGCTTAAGTATGGATTGCTCCGTAGGAATAATTTTAGGAGAGCAATGCCATCAAAGTCAAGCAACAAGTTCGGATGATTTACATGTGGAGTTGAGCTTTCTCGAAGACGATCAGAAATATTTAGTTCACTCTCGACTTGATTTTTGCGACGTAGGTAAGCTGACAAATATTTGCGCACATCATTTTGCCAAATACGTAAAGCTCTACGAATAAATAAATAAATAAATAAGGTTTATTTACGGATTCTCCATTACAAAAAAATACATAATTAATTATTTCTTAAAACTAAAATATTGATTGATTACGCATTAATCATTAATCAAAAGAAATGTTGTGATCCTTGGAATAAACACCGGAAAGTGGTTTCGTCTGCATCACATCAAAAATTGCTATGAAAGCTAACTGTCGGTTGACACCTGGGAAAAAGCTTTGTTGCAACTGCAACCAGAGTATGCTCGACATAATTAAAGATTTTATTGTCGTGCAACCCAACATCCAAGAATTTGTGACATCGGAGTCTTCTCAGTCTTCGTATCACGATAGTCCTGATCTGCGTGATAGCATTAACACCAAGTTAACCTCCTTTGAAACGTGCCAAACAAAGTGATGACAAATTTACAAACTACAGCAACGCGCGCAATAAATCAAGTAAGAGATGTTCTGAAAAAGGATATCGAAAGAGCTTGTCACATCGAATTGGATGATGAACTGTGAAATTAAACTTTTGAATTTTACCAAAAACATCTCGGACAAAAAAAATCATATCTTGGACAAAACTAGAAAAAAGCAAGATGAAGCTTGGTCAAAATGAAGCTCTTGAAACGTAGAATCTGTGGCTAAATTTGCAGAAATCTAAAAATCTATAACGTTTCAAAGTTTGCTGTTTTTACGAAAAATTCCGTTTTTCCAATTTTCAAATTGTAGTAGTGGTATGTTAAGTAGCTTCTAAATGGGAAAGAAACTTCTGTTAACATTATTTGGATCATTTTTAAGATTCGAAACTAGAAGCAAACTTAATACGTGGCTATTGGTCGAGTGTAGGTCACATTGAAAAAATTGTTTTTTTTCAACAATTTCACTCATTTTTCGAACCCTTATTCTTGTCAACAGTTCATATTAATTGGATAAACGAGTACACCATTCGATAGGCTGTAGTTTTTAGGCTTCATGCGCCAGAGAATTGTTTAAATCGGTTAAAAAACAAAAAGTTATGAATTGTTAAAGATCATTTTTAGGTACGTTTTTTTAAATTTGTTTCATTACATAAATATTTTTTATTTCATACTGTCCGGTAGATGTTCGTTTACAATGTCAATTTAAGTCCGGTAGATGAGTTATAACAGCACCAGAGCCGGTAAGTGTTGCTTAGCTTGTTCCACTGGCAAAACAGTTTGTATTCTTTTTCATACCTTGCCGCAAACTTCGAAGGAATTAATTTTTCATTTGCTTCATGCGATTTCGCCATTATTGTGTCGGGAAGAGTCGAGGAAAGAGAAGAAGAACAGCCAGCAAAGTTCATGGCGTCCATTTTAAAGTGACAATGATTGAATGTAATACAATAACAACAACCGTTGCCACGGGAAAAAAGGTAATGAGATTTTTAAAATCTCTCATATTTTAATTTTTGAATTAAAATAATAAAACAGAACAAACTTACAGTATGAAATAAAATTTATTACGACACACATCCGGTAGTCGCCTCGTGCATAATGTCTGACTCGTCCTGTTACAAGTAACCTACCGGACTTATGACGTTAATTACTATTTTTTAAATCTGTCCTTTGAGGACCTATTATATATTATACCTCATTTAATAACCAGGTGGACTAAATCAAATTATAGCCGCGAAAATACGTTGTTGTGATTGGCTAAACGGGCACCGTTCTTACACAATCCAAAATTCCTAAAACGGCAATGGCCGCTGTTATGATCAGCTGATCTGTCACCGTTTACTTGTGTCCCACCGGTTTCACGTGTTTCGCGTCGGTTTTTTGACTTCTTAGCCAGTTATTCCTCTCGTTAAAAGTGTAAGAATCAGTTCGTTTAAAAACTCTTCTAGGAAATAGTTATTTTATTTTTAACATGGTTATATACCCAGCACTAGTTCGGCATCATTTTCGACCCCCAAGAAATGGAAAAGGTTGGATTTGAGAGCAATAACGCTTGTATAAAAACAATCCAAAATTAACGTGTATAAAGTTTTAACAAAAGAGGCTTTAAAATCTACTATCGTTGTACACAAAATTGTCGATTCATTAGGTAAGTGTAGTGCAAGTAATTGCAGTATGGAATCAAATCATAAACATGTATTATGTTTAGGATAAGGTGGCAGTACTGTGTTTCGCAAATTTAGGGAGTATAAGAAGATTAGAGCAGTAACAATTCCTAAATGTCCTGAAAGATGTACGGCGACTGAAGATATCTACAATTAAATCGGTTTTATGGTATGCGAAAAATTGTACATAACTTTTTCTTTAAAAATTAAATTAAATTTTAATTACATAAAAGGATGGAGATGACCTGAAAAAGACGTCCCGTTGAACATAATAATAATAATAGTAATAATAATAATAATAATAATAATATCAATTTATTCCCAACAGACAATAACAGCCTAAAAATTGAATTTTCGTAGATATATTACAAAATAGAATTGTATTATCTTATTATTATATTATTATTATATACCTTATTGAAAGAGAATAATTTTAAGTAAGCTATTACATGTTTTTAAATAGAAAATGTATTTAATTTAATAAAATTCTATTTCAGTATAATCTAGTATTTATATTTCAAACTTTTGTACAGAATTATATGAATTTTTAAAATGTACCTAATACTTCAATCCACTTTATATGCAAATAAAATATGCACAACATGAGTTTTTCAGTGTGCCCCTAAATTCTTAAGAGGGCCTAATACTTATTTTAATTAATATTTTAATATTACATACTACATTATTGACTATATAATCAAGAAATTTTTGCCTAAAATTTATTTATATATTGTTACAATTATTGAATGAGTGTTATGGGTAAACGAATTTTAAATAATTTGAATTTTACCACCAAAACAGTTCTGGTTACTTTTTATAGTGTAAATGTGACTTTCGCCTTTAGTCCGCCTGGTTATTAAATGAGGTATAGTACTTATAGAAAAAGTTTTAGCCAAATCGGTGACATGGCTGCGCCCCGGTTTGACTGTCCCTGGCTGGAATGACCCATATGTATTTTTTTATTAAGTACTTTTTCAGTTATGAGGCTTGAAATTTTGAGTATCACAGGGCGCTTTACAGAGATAAGGACCCCAAACTTCGTCACTCCCGTAGTATTTACTGACACCGTTTCTATTTTTTGTACTTGTATGTTGCTG
The DNA here is from genome assembly GCA_910593695.2 of Ocypus olens. Classification (NCBI taxonomy): domain Eukaryota; kingdom Metazoa; phylum Arthropoda; class Insecta; order Coleoptera; family Staphylinidae; genus Ocypus; species Ocypus olens. The sequence continues at coordinate 3,867,847 of OU343049.1, forward strand.
ATGTCAGAATAAATGCTGAAAGAGGCCTCCATTATGCCATCTGTGATCGTTTCAGCAAGAATTACAACCTCTTTATCGCTTATTCACTGCGTAAATTCTAGGATGCTTGTAGATTTCGTTTTATAAACCTTATTCTTCAGATATTTAAGAGGAGTCAGGTCTGGCGGGAAAACTTTATTTAAAATTCGACGTGGTCGATGACTAAAATGAGGAGCTGTTCCATCATGTCGAAACCAAATCTCTTCGTAGTTATTTTGAAAAATATTTCGTATAGACGGAATTATCTCTCATATTCACGTACGCTATTCAAGGTTATATTAATAACACTATATAATACAATGTTCAAAACCCCACAACTTTTGTATGAAACTTTGTTTTACAAAAATGCATAATTTTCGAAATTTCAAGACATTTTGCAAACCCTCTATGTGGGAGTTTGACATTTAAATACCATTGACACTTTTGACATTTATAGACACGTACAATCGCGGCCAAAAAAGTAAGACACCATTGTAACCCAAGTGATTTTTCTAAAATTTATTCATGTAAATTGGGCTTTAATGGCTAAGCTTTAAATGTCAATATAATCTGTATAGAGTAAATAGAGATTTATTCACATTAAGCAAAAAAGGTGTCCCATTTTTTGTCCGCGATGATACGTACGTACATTGGATTTTTGATTGAGTTGGTTCATTGAATAGCCTCTAATAAATACGGTATGCGGCAAAATAAACAGTACTGAAATGCGCATGTGTCAAATGTGTATGTGTCATGCGCTGAAACGTACCGAGTGATTTCCGAACGTGGTTACAACGTCTGTGAGTGTCTTTTTAATGTTAGTTGCTTCAGGATGGTTCTCACTGTTGTAGAAAAAGTTTTTATCGTGGAGCACTATTTTCAGTCATACGAAACATAGCGCGAAAACGGTGCAAGCTTAAAAGAAGTTGCCGACGCATTTAGGCCTAAGTTTATGAAATGGGCTCCGAGTAATGCCGTTATGTTAGCAGTTGTTGACAAGTTTCGTCGTACGGGAAGTGTGTTTTGCCAACGCAAAGGTCACGTGGGTCGCCCAGTGACAGTCACAACCAATACGATTCAGCGATTTTGCCGTGCCAGTAACCTACCACGTAATCATCAATGGTTTCAACAGGACGGGGCAACCTGTCACACGGCTAGGGAAACTATTCGAATGCTACGCAATCATTTTGGGGATCGCCTTATTTCGCGTGGCACTGATTTCCAGTATCCATCGCAATCACCAGACCTAACACCACCTGATGAGTACATATAGGGAAAGTTGAAATAGGCTGTTCTGCGTACTGATCCACTCTCTGACATTCCGGAATTGCAGGTCAAAATTCAAATGCTTGAAACTGAACGGAGGTTATCTTGAACATCTGTTTTATCGGGAATGTCGTCGTGAATAATGTTTGTAATGGTATATAATGTAAAAATAATAAATAATAAACGTTTCATAATTTCAGTACTGTTTATTTTGCCGCTTACTGTATTATGTAACTAGGAGATCAAGTGGCAGTTTAAATCTGTGGAGATACTGTAACGGCGAGGCGACAGCCGAGGCGTTTTAAATCTCCGAAGATTTAAACTTAGCTTAGATTTTGTATGAATCTACATTATGGTATGATACATTCTAGTTTAAAGAAGAAGCAGTTGTGACACACGTCAGAAAATTAATAAACCGCGAGGCGTATGTTCATTTTCAATTTCCGCACATTTTTCTTCCTCATTTCCGCTAACAAAAACGCACGGCCAGAGAGAACGTGATCTCCTCTGGCAACACTTGGAATTAAAAAAAAAGCCACGACTCACGGTCACGTGCACTCTTTTGCCTTCTGCAGATGCCTCCCATTTCTGCCTGTACTACGGCCTTTGTTGCCATCTCCTGCGGATGATATATCGACTTGGATTACTCAGCCAGGACCTTCAGTCCTCGTCGCAGTCACCCTAATTTTCTTTCTTTTCCTCCGCACGCCACAACCTCCACGTATGAATTCCCACCGCTACTGACGTATGAAGATTAATTAACACTGAGGTATTCACTCTTTGAAGGACTGTGGTACACTCATTGTACCACCTTTTCAACATGCCTAGTGGGGCGATGGTATGCGCATTGTACCACCTTTTAAAATTATATAGTTTGAATATTTTCGTTTTATATTTGGATATATACACATGGCGATATTTATTGACTAGTAGGCTAACTACGTACTTCAATAAAACACAGTTTTGTAAGCACCCGTCGTTATATTTTAACTCCAAAAAATTTGAACTTTTATTTTCTTTTTTTGTCTGGCCCCACTTGGATCTAGAAATGTGGGAATATCTGGTCCTTCAAAGAGTTGAATGTTAACACTGTTTAATCTATTATAGGAATAAAGGTGTCGAATGTATCGGTGAAAATGAATATTTTCTGAAGCCGTTGCAACATGCGTGACACAATAGTGTATTGTGCATCAATGGCAGAAAATATGCTTAAGCTTAGGAACTAAGGGCTACTAAAGCATTTCTGCCTGCGGGACATACGCTATTTTTCCGCCTATCGATAATATGGTAAAATTAATAAATTGTGAAGCACACATTAATATTTTCTGGATTTCGTGGGCAATAAATTATTCGAATCGGCAGCGGCAATTTCCTTTAGTTCTGGTGGTGTGAGCACATCACTGCTATCATCGTTGCTGCTAACATCCATAATTGTCAGTGACGGTTCGCGGGTTTTTTTCTGGTACGGATACAGATAGGTGCGGTCACGCAGCCAGCCGTCTCTGCAACTGACCCTACCTATCTGTATTACCTCCCTTGTTACCTCGGCCGTACCAGAAAAAACCCCGCGAACTATCACAGATAATTGTAGATTTATTTACAAACGATTGCAGAACACATGTGATTTGTATGTGTCGCGCACTGACATTAGTTTGACAAGAATGTCGCCATCTATTGGAACATTTCTGTAACGCTAGATCATCACTTGCTTGGGATTCTAAACGGGATTTTCGTCTCGCAATTTAGATACGATAAATGAACGTCGAGAACAGGTAGGCGGAAAATATAATATACAGATATAAATTGAAAAGAACTAGATTTGAATTAGCAACCTTCAATAAATTTGAGACAAGCTCACTTGTTGAAGATGCATTAAATAAATGCAATAAAGACGAAAAATAGCTCGTCTTCAATTATGCAGAGTCACAACAGATTGAATATTTATGTATTCAGGCTATTTTTCGTCTTTATTATATTTATCAGCAGACTTCAGTTCCTGCACTCTAAGTAAGTATAGCCATCCCAAAATGTCGTGACACATTGCGCAGTGAACATCTTAAATATCAAGAGAGGGAAGGCCGGAAACTCATAATTATTCAGTGAACATAATGTAAATATAGACACAGAATCGGTCGCCGAAGTGATGATTAATCTTCAATTGGGTGTAGATTTGTTATCGCGTTCTCTCCGAATACTTTCTCACTCTGTTCAAATTTTACCCCAGTGTCACGATATTTTAGGACGACAGGGTCATTAATTTCAAGTGATTTTCCAAAAAAACATTGGAGGTGTAATAAAATACTACACTTTAACCCGTTCACTATCAATGCACACACGCTTATATCTACGGGGGGGGGGGGGGGGGGGGGCAGGAAGATTAAAGCACTTTAAAGGACCCCAAAGTTTTTGATAGGGAAATGACTAAGTCAATCTCCTTGAAACCAACTGAAAAATATTCACCAAGTCATGCCGATTAAAAGTCTCCAAGGTCTCCGAAAAGCAGTTCTGTGCCTGATACTACAATAATCGAAATCCGTAGATGGAGCGATAGATGGAAATGATAATCTAATACAAGGGTACTATTGCACTTGCTAACAGTGGGGACTTGTGTTCACGTGGCCTCAATCATTTGGTTTTTCAGTTATGCAAGGTACCAGGACGATCTTCATTACTCATCGAGAAAATTATTGGATGCCCTGAAAAGGGCTGTTTCGCTGTTAATCTCGAGACTAAAAATCTATCACTCGGGGATCATCTTGACTGCATCCAATAATCTTCTCGATGGGTAATGAAGATCGTCCTGGACCTAGCATAACTGAGACACCAAATGATTGAGGCCACGCGAACACTAGTCCCCTGATCTCGCATCAGCCTGACAAGTGCAGTAGTACCCTTGTATTGGATTATCATTTTCTTCTATCGCTCCATCTATGTCTGTTTCAGTGTAAGCTATCCACAACTAATGACTTACTGCATTTCTGCATCATGTCTATGCATATATCGATTTTTTCGATTATTGTAGTATCAGGCACAGAACTGCTTTTTGCGCGAGATCTTGAGATCTTCGGCTGTTGAGACTTTTGATCGGCATGACTTGGTGAATATTTTTCAGTTGGTTTCAAGGAGATTGACTGAAAGCCATTTCCCTATCAAAAACTGCGGGGTCCTTTGAATGCATACATCTCGCCCGAAGGCGTTGCTGGCACTTAGCAGAAGTTACGCATCACAATTTAAAGAATCGTTGACAGTTAAAGTGTTAAACATACACAATTACACTTTTAATCTAAAAACAACTACCTAGAATACTCATGCAGATATTCTGATGATTTACTTTCTGGTTTCTTTTGATACAGGTATAATACGTCATGATAACCTATTGCCACAACTTATACAGTACATGAATCCAGACTTCATCTTCTGGACGGGATCTTTCGTGAAACAAACAAAGTATGGCTTTATGTGGAGTGTAGGGGGGAGGGGAGGGCTGAAATAATGCTGCCCGTGCGTGCACAAATAAAAAAGGAAAATATATAAACATAGCGTCGTTTTGTTTGACTTGACGAGGCGTGCCTAATGCGGAAAAACGTAATATTAGGCGGACAAACAGAAACAGCTACAGATGTAGATAACCCGCATTCCGGACGCACAAATAAAACGGACACCGAGATTTATTTACTTAACGCAGACATGACGCGGCATATCATATCGCCCGAAAAATATATTTATTGCGGGGGCGGCGGAAATTTCTGGGTATTGACCGTGAAGCCACTTTTTCGCTTCAGTTTTTTTTCACGCTCGGTGCTGACCATTTGAAATTCACGCTCCAGAATATTCAGTTTTGGTAAATAATAAATGTCTGTGCTAATTTCGAATATGTTTATTTATAGAAGCACATTAGCAATTTTCATAGCATATTAAAAATTGTTTTTTCTTCATCTAAGAAAAATTGCTTCTAACGTTAATAATAAAAAGAGTCGCTTACTAGAGCCTTTACAAAATGCCGTGACACATTATGCAGTGACCATCTTAAAATTCAGATAAAAAAGACTTGCACGCAAGCAAGATTTGAATCTGCAACGTTTAGTTCCGGCACTAACCGTCGTAAACTGCCGTGACACATGCGTAGTGAACATCTTAAATTTCAAGAGAGGGGATGTTGGACTTTTAATTATTCAGCGAGCGCTGCCTAGTAAACATAATGTAAATAGAGACAGAGAATCGGTCGGGAAGTGATGATTCATCTTCAATTCGGTGATTCGTTATCGCGTTCTCCGCATACTTTCTCACTCTGCGCAAACTTTACCCCCAAGTGTCACGACATTTTGTGTAGGAACTGAAGGTTGCAGATTCAAATCCAGCTCGCGCGCAAGTCTTTTTCATCTGAAATTTAAGATGTTTAATGTTGGCGGCGTTTACTTCGTGGTACATCTTGATTGTAAGTGTGTAAGTTTATGTTTGAAAATGACCAGTGAATGGTCGAAACTATGGTCACGTATCCTAAATAAAATATAGTGGTATAAAAAAGTTAAAGTATTTTATTCCAATTTGAAATTTAACATGTTCACAACGCAATGTATCACGACATTTTGGAAAGGCTCTGGTAAGCGATCTTTAACTGAATTGAAAAATTTGAACCACTATTAATGTATGATTTATTTATTATTTGCGGTTCAAATACAAATACTGTTAAATACACTACAAATAGTTCTTTTTTTTTTTCATTGTGAAGAAATTTTGAAAACAGCTAAAAAACATTTAAAACAAATTAAATGAAATATCAATTTCAAAATTGGAGATGCCCCAATAGAAAAATAATACATTTAAATTAATTTAATTCATCTGCAACAAGTGAGGTTTTCTCAAGTTTAATTACAAAAATGATAACTGGATCAACTTTTCACTTAATAAAGTTAATTCACAAAGGAATTCCTAATGTGTAGATGAAATTTATTATTATTAATTTTCCAAATCCAATCTATAGTATGAGTGAGAATAATAATTAATGAATTTTTTTTTCTAACTCGTTTCCGATTGTATCGTGTGAGCCACAAGATTTTGTTTCAGAGTTGGCTGTGAGATAAATGAGGTATGTCCCATATTATTACGTCATGAAACTAGATTAGTTCAAAAAAATGAATTAATCTCAGACATGATTGCTATGTTTCTCTCTCTAGGGATGGCCAACTCAGAAACAACATTCTGTGGCTTACACCTTATGATGCTTACTGTTTGCTTACTCGTTACTCGTAGTAAAGTTGTTCCGCTCTAATGTACTTTTTGTTTTATCCTTTTTGTATTTTTCAAATTATCCTTCTTCGTCGGTTGAAAATTGATATTTTTGATCAGAAATCGATAAATTTTACCAAAAATATTAATTTTTAACCAACAAAAAAGGGATCAAATAAAAAATACATCAGGTTGGGACAACTTTACTACAAGTAAGCAAACGGTAAATATCATACAACTAGGAATGAGTTAGGAAAATTTAGGAGAAGGAAATGGTTAACATAATAATATAGAGTAGAAAAAGTGTGAAATCTATGATGAATAATAAACAATGTTGATTTAGCCCTTGGGGCTGTTTAAAACTGTCGATTAAGCAACTAGAAAAATTATCAATTAAACATTCATCCGATTAATCGTATGTTTGATTATTCGATTGATAGATTATTTTATTAATCAGTCAATTGATTATTTCATTAATCGATTATTTGATTATTAGATAAAATCGATTATTTGACGATGATATGAAAATAAATATTAATTCTATTCTATCGATCGATTAGTCGATAAAGGATCGGTTAATCGACTGTTTGATTAAACTCAAAAAATTATCAATTAATCGATCATTCGAATAATTGATTATTTGATTATTCGGTTAATTAATTTTTTAATTGATCGATTATTTGAATATTTGATAAAATCGATTATTTGGAGATTATAATATGATATTAGATATTAATTCTACTAATAAAAAGGCTTTGTATCTTTAAAATACCTGACTGGTTTCGCCTTATGAGAGCATTTGTTCCTTTTTTTTCTAAACTTTCTTTTTATTTGGTAAAATATTACCAGCCTTAATATATTGATTATATTCGATTAATCGGTTAATTGAATATTTCATTAATCGTGTGAAGATGTTGATATGAAAATAAATATTAATTCTATTCCATCGATCGATTAATCGATCAATAATCGGTTAATCGAGTAATCGACTGTTTGTTTAACACTTGAATAATTATTAATCATTAGACTATTTGATTATTTGATTAATCAGTTAATTGAGAGAGAGAGACAATACATTTATTGAGACACTTTTACAAATGACCTCAATAGGCAATTGACCAGAGGTCTTTCAGCCTTCAGTTAATTGACTATTTCATTAATCGATTATTTGATTATGTGATAATCGATTATTTAAAGATAGTGATATGAAAATAGATTCTGTTCCATCGATCGATTAATCAACAAATAATCGGTTAATCTGTTTGATTGATTTTTTTTTTATTAATGCTCGAAAAATACATTCATTCATGGATCATTCACTTATTTGATGATTGAAATCGGTTATTTGAAGATAATGATGTAAAATTAAATTCTAATTTATCGATAAATAATCGATTAATCGACTAATTCATTGATTCACGAAAAATGATTAATTGATTATTTGATTAATCGATCGATCGATTATTTGATTAATCAGTTAATTGATTATTTCATTAATCGATTGTTTGATTGTTTGGTAAAATCGATGATTTGATGATAATGATATGAAAATAGATATAAATTCTATTCCATCTATCGATTAATCGACAAATAATCGGTTAATCCATTTGATCGATTTTTTTATTAATACTCGAAAAATACATGAATTAATGGATCATTCACTTAATTGATTATTTATTGAATTGGTTAATTGATTCATTCATGGATCATTCACTTATTTGATGATTGAAATCGATTATTTGAAGATAATGATGTAAAAATAAATTCTATTTAATCGATAAATAATCGGTTAATCGATTAACAGACTAATTTATTAATACACAAAAAATAATCAATTAATCGATCGATCGATTATTTGATTACTCAGCTAATTGATAATTTTATTAATCGATTGTTTGATTATTTGATAAAATCGATTATTAGAAGATAATGATTTGAAAATATTTATTAAGGATGACAACAAGCCTAAAAAACTTGACTTTCAATTGTTCTTCAGTCTTTTGAGAATATGTCTTAAACTCTGCGGGAAATTTTGGTACTTCGTCCAAATGGTTTGACTTAATTAATCAATCAATCTCCGGCTTTAAATATAAATAAAAATTAGGATACATTATCAATTGATTCATTTTATTTTATGAGTAAATTTAATTATCTTTAAGACGTACATGTTTTTGTACATTTCATATATTTCAATTATAAATTGGTAATTTTTTAATTTCATATAAAAGGTGTTTAATTGAATAGATTAGAAACATGTGCACAAAAAATTAAATTTGATTTTCAATTATTTTTCAGTCCTCTGAGAAGATCTCTAGAACGTCTCGCCAAATTTTGAAAATTCTTGGTGCAAAATTTTGTTCTACGCGAATAGATAAATACGCGTTCAAATAATAAAATTTGACTTTCAATTATTTTTCAGTCTTCTGAGAATATCTCTAGAACGTCTCGCCAAATTTTGAAAATTCTAGATGCAAAATTTTGTCTCACACGAATAGATAAATACGGGTTCAAAAAATAAAATTTAACTTTCAATTATTTTTCAGTCTTCTGAGAAGATCTCTAGAACGTCTCGCCAAATCTTGAAAATTCTTGGTGCAAAATTTTGTTCTACACGAATAGATAAATACGCGTTCAAATAATAAAATTTGACTTTCAATTATTTTTCAGTCTTCTGAGAATATCTCTAGAACGTCTCGCCAAATTTTGAAAATTCTTGGTGTAAAATTTTGTCCCACACGAATAGATAAATACGGGTTCAAAAATAAAATTTAACTTTAATTTGTTTTTCAGCCTTTCAAGAATAACGCTTCACCAAATTTGGAAAATTCTCGATGCAGAATATTGAATAGATATCGATACTCTTCAACAATTAACTTTGGCTTTCAATATTTTTTCGTGTTTTCAAAAATTACTCTTTAACTTGCTGCAAAATATTATCCTAATCCGCTTAAAAATAAAATTTGACTTTCAATGGTTTTTCGGTCTTTTGAGAATATCTTTTGAAAGGTGGTGAGGCGTTCAAGAGATCTCGTAAATTCTTCGGGCAATATGTTTTCCTAGTAAAAATAATAATATATTTACGGGATTCACCCTGTACATTAAAGTATTAATTAGAATAAAAAAAAAACAAAATATAAAATAAAATATAAATAAAAAATATAAAAATGCAAAAATTAAAATTACAATTTAAAATTTAAAATTGCGACAACTTTGTGTGACAAACTAGTCGAATAGATAAGCGCTTAAAAATAAAATTTTATTTTCATTTGTGTTTTTTTTTTAAGTTTGAAAATACTTGCTGTAAAAAATAAGGTTCGAGTTTTAATTGTTTTTCAGTCTTTAGAAAATAGCGACTAACCAAATTTTGAAAATATTTGGGGCAAAATGTTGTGGCAATTGAATCCATATCGATTGGGACTGTATAAAACAATCGATTAATCGATTAATAATGGAAAATTCATCGATTGTTTGATTATTACTCGAAAAATAAGTAATTGATCGATCATTCGATTCATCGATTATTTGATTATTTGATACGCACGATTATTTTAGGATAATGATATGAAAATAGATATTAATTCTACTAAATAAAGACTTTGATGTTTAAAATATTTGACTAGTTTCGCATTATGAGGACAATTGTTTTTTTCTTAACCATTTTTTTAAATTTAATAAAATTTATATCAATTGCATATTACGATCCTCAATAATTCGATATCGATTAGGGCTATGTAGAACAATCCATTAGTCAATAAATAAGCAGCCAACTCATTCATCGATTGTTTGATTTTATTACTCGAAAAATTAATAATCGATCATTCGATTAATCGATTATTTGATTATTTAAAAATCGATTGTTTGAAGATGATTATACGTAAATAAATATTAATTTCATGAAATTAAGACTTTGATGTTTAAAATTCTTGACTAGTTTTGCATTATAAAGGCATTTTTTTCTTGTTTTCTAAACTTCTTTTTTTTTATTGGGTAAAATTAATATCAATTTCAAATTACCAGCCTTAATAATTCGAACCATCATTTTCTAAATATTAAAAATATTAATTATATTCGATAAAACGATTATTTGATTAATCGATCCATCGATTATTTGATTAAACGTTCCATCGATTATTTGATTAATTATTTTGATTAATCGATTATTTTTATAATATTTTATGAATATGTGCATGTGTGTATTTACTTATTCACGGACTGTAACATATTATTCCTATTAAAACGATGAAAATTCCTGTGTTGTAATAATTTTTCAGTGAAAATGGAATTTGTATAACACAATAGAAAACGATTCGTGCTCGTCATTGTTTCGGCCATTTCCCGTAAAATACATACGCCATGAATTTGATTGCTGCAAATAAATTGTCAATATTTACCTTGCTTGAGTATTTATTAATGTTACAATTTTCTGAGTGCGAATAATTTTTTGACAAAAAAAAATGCTTCTCTGTTTACGGGTTTCGCGAATATATTTAATATTTATGCTATTTAACCGACCGCTGTACGAACAATAAATATTTGCCAATATTTGCCCGACAAATTTACATTAGACCGAGCGAATTAATTAATTTTCGAACGATAAAAATCGCAAACGCAAACAATCATTTAAACCGTAAATATTATTCTTCCATTGTTAATTGCAAATGAAATTGAAATCAATTAATTTTATAATTGGCTATTAATTATATTGTTTATTATTAAACATATAAGTGAATTGAAGTTTTGCAAATATTAACGTAGGTCTGTGTTATTTTAAAGTTTATTAACATATGAATAAATTGAAGCTGTATAAATATTTATCTAGGCCCTGTGCCGTGTAAATAATAAATTAAATTATTATATTGCGTAATTTTAATAATTTTAAAGGATTGTAATATGAAATAGATATTAATTCTACCATCAGTTTAGATTCTGATTGTTTAAAATTATCAAGAGTATTTCAAAATCGTGATTAAGTAAAGTCCCTGTCATTTTGCAAATATCATAGAGCTGGCCACATGAACGTGCATCCCAGCCCAAAAAAATAATTTAAAAATACATTTATTGACAGAAATATACATAGCAACAATTTGACATATCATACATTTATTGAATATAGTATTCTACATGTCAAATTGCTACTATACCGGGTGTTGACTTGGCGGACGCAACATAGGAAATCGCATGTTAATTTTGAAGTGTTCAAATATTGGCTCCCCTATTTATTTTAGACACAAAATGTATTTAACTTTTTTGTAAAGGGAAAAATTCTGATGTTATTAATGTTCACACTTAATACTTTACGTTTCTCTAAGTTAAGAAATAATTTTAAAAAAGTAATGTGATTTTATAAAAATAATGACATGCGATGGAATATTACTTTTCTTAACTCAGTTTTAAAATAACTGAACACAAAGACAAATAAATTTACATTCGCTGATTGTTCATCTGAAATAATAATCAGATTTTGTTAATGTACTGTTTATTGTTTATAGGTGAATATATAACCGCATTAGGAATCGTAATGATATTTAGTTACAAATGGCCATCAATATGTCGTTGCCGACCGGAGTATAGATATCTTAGTGGGGGCAAATTTGGCATTTATATCCAATCAAATGGCAATTTGTTAAATGTAACGAGGCAATCTGACCCGAAATTAATACCCTATTAGTAACGCGAGTGTGACGGATAAACGCCCCATAATTACGGAATGTCTTTGATGGTCATTTCCCCCCCCATCGGATGCTTGTTTAATTAGGATGGAAAAACTGTGATACACGGCATTAAAATTCATGGCCGGAAATTTTGCTTGTAGCAATAATACAATTACAGATTTAATATAAATAATTAATTAAACTATATTTGAGAATCCAATGAAAAACCATTTAAGCATTTTTTGCAGATCTTTGACGTACGAGCCTAATCAGTAAAATTTTCTTTAGCAGTACAAAGCATTTTATTTAATCTCTAGAGGATTACCCGCCGCATCCGTTACAAAATACCTAACAGTTTTAAATTGCTTACTTTTTCGCCTTAAATATTCAAGAATTTTAAGAAAAATATGATTTATACAGGGTGTATTTGAAATAACGAACAGGCATTTAAGGGTACATACACAAAATATTTGTGAACCCATTTCCGTCAAAATTCATTCGAATTTTTTTTTTTTTATTTTCCTAATTTTTCGAGGGTTTGTAAACATTTTGAGAACCGATGCTTTTCTCATTTAATTAGGTCTGCATGGAATGTGTGTTTGTTTATTTAAAACGCGAGATACGATTTCTTGCCTCCGAAATTTGAAGTGTTATCGCAACGTTTTTTTTTTTTGTAAAAGATAAATAGTCCTCAAGTTCATTGACGCTTAAAGAGCACTTAGATATTTCCTACGCGCTTGTTGTAATTCGATATCTAAAGCCGATGCCGTTTAAAAATTAGGTCACATTACTACTGCGTATTTTCACTCATTAACTTTAATAATTAATTGCGGGCTTTTTGTTACAGTTATAAACAAAATAATTGCGAATATTGTTTAAAAATAATATAATCTCTTTGTGATTACGAGCCTGTTCGTTATTTCAAATACACCCTGTATAAAAGTTGTTGGTAATTATCGACTCTATAATCTAAAATTTGTTTTATGTATGCAGAATGCCCCACAACGTAGAGCCAACACAAACTTATGTTTATTTTTTACACAAATTTTCTCTGTAGTGGCCATTTTGCATAATTTTTAAGTTTAATTTATTTTTAGTGCAAGTAATGCAACTTTTTTTCTCCAAATACTAACACGTGTATACGCAAGGGAGAAACGTGGGATTGAAATTGCACCCGGGGGTAGTTACAACAACGTGTTAGGAATCTGAATTTACACATTTGCTGTTGCGATCGAGCAAATATAGGATTAAATCCTATCGATCTTTAAGCGAAATATTTACACAAAATTAATGTTTACTTTTGCTATTGAAACAAATTTGTTTTGATTAAATTATGGTGGATTATGCTGTAATAATAAACAGCATTTGTTATAAAATCAATAATAAAACACGAATATGTGAGCGTTGAAACCGGGCCCAAGTTTTATGCAACTGGTACTAAGTGAATATACTGGGTGGCGGGCGGTAAATGATAACATATACACATACACTGAAAGAAATTAATCGCAATATTAGGTAAATTAAAACACTTGTTTGGTTTTATATTCATATATTCAGTTTTCTGGCACGTGTTTCGGTCAATGACGACTATTCTTAAAAGAATTACAAGAATAACCAATCAAAGTTAATCACAGTTGCCTATAAATTGATATGCGCATTTCAATTCATCGGCGACTGCGATTAATTTCTTTTTCAAATGCACCGTATACCATTCTAAAAAAAATATGATTTTTATATAAAATGAAACGAGGAATACAATGGTATTTTTTCAAATTTTTAAAATGATGGCCTTGAGTAGTAAAATGACTTTCAATATTTTAATTGTTTATAAAAATTATAAATTAATAACAAAAGTAATATGAATTATTATCCGAATGAAGAGAATTATATTACCTTTAAGAGGAGGGTCCGTCAACTTGGCCCCCCACTTTCGATTTTGAGGAAAAAGAGTGTTGCTTCAAAAAGCCCTTGGCTCGCTCCAGTTAGCTCCACAAAAATTAGAGCTGGCTCCAAAAGGGTAAACAAGTTATAGGGGTTTCAAATTTGGCAGGACCAAGTTGACGTTCGCCCCCACTTTTGATTTTTTTCCAGGATATAAATAGTACGTGTACCAAGTTTCGTTGAAATTGACAATATTTTCATATGCCCCAATCACTTACTACGCCACTGTCTCATTCATTTACAATATTTGCCATCTTTTTGATTCAACAATCACATTTTTCTAATTTTTAATAATCAGTATATATTTTAATTAATTTATTAATAATTTATCAATAGTACAAATTGTTCATAAGTTGAATATTTATTTCAAGGACTGCTCTAAGGCCTATATAATGGTAATGCAATATTTAAGGAACCCTTATTACCGTATATAATAATGTAATTGGTAATTGGTACATATTTGAATTTCGTTTTGATTTTGTGTTCATTTTAGTTTTAATTTAATTTAATTTTTAAGCATTTTAATAATCTTATTTTGTAATTTGTAAAAAAGGTGTTATCCGTTAAATGAATAAATAAATAAATAAATGAGTACGAACTCCGTTGGATAATTGTGATTTAACCGAAAATTCGCATTGAACGTTATAATATGACCACATGATTGGGAATGCGCATACAGGATTCAGGGAAAGCTCACTTCTTATAATTAAAACACTTATATCTTTTTATCCGTTTTTTCCATTAATTTTTACATATTCGGCAGGAGCTGGCTCTAAGCTATAGAATCACTTAAAATTGAGTAAAAAATATTGAAGTGGGGGGCTTAGGTGAAAAATATTTTTGTAATGTTTTAGGGGTTGTGGGATGGAACTAGCTTTAAAATTGATGGAGCCTGCTGGAGCTAGGTCTGAGGAATCTAAATCTATAAAAAAAAAACGGTGATGTGGCCATCATGCTACTATCTCCGATTTGGTAGAATCATTGTTATTTATGATTTACTTTCAATTTAAATCATATTTTAAATGTAAATCGAACGTTTTGACTTATTCTTTATAAGTGGTGACACCCTATTTTTTTTGCCATTGAAGATAGTTGCAATTTTTAACGCCAATTAATTTCTCTCGTTCTTCTAATGAAAAAGAACGTATACTTCAATGATCTGCGATGATTATTAAAAAAGTTGCATTTTTTTAATAAAAGTTCCAAAGGCTGTATTTGTGTACATTTTAAAGTTTTCGACAAAAATTTAAAACCACCAATTTTAATTGAATTATTTTGAATTTTTTTTTAATATGTTCATGGTGACACGCTATTTTTTTACTATTAAACATAGCTGAAATTTTTTGACACCAATTAATTTCTCTCCTGATGAAAAAGAAGGTGTACTTCAATGGTCTACGATAGTTATTAAAAACGTTGATTTTTTCGATTTTTTCCTTTTTCGAGTTTTCTTTGCTGACGCGTCACGGGCTTCAAATTGACATTTGTTCTTGCGAAAGTACATTTTCCGAGGCGTCTTGAAGGGATCTTTCCTGTGATGTGTAGAAACCCGGAATCGAACCGGTGGTTTCTTCAGGAAATTATTTCAAAGTCAATTTTTGAGAAAAAATAATAGGGGGGACCCTTGAGTAGCTTTTTAGGTTTTCGTCAAAAATTTTAAACTGCCAATTTTAATTGAATCCGACTAATTTGCACACGAGGAGCACATATTTGAAAACCGCGTTCAATTTGGAGTTTTCGTTTAGCCGCTACAGCCGTTCAAAGCCTGAAAATCGATTTTTTTGAAAAAATTTTAACATGTTCATGTTGACACGCTACTTTTTTACTATTGAAGATAGCTGAAATAGCACATAAATCGTACCGAAAGTAGTTATTAAAGGTTGTTGAAATTAGGCACTTGGTTGGTTTCACAATTTTTTACAATTTATTCCGGCTAGTTTCGAATTTTCACCTGTTGACATACTTATGGGAAATTTCACAAAAAATGGTAAAAACCTTTGAAAAATTGATTTTTCAAGATGCCGCGGCATGATATAAATATGTCTTGATGCACATTTCGGTTTATAGATTTATACAGGGTTAAAATGATGTAAAAATTAAAAATCGGGTATAAGGGGATTCTATAGATTAAAAATCGATTTAAAAACTTTTGGATTTTTTTTTATCTAAATGACCTTGAATAGCCTTGGAGAAAATTGGTCAAATTGGTATTTGGGTAGACTATTTTCATGAATTATTTCGGAATGTTTCATTCACTCGTTCGTCAGTAAAAAAATAATATTAAAGAAGCATTTTTTAACCCCTAAAGAGAGCGGAGGGGGTTATCGGCCCACTGACCATGGGGACCTTATTTTTACACCCCAAAACACAAATTCTAGGGATAGGGGCATTTTAACTATCTTAACTGTAGGTACCCATTCCCGTCCACTTCTATATGACAACTGAAATGGCATTGCTCAAGGAACTAAATGGCAACTAAAACGGCCTTGTCAACCGATCAAACTGTATTACAGTGTTACCAACTTCAAAAATTACATAAGTAATTGTGGAGGCTTTTACTTCGTGATACATTTTGATTAATTCAAATAAAACTAAAGTTAATGAAGTGATACCAATTAAGTTATTCGTTTTATTTGAATTATTCAAAAATTATATTGCGCTACTCGTACAAGAATCGTTTCTGCATTCAGTTATATTCCGTGTTTAAGTACAAATTAAATAGAAACTATAGCACGCGCACGTGCAATAAATATTAGATTTTACGGCAAATTTATTTATAAACACGATCCTTTAATGAATTCAGCTGTCCGCCGACTCATTAATGAGATTAGTTGAGATTCCGGGCCTTCGCCGTTCTCTCTCTCTCTCTCTCTATCTCTCTCTCTCTCTCTCTCTCTCTCTCTCTCTCTCTCTCTCTCTCTCTCTCAAACCGGCTCTTAATTAGTTTATGGCGCTCGAGAAGTTGCCTAGGCGTGACATGTCCTAACAAGGACACGAAGGAACGCCAGACACGCATTTTCCGACGCAAGAAATTGTGCACAGTTGCATCCCCAGACGACTTCATAATTGTGCATTCAAGAGTGTAATTAATCGAGGCCCGGAGACAACAATGCCACCGTCGCCGTCCATTTATTATTAACAATAACATCGCCAAAGTTGGAACGGATCATTTGCATAACGTCTTCAGAAAGAGCCCCGCTGAAATGATAACTACAGCATTTCCCTCGATGGTCCGCTATAATGGGGCTAATTAATTAATAAACTCCCCGATACCGCTCCGCCAGCCAGAAACTATCCCGCTAAAAGGGAAACGTTAACGTAAATTGGAATTCGTATAAAATTAAAGGGTCGGGGTTGAATACGGCTCAATTTCACAGGTCCATTATTTGAAATTGCCTCCAGACGAATCCCCGAATATCATTAATGGTCGTAATGAAATTTTCGGGCTCACCTATGCCTTACCTCATTTAAGTCAACAAATTGAAATTATTCGGGCCACGCCAAATGCACAGATTAACATTCGCAACCATCAAAGAGAAATACATATATATATCATGCACTAAAATATTCGTGTGAAAGGACGTTTCGTAATTAACTCAGAATTGGGATTTTCCCTTTGTCGCTCTCCAGGTTTGCGAGTTATCTGCTTTAAATGCGGGGATTTAACGGAGTGGCTATCCATCACCTGTGCGATTTCCCTGTCATATTAAAAAGTGCTCTGCTGAAGAGCTGCGGTGAAGGGTTTTGTCCCGGGGCTGATCGACGCGATTCTAATTTTGGTGCGAAAAATAAATTAACATTTAATTTGCTTTTTCCAATTACGAAATACAATACTGTAATTACAATGGTTTCTGTTATTATAAAATTATAAGAATGGTGTGGTCTAGAGGGTAGAGCACTGACTTCTGAGCCCGATCAGTACGGATTCCAGTTAGAGTCGTATCAAAATCTCGTGGCAAGTAGCGCAGATCGTGAAAATAATGTAAATATAGACGGAATGATTCATATTCAATTCGATGGTGCTGCCACCCGAAGTTTATCGCATTTTCCACTCTGCACAAACTTTACCTTCAGTTGACGCGAGATTTTGGTTGGACTGTATTTTCCTAACGAAAAATTGTTGTTGGGTTCATGGATGTATTGTGTTTGTTCCTTCATATTTACACCGATCGTGGCTGAATGTTAAACTTGGCTTGATCGATCAATTAATTAGTTAGTTGGAAACGCCCTACTCGGGCGAAATCAGTCGAGAATTTCAAACATCCAGCCTTTAAATTGTTGAGGGAAATTTGTACAACGTTGGACAGTAAAATGTCTACTTACATCGATCGATTCCAATCCATCGTCTTTGTTAATACCATATTACCACTTTTAAATTGGCACTCTAAAATTTTAAAATGGTAACACATTCTTTTTAAATTGAACAATAAATATTGTTTCGCTATCATTAATGTTCACATTAATATTGTTATATAACAATGGTTATATTAATTTGCCGCCGCTGGCAATGTCTATATCTTGTCGGTGTTAAAGCCACCCGGATTTGGTTCAGTACAGCATTCAGGCAATAGATTCCACCACTTTGGCGTTTTTTTTTAAATTCTTTTGTTAAAATATTTTCGAAACTGAGAATATAATGCGCTGGCGGTTTATCACTGTGGCGAAATAATTTACTTCTAAATGTCTCTCAAACGGCAGATAATACCTCAAACGTATTCCTATCTACGTGGAACTGTGCCAACAATAAACTACGGAAACTACTGAAACTAGAATTCGTTCCTCGTGATTTGCAAGCTCCACCTTTGCACTTTGGTCCTCGAGACTACAAAGCAATCTCTATTTTATACACAACTACACAACTAATTTCCACCTGAGAAACTAACCACAGAACATGGAATGGAAATTGTATTATACTACATAATTGCAGTCTTGCATATCCCGATTGGAGAATTGTGAATTGTGCATTTTAAGATGTATTATATACATAGTGTATGTGAATTCCAACAGCAGGGAATGAATAAGGTAAATAATGGCGGTGCAACGCACTTTCTTATGGGCTTTGGAATATTTATTGAATTCTGCATAGTCTTTTACAACTTTTTTTCCATCTTCAAACACATTGGTGCCCTTGGTTGTATCGTGCATAGGAATAATGCTAAGCGTCTACATACATTCAAGTCCTGTTTTATAGTTCGAACAAAGGTCACAAGTTGGCTGGTGTCGGATGGGTCGGTTCTTTCGTCCAGGCAGAGTGAAAAGTATCTGCATTTTTTCGAATTTTTCGGCAATTTTTGTTTTATTAAATAAATAAATATATAATAAATTCATAGATACAAATTATGAATCTTAATATTTTTTTTATCCAAGTCCAAGATAAAGTAAAATTATACGGCGAACTCCAAATTAAATTAACATTGCTACTTTCTGTAAGACAAAATTTAATAAACCGGAGTGTTCCTTGAAGAACTGAAGCAAACATGCATGAAGAATTTTAATATTGGGATACATTTTTGAATTACGATTGATGTTTTCACCGCCCACAAGATTCTATCTCGGATAAAAACAGATAAAAACAGAAGAAAATCGACCAAGCTTGATGAAAACATTTTCAATAATAATTAACTATCGTATACGAACAGTGCCTATCTGAAATAAATGAGGATACGCTCAAGATATGTTTAATACTAAAAGCCACTACTCTCTAAAATATCCCGAACTTTAACACAATGCACTTTGTTGACATTATATAAGGGCTGTTTAATTAGACTCTGTAGTTTCAACGTATACCATGATAATGGAGAACGTGTATGATATTAACAAAGTATATTTTATTCAAGTTCTTCATATTCACGTGAGCAAAAACATTCCTGTAACACCGTACGTGCGACCAGTGGCGGCTCGTGGAGCATGTTGATGGTAGAGGCACTTATACAACATATCCCCCCTCCCCCCTTCTTTTTTGAAAAAACAAAGGAAGATTTATCTTCCTAGCCCAAAGTATGTGTTTTAAGAATGAATGAAAAATTCTTGCTGACCTTGAAACTACAGGTAGTGTAGAGAAGCTCCTTGGCTCTATATAACGAGCCGCCCCCGGCTGCGATGACTTTCTTTTTGAAACACTTGTATAAACTAATCAGTAAGAAAGACTCTTTTTTTGTTTTTTTAGAGGATAATTCTTGAATGATGACTAGATTTTGAAAAATTTTCAGGTTTGGTGTTGATAAAATAAAAAAAATAAAATTCGCCCTTCAGTTGTTTTTCAATTGTTTGTTTTTTCTCGGATAACCCTTGAACCAGTAGCGGCTCGCGGATGTTCGGCGAGGAGGCTGCGGAAGAAAATTTGACCAAAACAGCAGCGAAATATTTTCTTCCTCTATAAGAAAAAGTAGTGCAGCACGAGAGGCATCTCTGTCGTACGAACATCCGCGAGCCACCGCTGCCTTGAACGAATAATTAATGAAGTCTAGTATTGTACTTGGCAAATAAGTTTAGATCAGACGAAAAACCTAAATTAGACATTGAATTGTTTGATGCAAAAAGTCCTAAATTTCTACAAATATTTGAATGTTAAATAATTCCTTATCCCGCAGACTATATTTTCCAGATAAATATCAAAGTAAATTAATTTTATCCAAAAATAAACCCCATATTTAAATTAAAACCCACGAAATCAAACAATATAAAATTAAATAAAAAACCTGAAATCAACAGAAACCCTTGAAAATACAAGTCAAAAAATTCAAACATTTAGGTTGCAAAATCTAAAACAAAGGACAAAAATCAAAAATATAGACCAAAAAAAATATTAAAAAATAAAAAAATTCCGCGTAAAAATCAATACTTTAGGTTAAAAGATCTTAAATGTAGGACAAAAAATTTGATCAAAATGTCGGGCCAGAAAATGCGAAAATATTGAAAATAGTAACAAACTAATCAAAAAAGTAGGCCAAAATAAAAAATTATTGATTTATATGCGAGAATTTTCGAGTTTTGTTTGTTGTAAATTATGCAAATTATTTTTCTTTTATCTGTATTTTCAAGTTTTTTGGTCCGCATTTTTATTTTTTGATGTTTTTCGCAAATATTTTAGATCTTCGGCTATTTTGTTTCAAGTTTTTGATTTTTGGCCAAATTATTCGATTAGTTTGTTGAAATTTTGGATTTCTTGGTTTGCATTTTTCATCTTCAGGCCCGAGTTTTCGATGTTTTGTCTAAATTTAGGTCAAAAGGTCGTAAACTCAGGACCCAAAAATAAAAAATGCAAACCAAGAAATCCAAAATTTCAACTAACGAATCAAATATATTGGCCAAAAAATCAAAAATTTCGAACAAAATAGCCGAAAATCCAAAATATCGGCAAAAAAATCAAAAATCCTATTCTAAAAATTAAAATGCAGACCAAAAACTTGAAAATATAGGCAAAAGAAAAATAATTTGCATGATTTAATAGCCAAAAAAATTAGAAATTTGGAATAAAACAGCCAAAGAACTAAAATATCGGTCAAAAATCAAAAATCCTCGTTTAAAAATAACTCTTTTTAGCTTAAAATGAGTTCCGACAAGAAATTCGAAATTATTTTAAAAATCGCACAATAAAATCATTAATTCAAGTTAAGAAAATCTCAAATTTGGGACAAAAAATAAAAAATTAAGACCAGTAATCTAAGATTCGTACTTGAAAATCAAAGTGGTGGACCAAAAAAATTAAAAATTTCAACAAACAAATAAAAAATTTAAGTCAAAATAAAGAAAATTTCGGCCCAAATACCAAAAATTTATACCGAAAAAATTGAAAATACAAAATATAGGCCAAAAAAGTAAAAATCTACGATAAGGCCTAAAAAGGTAAAAATTTAGACAAAACATCGAAAACTCGGGCGCAAATATAAAAAAATCGAAAATTTTGGTCAAAATAAAGAATATTTAGGACAAAAATTTAAAAAAAAAATCTAAAATATGGGCCAAAGAATCAAGAATCCTGATCTAATTGTAAGAATAAAAACGCAGAGAAAAAAATCGAAATTTTAGGTAGAAACAAAATATTTTACCACTTTCAGCCCCCAAAAATATGTTTTTGAAGAAAAATTTAAAAATAATAGGCAAAAATACAAAAAATCGTACAATAAAATCAATCATTTAAGTTAAAAAATCTAAAACATAGGACAAGAAATAGTAAATTTAGAGCAAAAATCTAAAATTCGGGCCTAAAAATAATAAATAAAACAAAACAAAATGATAATAATAAATGCAGACTAAATAATTGAAAGTTTCCGCAAACAAATCTCGATAAAATTCAATCAATAATTCAGGTTAAAATATCTAAGAAATCAAAAATTTGGAACTAAAATTAAAAATTCGGTCCCAAAAATCAAAACTGCGGACCAAAAAGTCGAAAATTTTAACAAAGTAATCGAAAAGATTTTTAAATGATCAAAAATTTAGACCAAAAAATATCGAAAATACAGGCAAAACATCTAGATAATTCGGCCCGAAAAATAAAAAATGCGGACCAAAAAGTCGAAAATTTTAACAATTAAATCGAAAATTTAGGTCAAAATAAAGAATATTTAGATCAAAAAAATCGAAAGTACAAGAGGCTTAATAATAAAAAATGCAGAATATTCTAGTAAGAAAATTGATTAAATTAGTCTCAAAAATCACTCTATTGCTCAAAATATATTTTTTTTAATAGCAAAACATTTTTTAAAATTTTCTTTTTAATTGATCAAAAAAGTGAAACAAATTTGAAAGAGAATTTAAATAAAACAATTCACTTAGTATCATCCACAGTAGCGGCTCTTGTTGATGGTATAGAAAACAATATACTCCCCGCCCTCGCCTCCTTTTTTGGAGAAAGAAAGAACGATTAATCTTCATAGTCCAAAGTAATTTTGAGTTGCAAAGTAAAGGTTCATAATTTCAAACGGCCGAATTCAAATAAGATGAAAATATGATTTATGTATACTTATCGTCCGTTTACATTTTGTGTCAGACATGCACTAAATGTGTAACACCATTCTTCGTACACGTAACCTCACCATTGAACAATACACACGGAAAACAAAAAAATGCGGTTTTTTATCCGCACAGCCCATTGTGTTTTTTTTTAAGTATACCTCCCGATTAAACTTTCTCGTTAGGTCTTTACTAGTTTCGAAATCGACGCACTCGAGTTGGAAGCTGACACCACGGTCTTTATTTCGATAATCAAATTAGGCAGTAGTCTAGAAGCTGTTTAATTTGCATTATTTTTTCAATAGTGCATGAGCAAAAAGGCCGTAATGATGGAATTGAATTCATTGTGCAATGCTCTAAATATGACCAACAAGTGCATTTCGTCGTCGCGCGTACGAGATGATCCAGAATTTATTTGGCACCAAATGCACGTTCAGAGAGCGACCTCTCCTGCACTCCTCCAACCCCGCGTCACCCCGCGGTAGCCTATATCCTGAAACAAATGCATTGCGATTTTTCCCTTTTTTATGCATGCGTTGTTTAAGATTTAAACTGGCGAAAAAGTGTTTTAAGAATTAATAAAAAATTCTTGCCGAGCTTGAGTCTACAGGTAGTGCCAATGGCTCCTTGGCTCTATATAACGAGCCGCCCCTGCGTGCGACAATATACCGTGACATAAAAATGATCTTGGTCGAGATTAGCCATGGAATGGAAAACTGGTATCTTAGCTTCTGTCAGTCACGTGTCATACTGGCACGTTTTATTGTAATCCGAAGTAGTTCATGAATAAAGGATTATATAAGCTAAGACAGGCGTTTTCTATTCTATAGTTACTTTTTTGGCCTCGGAGACAAATCCATATGGCCAGCTCATGACGGTTAGGATGAGAGAGACATCAGTGGTTACTCTTCAGCAAGATATTTTTTTGGCCTCTGAAACAAGTCCATGTGGCCAGCTCAAGGTGGATATGTTAACAATTCTTCACGGTAAGGGGTCATTCATGACGACTTCAACGTAACACACAAGACTCGTATGTCATACAAAAGGAAAAGATATTTTTACTTTCTCCGTTACGAAGTACGAGAAAGTATTGTGATCGTGATTTTTTTTCAAATTTTTTTTTACGGAAGTATCCATTTTGGGGTCCCTAGATGCCATTTCAACAATTTCTGGAATTTTTTTTTTGTGTCTCTGCGTGTGTGTGGCTGTGTGTGTGTCTCTCTGTGGGTGTGTGTGTGTGTGTGTGTGTGTGTGTGTGTGTGTGTATGTTTGTGCGCTGTATCTTAAAAACTAAAAGAGCAATTGATATGACGGAAGTGGGTGTTTACCTTAACTGTTTTTTGTTTTTTGCCAATATTTTCTTAAACATGAAAAATATCACAAAAATATTTAAATAAACATTAAAGACAACAAAGAAATGAACATCTTTTGCTTGAAAATATTTTTGATAAAATCATTGTTATTCGAGAATTTTTTTTAATTTTTTTATTTTTGGTTTATAATTATAAAACGATAATAGCTACAGTAAATTTATGTTAATAATAATTGTAGAGAATGCTAATAAACAACTTATAAAGAATAAGTTTTTTTCGAAATCCCTTTAGTTTTTGAGTAAACTGAGTTTTTGAATTTGTATAATTTTTCCATCTTTCATAATTTTGACGTTTTAAACGTCACTTTCATTCGAGTTTACACAACGCTCGATGTACATTTAAAATATTATTTCAATTGAAAATAAACCATAAAAGCGTAAATATAAATGATACTATCAAGTCGGAGAAAGTAACATGATGGCCACATCACCATTTTTTTTATATCTTGATAGTACGTTTCTTAACAAGGGCCTAAAGTGAGCTTGAAGTTTGACGAACGAGGTGAAGTGCAGGGTAGCCGAGTGGATCAAATACACGAAGCAAACATTATGTCGCACTTTTGCTCGAGTTATGAACACTAAGAAAATTACAAACGCAACAACCCCGAATCTGACGTACGTCACAAAACTGTCAAAATTTGATAGTTCGCATGTACGCTTGTTACGATATGGGATTTCGTATGAATGCTTAAAGAGCAAAACCTCTTACGATATTATTCTCATCGATGAATAATATTGTCAAGCTTCTAGCCTGTTTCATTGTGCGTTATTGATCAGTTTCCCATAGTGTGAAAAAAAAAATGTCAGGTGAATAGTTATTTATACGAATGTGGAATGTACCTAATTAGTCCCGCAAGAAAAAGATTAGTTTTTTAAGAGACTAATGAGGAATTCCACATGAGTATAATATAAAATTTTATCCAAAATCGTCTGTAATTGCATTAAATATTGAAATAATGTTTATAAAAGTTTGACAAGAGATTGTGACGTACGTGGTGTCAATTTGAAATATTTCAAAACTCCCATGAAGGATCTATGCATTCCGTGAGAGAAACTTATTCTCTCACTAGGGTGTAATGAGCAACATTACATGGCTCAAATGATCACTGTAATTCGATGATTACACCCGATTTTGAATAAAAAATATTTTCCTGAAATCGAGCGTATCACGTGAAATATAAGTTCCCGGCGCGTCCACCACATAATAAATTCATAAATCAGCTCATTTAAGCGATGGTTGTGACTATTGTATACTAGGTCATTAGCTAAGGGTTAATTTAGAGATTAAAAAAACTTACTCTAGCTTCAAATACAAAACTCAAAACTTATTACCAACTTTAACAGAATCATCTAACCTCAGATTTTTATGTACAAAATAATGGAATTTGATAGGAGAGGAGTTTATTTGCGAGTGTATTATATACTGAAGGGCAGGGGGTAATGGAAAGTATCTGAATCCATGCAATCTATAATATCACCATTTTATACCATATTTAGATAGATGATCTAGGACATGACTGCGGATTTATGGGGCTATAAGGGCGGCAGCCCCGGCGCTGCTGCATCAACAATAACTTCTGCCCCGCCGTATATATTCGCTCAATAAATTCTGAGATTGCATCGTTTATTTTATAAAAAAAAAAAACTCGCGCAATTAATTCTCGAAACACTTTACCCCAATTTAATTGAGCCCAATGATTGATCACCACAGCGTTGCGCATTTAATAAACAATCTATACCATCACACAAGAGAACACAATATAGTTCAATGCATGAAATAATTATAACAACGGAAGAATAGCTAACTCAAAAGAAGTCATTAATGGACCCACGATCTCTTATTTTTAACACTTTCACTGCCAGAGTCATATAAACTGATTGCCAGTCAAGCCGAACGGATTACGCACCAGGTGCGTGATCGACCCCAATACCACATAAATAGTGCTTGAATGTGTTACTCGAATTTTTAAGGCATTTGAAGGAAATTGATTAAATTTTTCTGCCATTGTGGTGAATTTTTTTTGCGCACGGTACAGCTTGTCAAAGTTGGACAATTTTTTACATAAAAAATATTTTTTTCCATCGCGTTGTTACAGGGATGGGTTGGACTTGGGGCAAAATCAACTACACATTCTTAAAGATAAAACTTGAATCTTTCCCAAACTGAAAGATTCATCGATTTTCGACCAAATTGAACCAAGTTATCACGGTTTGAAAAATCGAGTTTTTTCGCGATTTTTCGAGTGGCGCTTTTTTTTTGACGCCGAATATATTAAAAAAAATTGTTCCGATGGATGCAAGTTGTCTGCTCCGGTATGCAACCGAAAACACATCTCTAACACCTCGAGTGCTGTTCCCGTTCTTATACCAATTAATTATTTGTTTACTTTCTTCGATGATGTAATACATTTTTATTCAAACAATTTTGACAATTAAATAAAAAAACTAAGTAAGTATAGTTCTAGCTCTTTCCTGTATTTAGTATAAATATGTATTTTTTTTAAATATTGTATATTTCTATAGGAATAAAGATTATTATTATTATTATTGTTATAGTTGCCTACGTATTAATACGTTGATGTGATTGTTTTACGATTGAACATAGGCAATAACAATCATATGTTCAGAGTTAAAATAAAAGCCCTGTAAATAGTAATATGATCCAATTTCCTTGTTCACATTCCTTCCGTTCGAAAAATATGAAAAGTTCATATGAAATCCCTTAAATTGTTTCAAAGTCGCGATGGTATATTTTTTCCAATAAAGCGATTTTCGTGGGCTTTGTGAGCTTGAAAAAAAAACACTCGAGCAAAGCTGAATAAAAATAAAATTGAAACGCTGACATAAAATTCGACGAGAATTAAATTTAATTCACAAGGCGTCGATTTTTTTAAATCATTTTTTTTATTTGCTCAAATTGGATGTTACCATAGGTAACGATTATTAGAAGAGATAGAAAAAATCTTGGTTATTTATTATTTTATCAAAATACCATAGGGAATCTCGGTTATTACAAGAGATAGAAAAAATCTTAGTTATTTATTATTTTATCAAGATAAGAATTGCACGTTCTTTACGTGCTTTTTCAAAGAGAATTGAAATCGATTTACTGATTTTTTTTTATTTTTATTAATAAAAACGATACAGCACTAAGTTTTATTTTTCATATAGAGGTCATAGTTGGCTGTGCTGTTAATAAATTGTTTATTTTTTCCCTTTTTACTTTCTCCGTTACGAAGTACGAGAAAGTATTGTGATCGAGATTTTTTTTCAAATTTTTTTTTTACGGATATATCCGTTTTGGGGTCCCTAGATGCCATTTTAACAATTTCTGGAAAAAAATTGTATCTGTGTGTCTGCGTGTGTGTGTCTGTGTGTGTGTATCTGTGCGCGCTGTATCTCAAAAACTAATAGAGCAATTGATGTGAAACTTTAACATTGAAGACATTTTTTTATAAAATCATTTTTATTCGAGCAAAAAATTTTTTTTTAATTTTTGGTTTATAATTATAAAACGATAATAGTTACAGCAAATGTATGTTAATAATAATTGCAGAGAATGCTAAAATGAACAACTTATAAGGAATAAGTGTTTTCCGTAATCCCTTTAGTTTTTGAGTAAACTGAGTTTTTGAATTTGAAGTATACTTTTTCCATCTTTCATAATTTTGACGTTTTAAACGTCAATATTATCTGAGTCTGCAAAACGCTCGATGTACATTTAAAATATGATTTAAACAGAAAATAAACCATGATAGCGTAAATATATTTGACACCATCAAGTCGGAGAAAGTAACATGGTGGCCACATCACCATTTTTTTTTCTAATCACCAAAATCAATTTTTCAAAAACTGGAACGACTGAAACGAAAGTTATGTATTGTTAAAATCAACCTTGCAATAATCATAAAATATTGGTCGCAATTTGAAAAATGATAAAAAAATATTAATAGTGGAGACATTGTTTTGCAAATGCCTGGAGTTCATTTTGTATTAATTTGCAAATGAAAACATAAATACCGACTGAAACGAAAATTATTAATTTTTAAAGTCATCCTTGCAATAATCCTAAAATATTGGTCGGAATTGGAAAAATTATGAAAAATAGAAACAGTTACGGTTTTTTTCTTTCAAAATCCTTAGATATAATTTTTCAATAATTAAAACAGTTTACATTATTTTAAAATTCCGTCTTAAACGAAAGTTATGAATTTTTAAAATCATCCTTGCAATAATCATAAAATTTTGGCAGGAATTAGAAAAATGATAAAAAATATAAACGATTGAAAAATTGTTTTGCAAATACTTACGAGACAATTTCTCATTAATTACCTAATTAAAACAATTTACATCTTTGAAAAATTCCGACCGAAACAAAAGGTTAAAATTTCAGCCAAAACTATAAATAGAAAAATCTAAGAAATTAAATCGTTTCGCAATTGTTATGAAAATCCTTACAGATACTTTAGCATCGATTTAGTGACTAAAGCCTTTGACATTTATGAAAAGTGTTAACTCTTTCATTCAAAAGTTATGAATTTTCGAAATTTTCAATTTTTTTTCCGATTTTGTAAATGCTCAGAAAGGCTTAGGAATCCATTTACGATCTAAAACAATTCATATTTTTGAAAAGTTCTAACTCAGACAAAAGTTATGAATTGTCAAAATGATCCCTGATAATAATTGTAGAGAAAACCCAAAATGAACAACTTATAAAGAATAAGTTTTTTTTACGAAACTAAAAAAATTGCAAAAAAATAAATCGTTGCGAAATTGTTTTGGAAATGTTCAGAGACATTTAAGCATCGTTTTACCAACTAAAACAGTCCAATTTTTTTTAAATTTCCTTCCCGGACAAAAGTTATGAATTTTCAAAACAGTTCCTACTGTAAGGTGTTTGCCGTAACTAAAAAAATTGTGAAAAAAAATAATTGTTTTGAATGTTCTGAGAAAGACTTCGATCTACTAAGTAACGCAGTTGACATTTTTGAAAAATATTAACTCTGACAAAAGTTATGAATTTTCAAAATGGTCCCTGCTGTAAGGTAAAAATTTTAGTTGAAAAAAATTGTAAAAAATTAATCGTTGCGCAATTGTTTTTCAAATACATACCGATGCTTTGTCATTTATTTACTAAGTAGAGAATTTTTCAAAATTCCAACTTAGACAAAAGTTATGAATTTTGAAAATGTTCCCTCCTGAAAGGTTAACATTTTTGCCGTAACTAAAAAAATTGTAAAAAAGTAAATCGTTAAGTTTTGGAAATACTCAGAAAGACTTCGGCATTGATTTACTAACTAATACAGTTGAGATTTTTGAAAAATGTTAACTCAGACAAAAGTTATGAATTTTCGAAATAGTATGGTAAAAATTTTAGTCGAACCGAAAAAAAATTAAAAAAAAATCAATCGTTGCTAAATTGTTTTGAAAATGCTCAGAAAGACTTTGGCATCGATTTACTAACCAAAAAAGTTGACATTTTCGAAAATTCTAACTCGGCCAAAAGTTATGAATTTTCTAAACGTTCTCCACTGTAATCATAAAATGTTTGCCGAAACTTAAAACACTGTAAAACAAATAAATCGTTAAGCAACTGTTTTGGAAATGCTCAGAAAGGCTTAGGAATCCATTTACGATCTAAAACAATTCATATTTTTGAAAAATTCTAGCTCAGACAAAAGTTATGAATTGTCAAAATGATCCCTGATAATAATTGTAGAGAAAACCCAAAATGAACAACTTATAAATAATAAGTTTTTTTTCGATATCTCTATGGTTTTTGAGTAAACGGACTATTAGAATTTGAAGTATAATTTGTTACATGATTTTGACGTTTCAAACATCAGTATCAAAATAAACCATAAAAGTATATAATATAATAGTATATTATAAATTGCAAACTTCACCCTCGTGGCAATGGCCAACTTTCTCACTCGTTTAATACTATACTTTTTCGCATCATATTAAATAATTACCTAAAGATTTTTCTGTTTGTATTAAATTATAACGAATAAGTTTTCTATTTGGAAATTGCGGCAGTTCGCTGACAAAAAACGAATCGTAACCATAGTAACAACTAAACTGTTGGGCAATGAAAACGCTATCATTTGATTGGACGTCACCTGTTGGGCAATGAAATTGCCATCATTTGATTGGACGTCACCTGTGGAGAAAATGATTCGGCCGAATAATGGACAACTTTCTCAATCAAAAACGTTTTAACAACGTTTATATTATTTAATAATATGCGAAAAATAACTATGACACTATCAAATCGAAGAAAGTAACATGATGGCCACATCACCATTTTTAATTGTTGGTTTATAATTATAAAATGATAATAGTTACATCAAATTATAAAAAAAATATTTATCTGTCGATAACATTAAATTAATAAATAAACCGCTGCTGATGAACTGTATTGCGAGATTTTCCCAACTGGTATACATTTTTAATTGCTGCAGGTAAACAGCGCATTGTGTAATAATGTATGCACAAATATTTCTTACTCTTTCAGATAAAAATAATTTACAATGGCAGTATTCGCGCAACGTCATTCCTTGGCGCGAGAAAAATAGCTTTAACTATAAATCTGATCATCAATTAAGATAACATAAATCACGACTAAGAAAATAAGTTCGAGGGAAAATACGGTGTGTGTGTGTGCAGTTCTTAAAAGTTATGCACGCAACTATATCGATTTGTAGCATACACAAGTTCTGTATAATTAAAAAAATTAATATAATTAATTAATAAAATAATTTCTATTTTCAAGGGCATAAACATCTTGGACGATAGACCTTCAAAGGTAGCAAATACAAGCGCTTAATATAATACATTGCTCCATATCTGAAAGAATCTGTTGACCTATCTATCTGCTAGTCAGTGGCGTATCGTCAAATTTAGGCCCCCACCGAGGAGATTAAAAAGGGACCATACATTTTTACTTTCACCGATAAAAAATCAGGAATATATTGTTTACCGATTCGTGAATTTTCGGCTAATAAATCAGTTGAAAGCATCTAGTGAATGTTAAATTGGTATTCCATCATATGAAATGATTTAGACCAGTGAAGGCTCGTGGGGTGAGATAGCATCGTATGTTCCTTGTTCATTCAAAAGAAACCTTGTGACTTCTAGAAAGATCTGACGTTTATATGTCAATTCCTAACAAGTGTGCCATGACTTTTTCGTTTTAAAAATTCAAGTTGGCACACTTGTTAGGAATTGACATATAAACGTCAGATCTTTCTAGAAGTTACAATTATTCCGTGCTCACAATGGTTTACAGCAACCAGCAAAGAACATTTCTAATTGAAAGGTATTTCCGAAATGGCACTAAAGTGGATGGAAATTGGGTGTATTCATTCGACGCACCTTTAGCAGAGTTTCAGGAAGAATTTTCTAACGTGCCCATTATTTATGATGAATTTAAAAATACCTTATCACGATCTGTTGTATTATTTCGTGAAACGGGTAGTATTCTCCGTAAACCAGGAAGTGGTAGACCAGTTAAACGAACTCAAGATGCTATTAACACAGCCCAAGAAATTTTGGAAGATGAACCAACGACTTCTCTGCGTCATTTGTCACAGCAAATGAATTGATCGGTAGGAACATGCCACAAGCTTCTACGAAAAGATTTGCAAGTAAACCCTTATCGCATAACATCAGTGCAAGAGTTATTACCTGTAGATTACCCCAGACGATTGGAATTTTGTCAGTGGTTTTTACAAAATGTAAACAAATTACTTTTTTTACCGATGAAGCTTGGTTTTACAAGGATGGGTACATTAATTCCCAAACTATGAGAATTTGGTCCGATGAAAATCCTCGTATATATCGAGAGAAACCACCACAACGTTTGGGCAGCGATTAGTGGGAACCTCTCTCTCTCGCTCTCTCTCGTTTGATATTCGCTTCGTGTCTGCGCGTTTGGCCAAATCATATTTGCCGGCCTGTACATATTCTTCTCAGCATTCTCAGTTAAATTTAAAGTCTCTAGAGGGTTTCTTGTACTAATCAATTAAAAAAAAAAATTGCAATTTTTTTTTAATTTCTAATAAATCGGAAAATTATTTTTAGCTGTTTGGTGATTTTTGGGAGTAATATAGGGCTCATCGGGCTGAAAGTGACAATTTCTTTACTTTAATTCTTTTGTCTGCATTCTTTATTATTAGGCCCAGATTTTTTTATTTCATCGGCCTATATTTTAGTTTGTTAATTTTTTTCTGGCCTGTATTTTAGATTTTTTGACCTGGATTTTCGAATATTTTGGTCTAAATTTACGATATTTAGGTCAAAATCTAAATATTCTTCATTTCAATTTGTGTGTTAAATTTTTCGATTTTTTTGGTCCGCATTTTTGATTTTCAGGCTCGATTTTTTTCCCAATATTTTAGATTTTTTAACCTGTTGATGTTTATGAGCGTTTCAAAAAAAAGTCTGGTATTTTTGGGCTTTTAATTGTTTGCCCTTTATTTTAACCTTTGTAACTTATATTTGGACTAAAGGGTTATTTTCGGGGCTAAAAATTTATTTTACTTGAATTTTCAATTTTTTGGTCTGCATTTTTTATTTATATACCAGAATTTTAGGTCTGTTTTTTCGTTTTTTTTTTTTCTTAAAATTCTTGATTTTTTTCCCTAAATACTCTTTATTTTAGCCACAATTTTCGATTTATTTGTTAAACATTTCCATTTTTTCTATCTGCATTTTTTATTTCTAGGCCCGAGTTTTCGATTTTTGATCTAAATTTTTCAATTTTTTGGTTACGATTGTTGATTTTTCATTTTTTGGCCTATATTTTAACCTTTGCAACATATATTTATACTAAAGGGTTATTTTTGTGGCCAAAAATTTCTTTTACTTGAATTTTCAAATTTTTGGTCTGCATTTTTTATTTCTAGACCAGAATTTTTGATATTTTTGGTCTATATTTTAGGTCTGTTTTTTCGTTTATTTTTTCTTCAAATTCTTGATTTTTTTTCCCTAAATACTCTTTATTTTAGCCACAATTTTCGATTTATTTGTTAAACATTTCAATTTTTTCCATCTGCATTTTTTATTTCTAGGCCCGAGTTTTCGATTTTTGATCTAAATTTTCATTTTTTTGGATACGATTGTTGTTTTTCATTTTTTGGCCTATATTTTAAATTGTTTACCTGTATTGGTGATTTTTTTGGTATAAATTTTGGATGTTCTATCACACATTTTCTTTTTTTTGGCCGAAATTTTCGATTGGTTTGTTAAAATTTTCGATTTTAATCTGCACTTTCAAATTAAATTAGCCCCGAATTTTTCAATTTTTAGTCTTAGTTTTTGATTTCTTGTCCTAGACAAGTTTAACATATTGATTTTATTGCGTGAATTTTTTTATTTTTGGCTATTTATTTCAAAGTTTTTGGTTGGCAACCTATCATACTTTGAGCTGGAGAGTTCTTTTGGAAGTGAAAATGGCAAATTATTTTTCCTTTACTTGAATTTTCAATATTTTTGTCTACATTTTATTTTTGGCCAGGATTTTTTATTTTCTGGCCAATATTTTATATCTTTGGCCTATAATTAAATTTTGTTTTTTTTTTGGCCTAAATATTCTCTATTGTGGACAAAATTTTCGAATTGTTTACACAAATTTTGGATTTTTTGGTCAAAATATTTGATAATTGAGCCCGAATTTTATTTTTCCCATATTTTTTGGTTTGTTTTTATTTTTGCTCTTTATTTTAGATTTTTTACCTTGATTATTGATTTTTTTGAGCGAATTTTTGATTGGCGTATATTTTAAAGTAGCGAATTTTTTATTTTGACCCAGTTTTTTTATTTTCTGTCCTTAATTTTAGATTTAGCCGACTTAATTTTTGATTTTTCTTGCCACTATTTTATAGGGTTTTGTATTGATTTTCGAGTTTCGGATCGGAAACTTATATTTGGACTAGAGTTATTTTTGGGACTAAAAATGGCCAGTTATCTTTCTTTTACTTGAATTTTAAAT
This sequence comes from Ocypus olens, assembly GCA_910593695.2. Lineage (NCBI taxonomy): Eukaryota > Metazoa > Arthropoda > Insecta > Coleoptera > Staphylinidae > Ocypus > Ocypus olens. The sequence goes on from OU343049.1 coordinate 3,902,270, forward strand.
TTTTTCGTCTGCATTTTTTGTTTCTTGACCAGGATTTTTGATTTGTTTTAGACCTTCGGTCTGTTTTTTCGTTTTTTTCTTCAGATTCTTGATTTTTTTTCGATAAGTTTGTTGTCAGACACTATCGAGCCGTTTAGCATGTTTTATTATTTTTGTACACTATTGTCACTATTTATTGAATTGTTTTTAGTTAAGCATTTTATATTTTAATTGTGACACTTGATTTTAAACTGTTTTTAGTTAAGTGTTTTAATTTTAAACTGTAACACTTGTTTTTAAATTGTTTTTGGTTAGGTATTTGTAATTTTAATTTTAAATTGTAACTCTTGATTTTATATTGTTTTTAATTTAAGTATTTTACTTTTAAATTGTACTGTTTTATTTCTTTTTAATTTGTACGTTGTGTCCCTATTTTTTTTATAAACAATGTATGTATTTACCATGGTATCAACCCGTTAACAATAAACAAACAAACAAACAAACAAAATTTTGGATTTTTAGTCTGCATTTTTTATTTTTTGGTCCATATTTTAGATCTTCGCCTGTATTTTCAGCATTTTTGTAACAAATTTTTGCCGTTTAATTGAAGTTTTTCTACCCTAATTATTGATTTTTATGAGCGAATTATTTATTGGCGTATATTTTAGATTTGTGATAGTTTTGAGCGAATTTTTTGTTTTTTGAAAGTATTTTCAAGTTTTTTTGGTCCAGGTTTTTGATGTTTTGTCCTTTATTTTACATATTGCAACCTAGATTTTTGATTTTTTTGAGGTGTTTTTTTAAGGTTTTCGATTTTTTGCCAGTATTTTTTAATTTTTATTGTATTTTCAAGATTTTTGTTTTAATATTAGGTTTTTTTTATTTTTGCCAGTATTTTCAAATTTTTTGGTCCAACTTTTTGATTTTTGGTCGTTTATTTTAGATTTTACAACCTAAATTTTTGATTTTTTTGGATGAATTTTCAAGGTTTTTATATTTATTTTAGTTTTTTTGATATTTTGTCAGTATTTTTAAGTTTTTTGGTCCAGGTTTTTCATTTTTGGTCGTTTATTTTAGAGTTTGCAACCTAAATTTTTTATTTCTTTGGATGTATTTTCAAGGTTTTTATATTCATTTTAGGTTTTTTGATATTTTGTCAGTATTTTTAAGTTTTTTGGTCCAGGTTTTTGATTTTTGGTCGTTTATTTTAGATTTTGTAACCTAAATGTTTGATTTTTTTTGATGAATTTTCAAGGTTTTTATATTCATTTTAGGGTTTTTGATATTTTGTCAGTATTTTCAAGTTTTTTGGTCCAAGTTTTTAATTTTTGGAATAATAAGTCGAAATGCACGGATTCCCGGGCCGCCCCATTCATGCGATTTTTTCTTGTGGCCATACCTGAAAAATTGTATTTATGCACAACCAGTACACAATCTAGAAGACATGCGGCAACGAATTTGAGATAAATTTATAGAAATTAACAATAATACTGTGTTGTTGCGGAGCGTAATGGAGGGTGTGCGACAAAGAGTTCAGGCTTGTGATCAAGAAGAAGGAAGGCACATACAATATTTAATATAATTTTATAGTGAAAAATTTAACGTATCTATAAATTGACTACAGTTTAATGTTTAATTTTGAGAAGTAACATAACAACAATATGTGTTACCACCTTAAATTTTTAAAATTAAAAAATCATGACACACTTCAGGTTTTTTTTAATGAACGTACTTTATTTGTATTGGCACCTCTACTACCTCGGCCATCCTATGAGTCACCCCGCGAGCCATCACATATCTAAAGAGAAATACCATTCGCGGAAAATTATCACATTTGCATAAAAGTTTGATTATAATCTAAGCTATCAAAATTAAATTATTGTTCAGTATTAAATTTATACTCGTGAATACTGTAAATGCCATCAACTTTCCATTATGTGAACGATGACAACGTTTAAGAAATGACGACTGTAAAATAAATTCCGCTGAAATTGGAAACGATATCATATTTTCTCAGTGCGCGGACGACGATTCAATTATTTTACAAAATGACACAATTTCTCTTCGGGATATAGGTGGGGGATTAAATGGATCCGCTATCCGGAGGCCGCGATGCGGAATTACGACCCAAAGTTCCCACTTTACCATTAAAAGAGCTTACAGTTTGATTTCATCACCTTAAAAGCGCCAACCCTACAAAGTAAACAAACTGCCGTCGCATCTCTCGTCTCCTCGCTAAACAATAAACTTGAAAATTTAAATAGTTTCGCGTACCTCTCTCTCGTAGGATTCAAGTCAATTTCATTAAAATTTACGATTTACTCAAAGTCTAATAAAATATTGATCTGCATTATTGCATGGACGGCTCCGTTAAGCTTTGTGTACTCTAAAATTAATTATTAATAATTGTATAATAAAACACACTTTTACTTAGTTAATATCACACTGTTTATTTATTTAAAAGTGTGTTTTATTTAATTAAAAATGTATCACGAGTAAGTGCCGCCAACCTCAATCAGTTGATTAATAATTGTATTTAGGAAATATTAAAAAATTAACAGTACAGTGAAATAGCATTTTTATACCTAGGCAGAATCAAATTTTGGTCTGGTTTGGTTTTAAAGCGGATATTATTTCTCATCATATACCATGTATTGTTATCCTGCGTACAGATGCGAATCTGTGGTTGCGTATGATACGATCAAGTGATTGACATAAGAAACAATATTAACTGATTAATAATACAGAAATTTTCCACCACGGAACTAATTAATCTTATAAGAAACAAGAACTTATTTTCTATAAAAAAATATGTAAATTGATGACCAGTTAGGAAGACCTTAATAAGTACAATTACTGCTACTACTTGTTCGTGCTGGCCATCTGAGTGTAGCCTTATATTACAAATTTGCAAAATTTCATCCTTATCATTACTTCTAACTGCGTGTTCCCATTGGCAACTAATTTTCGGCGTTTTACATTAAAATTATTTTTAATGCTTCCACTGGTCTTGAATTTGTTCACTGTTTTCGCCACAGTTGTTAAAAGTACTTGCTGCTTCTCTATGTGTTTTATAGTTTTTTCATACAATCAAAACAATTATAATTTTTTCTTCGCAAGTTAATAACACTGCCATTTGTATGTATTTATAAATTCTAACACGATTTGACGGTCATTGTCGAAAATTTCTTGCCACTTGCCATTTTAGAGGTGTTTCGATAAAGAAAAAAAAACAGTTTTTTCAATATAAACGGACGTTACTACAAATTTTAACGTGGTTTTTAGTTGTGATCAACTTCTCTTAATAACATTGATCGAAATTGTCAAAAATAAATGTACTTTACTCTAGAGCAAAATTAATATTTTTTGAGAAATCTAGTAAACCATTGAAAAAATTGGATATCTGAAGGTTGCATTTTAGATTTTAGACCATGCAGAACTTTTTTCTGAAGAATAACATTTTTTCCTAAATTTAATAATAAAGAAGTTTTCCATATGGTTCCAACTTACAGAGACATACTGTATATACTTAAACATAGTGAGTTTTATCTTTTAACATGTGGCAGCACTGCAAACATTTGATCCTTTCGAACGAATTTAATATTTGACATAAGTATTTCTCCGGCGATTTCAACAGTTATTTTAAAGCATATTAAATCAAGAATATTACTTACACACCTCCAGAAATATCAGTTGCAAAGGGTGCGATAAACAAACTATTTGCAAGTAAGTTGTAACCAATGTAAGCTTCCAGAATAATGCCTAAATGTTAATCGAAATTTAAGGTTATGTTTATATTTGTTTCTCGTTCCTCGTGTCGCTAACAAAAATCCACACCGAATTAACACACCAACTGAAGCGGCTCTTTTTCGCCGCGAATAAAATATACATTATACTCTCGCTGTTTCTTCCGTGCTATTCGAGTTTTCTTTGCTAGCACATCACGGGCTTCAAATTGACATTTGTTCTTGCAAAAGCACATTTTCCGAGGCGTCTTGAAGAGATCTTTCCTTGGGCTGTTTTTCAGGTTTTCGTCAAAAATTTTAAATCTCCAATTTTATTTGAATCAGACTAATTTACATACGAGGAGCACAGATTTGAAAACCGCGCTCAATTTGGAGTTTTCGTTCAGCCGCCACGGCCGATCAAAGTCTGAAAAAATCGACTTTTTTTAAAAATCTCACACTTCATGGTGACACGCTAATTTTTTTGCCATTGAAGATAGCTGAAATTTTCTAACGCCAACCAATTTCTCTCGTCTTTCTGATGAACAAGAAGGTATACTTCAATGGTCTAATAATTTTTTAAAAAGTTGATTTTTTCGATTTTTTCCATTTTCGAGTTTTTATTGCTCACGCGTCACAGACTATAAATTGACATTTGAGGAGCAGACTTGCAAAACGTAGTTTATCCAAATTTTCACTTTTTCAAATATAGGTGGCGTCACAATATTGAGTTAAATGGCTATCGTTTCATAAAATCTTCAACATCCAAATCACATTCTATCCTACTTAAAATGTACTGCGAAAACCACTTAGACATGCAAAGTGCAGTTAGTCCATCGACATTAGACAAACAAAACACATTTTGTCCGCAAGACGAACAAACCGCCTTCAGTCCAGCCGTAAACACGTGGTTTTCATAACCTAACTGCTGTTAGTGCGGCTTCGGTTTATTTGCAAGCATTGTGTGTTTATTTTGCAACTTTTTCACAACGTTTCAGTCACAATGGAATCTGTAGATGGTGAGCCCATTGTTGGTGATAGTGATATTCTACACGTGGATGGAGCACCGGGTAGGGGGGCTACTGAGGCATCATTGATTTTTTGAAAAAAAGCTGAATTTCCTGAAAATGCGAAAATCCGTTTTTTTGCAGATGGCTGTGGGGGCCAAAACAAAAATAGTCATGTCATACATGCTTTGATGTTTTGGCTCCATAAGTTTTCAGGTGAAAAAGTAAGGGAAATAGAAATTATATTTCCGATCAGAGGTCACTCCTATCTTCCCGCCGATTGTATCTTTGGACGAATCGAGAAAATATTACGGTCTCACAGTATCATAAAAACTCCAGATGCATATTGGGATCTCTACACCAAAGTGGGCGAGGTACGAAAACTTGGATCAGACTGGAATTTGCTTGATATCAAAAATAAGTTGTGGCTCAAAAAAGTGAATGGCATAAGATTTTTTATTAAAAAAAGTATTATCACCAATAATATTTTGGTAAAAAGTGAATTACTATATCGCAGTTCAGATGAGACAAAAAAATTCCAATCGCTACTAAAGCCACGCGCACGGTTCGACCGGGGCTACCTTTGGGTCATAAGATAAAGAAAAAAAATACAGTTTGAAAAAATTATTGGAATCGTTATCTGGAGAAAACTGGAACAATAATCCGGAGTTGGAATGGTTACTTCTAATTTTTGCAGAGTACCCTGAAGATGGAGAAATGGTTGTTGAAGAAAATGAAGAATGTGAGTGTAATGACACGGAAGAAGTTAATTTTATTTAAAGATTATAAAAAAGAAAAATAAAACTACTGTTTATTGAGAACATGTTTTTGTTTGATTTTTTTAAATTATTATACACAAAAATCTGTTTGAGCGACAACCAAAACGCTCTTTGTCCACTAGAGACATACAAAATGCATTTTGTCCACCTCTTTCTTTTCAAATATAAAGCTATTTCCGCTTTTTCCAGTCTGCAAATCTAGTCATTACTCATGCTATTTTTTCTTGATTTTTTAGTATAAATCGCAACTCGGTAACTAAGGACGTTTATGAGCACCCGTTTTTTGCCATTCCTGAAAATTTACAATTTTGGACAAACTGCGTTTTGCAAGTCTGCTCCTCATTTGTTCTTGCAAAAGTACATTTTCCGATGCGCCTCGAAGAGATCTTTCCAGTGATGTGTAGAAACCCCGAATCGAACCTGTGGTTTCTTCAGGAAATTATTTCAAAGCCAATTTTTGAGCAAAAGTAAGAAGGGTGGTTTTTCGTCAAAAATTTAAATTGCCAATTTCAATTGAATCCGAATAACTTTCACACAAGGAGTACAGATTTGAAAACCGCGTTCAATTTGGAGTTTTCGTTCAGCCGCCACGGCCGATCAAAGTCTGAAAAAATCAACTTTTTTGAAAAAATTTTAACGTGTTCATGGTGACACGCTGATTTATCTGCTATTGGAGATAGCTGAATTTTTTTTAACGCCAATCTGACGAAAAACAAGGTCATCGATCATTTAAAAAAAAAATGATTTTTTTCAATTTTTTCCATTTTTGAGTTTTAATTGCTGACGCGTCACAGGCTGTAAATTGACATTTGTTCTTGCAAAAGTATATTTTCTGATGCGTTTTGAAGGGATCTTTCCAGTGATGTATAGAAACCCCGAATCGAACCAGTGGTTTCTTCAGAAAATTATTTCATAGCCAATTTTTTAGCAAAAGTAAGAAAGGGGGACCCTTGGGTGTTTTTTCAGGTATTCGTCAAAAATTTTAAATTGCCAATTTCAATTGAATCCGACTAACTTTCACACAAGGAACACAGATTTGGACACCGGGTTCAATTTGGAGCTTTCGTTCAGCCGTTACGGCCGATCAAAGTCTGAAAAAATCGACTTTTTGAAAAATTTTAACACGTTCATGGTGACACGCTATTTTTTTGCTATTGAAGATAGCTGAAATTTTTAACGCCAATCAATTTCTCTCGTCTTTTTGATGAAAAAGAATGGTCTACGATAATTTTTACAAAAAGTTGATTTTTTCAATTTTTTCCATTTTCGAATTTTAATTGCTAAAGCGTCACAGGCTCCAAATTGACATTTGTTCTTGCAAAAGTACATTTTCCGAGGCGTCTTGAAGGGGTCTTTCCAGTGATATCTAGAAACCCCGAATCTATCCAATGGTTTCTCCAGGAAATTATTTCGAAGCCTTGGGTGTTTTTCAGATTTTCGTCAAAAATTTTAAATTTTCAATTTGAATTGAATCCGACTAATTTACACACAATGAACACAGATTTGAAACCCGCATTCAATTTGGAGCTTTCCTTCAGCCGCTACCGCCGTTCAAAGTCTGAAAAAGTGGTGATGTGGCCATCATGTTACTTTCTTCGGTTTGATATTATACTCATTATTTATATTTATACTTTTGTGGTTTATTTTTATTTTAAATGATATTTTAAATGCACATCGGGGGTATTGAAGGATCGAATGAAAGTGACATTTGAAACGTCAAAATTATGAAAGATGAAAATGATAAATTTTGGTTCAAATTCTAATAATCTTTATCGTCAGTTTTCTCAAAAACTAAAGAGAAATCGAAAAAAATATATTCTCTACAATTATTATACATATAAATTTGATGTAACCATTATCGTTTTCTAATTATAAATGAAAAATGACAAAAATAAAATAATAAATTTAATTTTTTCCTCAAACATTATGTGAAAAATATTTTCAAACGAAAGATGTTGTCTTCAAGATTTGTTTGAAAATTTTAGTAGTATTATTCATTTAAACAATTATTGAAAAAAAAATGGTTAAGGGAAACACCAACTTCCGGAGTACGAAATTTTACCAAAAGCTTTTCAGTTCTTCAGATTGTCAAATCATTGACCTTAATACGTTTATCGCCTCACAGACTATTTTTTTTTACTAATGTTAATTATTTCAAACAACACATATTGAACAAGTTAATATTAATTTATTGCCATCGACTTGAAATTTCACAAAACTATTCAAAAAACATTCCCCATCCTAAAATTTCGAACGGAGCGTGAAATTTTCGGAACATCCAAAAATATCAGAGTCTTCAAAAAAATATAAAAACAGTTGCCATCGACTTGAAATTTTTCAAATTTATAAAAAAAAAACATTCGGGATGAAAAATACATAGAAATTTGTAAACACCCCATCCCAAAGTTTTAAAGGAAACGCTGAAATTTTTTAACGCCAATCAATTTCTCTTGTCTCTACGATGAAAAATTAGATGTACAGTTACTGTTTTGGAAGTTTATTAAATTTTTAAACAATATTTTAAATACTGCAATTGACATTCTTACATTGTCATGAGGAAAATCGATTCTTGAAAAGTCTGCCTGCATTCATCAGTTATTTAAAACGTGAAATCCACGGAAACCTCTCGACAAGAATGCGGTAATTCTGGTTACAAATTGCAACGGTCCTAAATTCCCGGTCTGTTTAAGACCTGAGGATGGCCGGACGTGGCTAAACGGGTGTATAGCATTCGATTACGAGAGCGACGTTGTTTGCGACTGGAAGGGCGGAGGGGAGGGCCGACGGAATGTCCGGAGAATCCGAAAGTGATGCTGTTATGTCCGGTGGATTATGGTGGACGGCTTTACTGATCACGAGAAGGATCGTCCCCACATAGTTTTATGAGAAAACAGCTTAGGGGGTGGATCGCCTCAATAATTGTTAATGGGGACCGATCGCACAGTTTACTGCTTACTTGGGAAAGTTAACTACTGTGTAATCTCCGAAATAAAATTAATATAAGGATGAACCAAAGGACTTTATGATGGGCGTTAATTATGGTTATTCAGGCTACTCATAATAATTGCATTTACATTTAACATGTAAAATTTGAAATGTGTTAATATTGGCCTCCCTGGGTATTTAACAGTATTGGTGTTCTTGCATTATTTTTACAGCTTATTAAGCTGAATTTTTGGTACCGTACTCAGTAGTTTCTGCAGAGTATTTGCAAAAAACTTTGAATTGAAAATAAAGGTTTGCCATGATATCATGATGGCGGATATTTCATTTTGTTCTAAAAAGTGACGTTTGCTGTCGCATTACGATTTACAACCGGCCGTGTATTCTATACAAGGAAAAGTAATTATAATTAAATGGTTTGATTCAGGTACGTGAATTTCCAGCAAAAGTACTATTCAAGAAATGATTACCACTTCACTTTCTAAATTTTAAATGTGTTACAATTGGCTCCCCTAATTATTTCATAGGATTGGTCTACTTACATTATTTTCCGGCCGTGTATTCTACACAAGCTTCATGTAGATTTGTTATGTATGCTGATGACCTTAAGATTTTTAAATCAATCAAAAGTATTACTGACTGTGCTGCTTTACAGATAGATCTTACTTCCCTGTCAGATTGGTCTGAACTTAATCAATTAAAACTTAATATTCAAAAATGTTTTAAAATCACCTTTTCGCGCAAAAAAACTAGTATCAATTTTAATTATTGTATAAACCATGATGTATTAGATGACATCTCTTGTATTAAGGATCTTGGAGTTTTGTTTGATAAGAAATTAACATTTAGACCTCACATTAACTTAATTGTAAGTAAAGCTTGTAAAACTCTAGGATTTGTTAATCGCTTTTCTACTCATTTCTCCCCTTCTACTATTCGTTATCTTTATCTAGCATTAGTTCGCCCACTATTAGAATATGCTTCACCTATATGGTCAACGTCTTTTGCATGCGACGATTTATCAATTGAGAGAATTCAAAATAAATTCCTAAGGCTCTATATGTTCCGAGCACAAATAACTCTGGATTATGACAGTCTGCGTCGCCTTTTAAATATTCCAACTCTTTCTGCTCGAAGAACTATGGCTGATCTATGTATCATTTATAATTTAATCAATGGCAATATCAATTGTAGTGAACTGTTGCAAATGTTAGCTTTTAACTCCTTACCTGTAAATTTGCATAGATCCGGGCATTTATTTAGAATTCCATTCCACCCATCTAACTATGGAATGAATAGCCCTGTGTGTCGTGCAATGATTATTTTCAATTCTCTCTCGAGTAAGATTGATATTTTTCATGTACCAATTCATATCTTTCGGAATCGTTGCATGCTACTATTATCCGATATCATTACCAATTAATTCTTCCAGAGTTGAAATTTGAATCTCATTTTCTTTTTCCTTTATATTAGGGTTATTACACTTTGATTACATGATATTTTGTAAACTGGTATAATTTTGTTTATATTATTTTTAGAGCATTTCTTATTTTTATGTATTTCTTGTAAAAGTTGAATACGTCAATAAATGTATTATTATTATATAAGAATAAGTATTAAAAATGGTGATGTGGCCATCATGTTACTTTCTCCGATTTGACGATTAGACCAAAACCTTGTAAATACTGGCAAAACATTAAAAAATCGCTGCTTTAGGTTAAAAAACTAAAATATTCGCCAATCAAAAATTCGCTGATAGAAATCAATAATTAAACAATAAAACTAAAACATAGGCCCAAAAAATTCAAATATCAAAAACTATGGCCTAAACATAAAAAAAACGCAAACTAAAACATCGAAAATTTCAACACATCGAAAATGTTGTCCAAAATAAAGATTATTTAGGCAAAACAATTAAAAATTTGAAATAAATTGAGGCGAATATAGGTAAAGGTAAAGATCTAAAATATGGACCAAAAAAATGCAGACCAAAATATTGTAAATTCTAGTAAAAGAAAAAATATTTAACTAGCCCCTAAAATAATTCTTTGGCTCAAAATAAGTTTCCGACCAGAAACTCGAAAATAATGCAAGAAAAATAAAATAAAAAACAATAATTTAGGTTAAAAAGTAAAGGGCAAAAAATCAAAAACCGACCAAAAAACTCGAAAATACCGGCAAAAAAAATCGTGCATAAAAGTCAATAATTCAGATTAGAAAATTTAAAATATAATACAAAAAAGCTAAAACTTAAACCAACAATTAGGACCTAAATATCAAAAATACGGACCAAAAAATCGAAACTTTTAACACGCAACTTAAATCTTCACGCCAAAATAAAGAATATTTAGGTCAAAAATCAAAAATTTGGAATAGAAAACGAACTTACAGGCCAGAGATCCAAAAATGCAGATAAAAAATTCAAGTAAAGGAAAAATTTTTCACCTTCAAAATAACCCTGTAGCTCAGAGTAAGTTTCTGAACAGAAACTCAAATTGAAAATAAAAAAATCTAAAATATGGGCCAAGAAAACAAAAAATTAGACCAAATACTGAAAATTTGGGACAAAAAAAAATTAAAAAAAGCAGGCCAAAATAAAGAATATTTAGGCCAAAAATCAAAACTTAAAAAAAAGAAATTACAGGCCAGAGATCTAAAAATGCAGATCAAAAAAAAAATTCAAGCAAAGAAAAAATTGTTTGCCATTTTCACCCTCAAAATAACCCTGTAGCTCAAAGTAAGTTTCCGAACAGAAACTAAAGTTGAAAATTGAAAAATTTAAAAATTTGGACCAAATACCGAAAATTTGGGGCTAAAAATAAAAAATACAGATTAAAAAATCGAAAATCTTAATAAACAAATGGAAAATTTCAGCCAAATAAAGAAATCTTGGGACATAAGATCAAAAATTTGGACCAAAAAATCGAAAATACAGGTCAAAATTTAACAAATATGGCCAAAAGATTGAAAACAAGGGCCTAAAAATAAAAAAGTGCAGACCAAAAAGTTAAAAAATCGAAAATCTTAATAAACAAATCGAGAATTTTGGCCAAATAAAAAATCTTAGGACATAAAATCAAAAATTTAGACCAAAAAAATCCAAAATACAAATAAAAATTCAACAATTGTGGCAAAAAATCGAAAATTTAAACCAAAAATCGAAATCACAAGCTTAAAAATCAAAATACTGACCAAAAAAGTCGAAAATTTCAACAGATCATTTTAAAATTGGGACCAACATAAAGAATATTTATGAAAAAAAATCAAGAATTTAAAGGTAAAAAATCGAAGAAACAGGCAAAAATAAAAAATACGCCCAACATTACTATTCATCAATTCATATCATCTTTTCATCAAGAATAATGAAGAGCATTTGAGCGACAAAAAAGTTGATTAATAGGCTGAAAGACTCCAGGTCGATAGCCATTTAAGCAGAAATTTACTTATGTAATTAAATTTATTATATATTATTGCTTTTTTTGTAAAATTTTCTGTAAATAAAGTAGTTTGTATATAAAAAATACGAGCACGAAAATTCTGGTCTAAAAATAATTTGCCCCAAAAATAACACAAGCTCAAATTAAGATACGATCCGAAACTCTAAAATAATGGCAAAAAAAAAAATAAAAAAATGGTGTTACTTTTTCCGATTTGAGGGTACAGTACTTTATGTTTACACTTTCATGGTTTATTTTCAATTGAAATCACATTTTAAATGTGCATAGAGCGTTTAGTAAAATCAGATGAGACTGACGTTTAAAACGCCAAAATTATGAAAGATGAAAATAACAAATTATACTTTAAATTCTAATAGTCAATTTACTCAAAAACCAAAGAGATTTCGAAAAATACTTATTCTATATAAGTTGTTCATTTTGGCATTATCTACAATTATTATTAAAATACATTTGCTGTAAGTATTATCGTTCAATAATTTTAAACCAAAAATTACAAAAAAAAATTAATTGCTATTATTTTTCAAAAACCATACATTTCACGAAAAATATTTTCAAGCAAAAAAATGTTCATTTCTTTGCTTTCTTCAAGATTTGTTTGAGTGCTTTTATATTACTTTTCATATTTAAAAAATTATCGGAGAAAAACAAAAAAACGGTAAACACCTACTTCTGATGTACGAAATTTTACCAAAAGCTTTTCAGTTCTTCGGATTATCAAATAAGGCTTATGTTTAAAGTTTGATGTTCATTCAAGTAGTAGTTTTTTAGATACAGCGCGCACAAGCAAACAGGCATACATTTTAACAGGAATGCATATTGAAAAATGGTGATGTGGCCATCATGTTACTTTCTCCGACTAGATGGTATCATTTATATTTACGCTTTCATGGTTTATTTTCAATTTAAATCATATTTTAAATGTACATCGAATGTTTCGTAGACTTGGATAAAACTGACGTTTAAAACGTCAAAATTATGAAAGACGTAAAAATGTACTTCAAATTCAAAAACTCAGTTTACTCAAAAACTAAAGAGATTTCGAAAAAAACTTATTCTTCATAAATTGTTTATTTTGGCATTCTCTACAATTGTTATTAACATAAATTTGCTGTAACTATTAGCGTTTCATAATTGTATACCAAAAATGAAAAAAAATTAATAAATTTTTTTCTCGAATAACAATGATTTTATGAAAAATGTTTTCAAACAAAATAATCGCATTTATTTATTGTCTTCATTATTTGTTTAAATGTTTTTGTGATATCTTTCATATTTAAGAAAATATTGGCAAAAAACAAAAAACAGTTAAGGTAAACACCCACTTGCGGTATACGAAATTTTACCAAAAGCTTTTCAGTTCTTCGGATTATCAAATAAAACTTATGTTCAAAGATTCATATCAATTGGTCTGTTAGTTTTTGAGATACAGCGCGCACAGACACACACACACACACACACACCATGACACACCATCACACACAGGCACACACACACACACACACACACAGACACAAAAATTTTTTTTCCAGAAATTGTTGAAATGGCATCTAGGGACCCCAAAACGGATATTTCCGTAAAAAAAATTTTTGAAAAAAAAATCACGATCACTATACTTTCTCGTACTTCGTAACGGAGAAAGTAAAAATGGTGATGTGGCCATCATGTTACTTTCTCCGACTAGATGGTATCATTTATATTTACGCTTTCATGGTTTATTTTCAATTTAAATCATATTTTAAATGTACATCGAATGTTTCGTAGACTTGGATAAAACTGACGTTTAAAACGTCAAAATTATGAAAAGTGGAAAAATTATACTTCGAATTCAAAAACTCAGTTTATTCAAAAACTAAAGGGATTTCGAAAAAAACTTATTCTTTATAAGTTGTTCATTTTAGCATTTTCTACAATTATTATTAGCATAAATTTGCGGTAACTATTATCGTTATATAATTATAAACCAAAAATGAAAAGAAAATAATAAATTTTTTTCTCGAATAAAAATGATTTTATGAAAAATGTTTTCAAGCAAAAGATGTTCATTTCTTTGTTGTCTTTAAATTTTTTTGTGATATTTTTCATATTTAAGAAAATATTGGCAAAAAACAAAAAAACAGTTTAGGTAAACGCCCACTTCCGGTGTACGAAATTTTACCAAAAGCTTTTCTTCAGATTATCAAATAAGACGGATGTTCAAAGTTTCATATCAATTGCTCTATTAGTTTTTGAGATACAGCGCGCACAGACAGACACACGCACAGACACACACACAGACACACACACACACACACACACACAGACACAATTTTTTTTTTTCCAAAAATTGTTGAAATGGCATCTAGGGACCCAAAAACGGATATTTCCGTAAAAAAAATTTTAGAAAAAAAAATCACGATCACAATACTTTCTCGTACTTCGTAACGGAGAAAGTTAAAATGAAATGGTTTTCACTCGAAGAAGGCAATATTCAGCGAAAGTACTATTCAAGGAATAATGAGTACTTTACTATCTAAATTTGAAATGTGTTACAGTTGGTTCCCCTAATTATTTTATAGGATTGGTCTACTTGCATTATTTTTAAATACTTATTGAATAGTAATTTTGCTGGGTATTGTCTTGTCCGGAAATTCAAAACTAAACACACCACGTACACTTCTTGAATGGTACCTGAGCAAAACCATTTAATTAGAATACGTTTCCTTGAGCAGAATACACAATAAATAATAATATGACAGCAACTGTCATATTTTAGGACAAAATGAAATATACGCCATTATGATATCATGGCAAACCTTTATTTTTAATTCAAGATAATACTAAAGTTTTTTGCAAATATATCGGTAAATACTCTGCACAAATCATTGAGTAAAGTACCAAATTATTAAGCTTAAAAAGCTTTAAAAATAATGTAAGACTGATACTCTCAAATAATTAGGGAAGTCAATATTAACACATTTCAAATTTTACATGGTCCGCTTTGCATTTCAACGCCCTGTATAAATGATTATTTAGCTTGCTGAAGATATAAAATCTTGCAAATTACAAAATCAAACGAGCACGACAATAAATCCGCGTCGGAATATCTTTCACTTGTAAAAACGACTTGATAAATCCAGCAGCGCAAGCTTATAAAATACAGCTTTACTGCAAGTTTTTTTTTTTATTTTTTTTTATTTCTTATTTCGTTTCGTCCTTAGTTCGATATATATAGGTGTTGGATCCTAGCCGGAGATAAGAAGCTTTATTTATAAGGACGCGGCCGGACGAAATTTATTGGAACTTTTTCGGGAAGACATTCATCAGCATTAGAAGTTATCTGGAAGTGGCGTCGTTCCAAGAACTTTATTTCGGACGGCGAAAATTAAAAAATAACTTCGCCCGAACAGCGATCCTGCGAATGATCGGACATTACGAGCTGCATTAAGATTTTTAAAGTTTGGCGTACATACTTATACTTCCGCCCGCGGAACGTTACGTTGAGTGAATAAATCCTCACTGTTATAAGAGGTTTTACTTAAATTGTGTGTTCAACTTAACGTTATCGTGAATTACTGCGCTTACATACTTTATTTATTTGCATCAAAGTTTTTTTGTTTTATAAGCGACGTCGGTTGCGGAAATTGTGAGTTTTAGATGTTTTCCCTCCGGGCTTTATTGACTTTACTGAACCAATACTGTTGATCTACAAATGCTGCAAAATTTAATGCTTGTTTTGATTACATAAACTTAACCCTTACTGATAAAGTCTGACAGGACCTACTTGTGCCGATTTAATTTGTAGTTATATCATCGACACCGCCCTTCGAATCAAAATTATTTTAAACTACAAAACCGTTTGGTTAAAATCTCTTATCCGACTAATTGACCTACGAGGAACTCAGATTTGAAAACCGCGTTCAATTTGGAGTTTTCGTTTAGCCGCTACGGCGCACAGTGGGCCAGAAAAAAAAAAAAAAAAGGATGTTAATCTAGCGGGACAAAATTCAAAAAAAATCATTGGTGTTGATAACTTTATAGTAGACATCCTAATTAAGGGTAAAAATACATTTTTCAACAAAACAATCGCATATAAACATTAAATCGGTAAGCAATAAGCACAAATATAACATTCAATTTGAATGAAATACGTCTATGCGCGCGTGGTTTAATTTTTAATAATTTCATGTTGCAAGTTAACAATGGAGCGGTTTAATAATTTATTTACTTTAAGAAATACCTCAGTTACAAATAAGTGTATTAAATAAAACCATTTAGTTATTAGTTCACATAATAAAAAATTTAAATGTCAAGTAAGTATGAAATTTTAATCGATTTGATGATATATTAGGGCATTCCTAAAAATTACTCAATTTTACCCTAATTCAACTATGATGAAAATGTAGTGCATATATATCTCTGTCGTATAAAAAAAATTCGTTTGCCTTTATGCGCCTTTGTGACTTCTGTGATGTGTTTTATACGCACGCGCACGCCACGAAGCCATCAGTATTTCGTGAATATTGCGTGCGAATCGATGGAAATTTTCCGTTAGTAGTGATTTTGCATTTTCTATCGCAAATATCTTCAAGTCGTATATTCTCTCTCCTGAAAAAAATCATACTCGACAAAGTATTTGCCGAGACAACATTCTCGCATTTCTGTTCCGGCATCGAATGGAAAACACGGGTACCATGAACAGTGGCGGCTCGTGGAATATGTTGATGGTAGAGCCACTTCTTCAACACCCCCTCCGTTTTTGAAGAAACAAAGAACGATTTATCTTCCTAGACCAAAATAAGTGTTTTCAGAATTAATTAAAAATTCTTGCTGTGCATGAAAGTACAGGTAGTGTCATGACTCCTTGGCTGTATACAACGAGCCGCCTCTGACTGCGATTACTATGTGAAACACATTGTATAAACTAATCAATAATAAAGCTCCTGGCATTGCTTACAATTAACACCCATCAATTGTTTTTTTCTGTTTTTTAGAGGATAATTCTTGCATGGATGACTAGATTTCGAAAAAACTTCAGGTTTGGTGTGGATAAGATACAAAAATTAAATTCGCCCTTCAGTTGTTTTCTATTGTTTGTTTTTCTCGGATAACCCTTGAACCAGCGGCGGCTCGTGGATGTTCAGCGAGGAGGCAACGGAAGGAACTGACCAAAACAGCAGCAAAATATTTGCTTCCTATTAAGAGTAAGTAGTACAGGACGAGCGGCATCTTTATCGTAGCCTCCTCTATAAAGATCCACGAGCCGCCGCTGCCTTGAACGTATAATGAATGAAGTCTAATATTGTATAAGTTTAGATCGGATAAAAAACCTAAATTAGACATTTCATTGTTTGATGCAAAAAATCCAAAATTCCCACAAATATTTAAAAATTGAATAATTATTTAACATAAATCCCGAAGACAATATTTTCCAGATAAAGATCAAAGTAAATTAATTTTATCTAAAAATAAACCCCATTTTTAAATTAAAACCTACGAAAACAAAAAATATAAAATTAAATAAGTAACCTGAAATGAATACAAAACCCTTAAAAATACAGGTCAAAAAATTCAAAAATGTAGGTGGCAAAATCTAAAATAAAGGACAAAAATCAAAAAAATTGATCAAAACGGAAAACCGAAAATACGGAAATATCGAAAATTTCAACAAACCAATTAAAAACCTAGGCCAAAATAAAGAATTATTGATTTATATACGAGATTCTTTTTCCGGTATTTTCGAGTTTTGTTTGTTTAAATTTTCGATTTTTTGTCTGCATTTTTCATCTTAGGCCTGAGTTTTCGATATTTTGTCTAAATTTAGGACAAAAGGTCAAAAACCTGATCGAAAAATAAAAATGCAGACCAAAAAATTGAAAATACAAGCAAAAGAAAAATGATTTGCCACTTTCAGCCGCCAAAAATAAATTCCAGACCAGAACAGCGGCGGCTCGTGGATGTTCGGCGGTTAGGCAACAGAAGAAAATTTGACCAAAAAAGGAACAGAATATTTGCTTCCTCTATTAGAGTAAGTAGTGCAGCGCAAGCGACATCTTTGTCTTTGCCTCCGCTACGTAAATAATAGCCAAAAAATAAAATAAAAATACGAAATTAAATCAATAATTCAAGTTAAAAAATATAAAATACAGGATAAAAAAATCGACCAAAAATCTAAAATATACGATGAAAAATTTAGACCAAAAATCTAAAATTCTGGCCTAAAAATAAAAATGGTGGACCCAGAAAAGAAAAAATTTTAACAGACAAATAAAAGAAAATTATAAATAAAACACTTTCTTTGTTAATATCACACGATTTAACAAAGAAAGTGTTTTATTTATAATTAAAATTGTATCACGAAGTAAACACCTCCAGTGTCAATCAATTAAACAAAAATTAATAAAAAATTTAGGGCAAAAGATAAAAAAAATAAAAATCTACAATGTTGGCTAAAAATTTGAAAACATCGAAACTCGGGCCTAAAGATAATAAATGTGGACTAAACGAAAAATTCGGACCAAAAAATCAAAAATTTTAACAATAAAATCGAAAAGTTAGGTCAAAATAAAGAAAAATTTAGGTCAAAAGATTTAAAAATAATAATAAAAATCTGTCATGTTGGTCAAAAAGTCGGAAAATTTAGACAGTACATGAAAACTTGGGCGTAAAGATAATAAATGCAGACTAAAAAATTGAAAATTTCAACAAACAAAACTCGAAAATACCGGAAAAAATAAAAAAAAATCTCGCACATAAATCAATAATTCAGATTACAGATATTTTAACCTAAATCAATTCAAAAATTTGGAACTGGAATTAAAAATTTGACCCGCAAAATCAAAAATGCGGACCAAAAAATCAAAAATTTTAAGAATTAATTCGAAAATTTAGGTCAAAATAAAGAATAGTTGGGGCAAAAGATCAAAAAATTAAAATACACGTTAAAAATCTAAAAATTAAAAATTCGGCGGGAAAACGGACCAAAACGTCGAAAATTTTAACAATTAAATCGAAAATTTAGGTCAAAATAAAAAATATTTAGGCCAAATGATCAAAAATTTACCTCAAAAAAAAAATCGAAAATACAGGCTTAATAATAAAATATGTTGACATCATTAATCTCCTATGTATTTCCCGCAACCCAAATATTATCCCAAAACCTAAAAATCCCAACATTACTATTCATCAATTCATATCATCTTTTCATCAAGAATAATGAAGAGCATTTGAGCGACAAAAAAGTTGATCAATAGGCTGAAAGACTCCAGGTCGATAGCCATTTAAGCAGAAATTTACTTATGTAACTAAATTTATTATATATTATTGCTTTTTTTGTAAAATTTCTGTAAATAAAGATGTTTGTATATATAATAAAATATGCAGAATTTTTTAGTAAGAAAATTGTAAATTAGTCTCAATAATCACCATATTGCTCAAAATAATTTTCTAATTTTTTTAATTGCAAAACATTTTTGAGTTTGAAACTACAGGTAGTGCCATGGCTCCGTGGCTCTATATAACGAGCCGCCCCTGACCATGAATGAGCTGGCATATATGAATATATTTGACAATTTGAGAAATGAAGAATCATTGAAACCAATTTCGGCGAAATCGCGAAGTAGCATTAAAATCTAAATATTTAATCAAATCAAATGAAATAATTTATTTGATGATGAATATAAACATTCATGTGAAAGATATCAATACAATCCTAAATGTATCAATAAACTTAAAATCTAAACACATTAAAATAACATCAGTTACAAGTACTTTAAAATTTAAAATTTAATTTAAAAATATTATTGGCCATATTGGATCAGCCATTTAGAATTTAGAATGTTTTATTCCAAACTTGGATTCAGATATTTCAAAAACTGAACGTTATTAATTTTGAATGAAAACTGAATATTTTTTTACAAAAAAATTCCGCCATTTTGAATTTTGAAATTTTTATTGAAAATTTAGAAATACAGGATGGTATTAATTTTCATTAAAAACCGAACATTTTTACAAAAAAAAATCCGCCATATTGGATCCGCCATTTTTAATTTAACAAATCTGATTCGGACTCAGCGACCTCAAAAATAATACTAATCTACAAATTCGTCTTTAAAAGTGAAAGGATTAAGACGTTATTAATTTTGGCCCGCTAAATTAGCATTCTGGCCCACTGTGCGACGGATCAAAATCCGAAAAATAATTTTTTTTTTAATTTTCTAAAATGTTCATGGTGACTAGCTAATTTTTTGCTATTGAAGATAGCTGAAATGTTTTAACGGCAATCAATTTCTCTCGTTTTTCTAATAAAAAATGGTGATGTGGCCATCATGTTACTTTCTCCGATTTGACGATTAGACCAAAACCTTGAAAATACTGGCAAAACATTAAAAAATCGCTGCTTTAGGTTAAAAATCTAAAATATTCGGCAATCAAAAATTCGCTAATAGAAATCACTAATTAAACAATAAAACTAAAACATAGGCTCAAAAAAATCCAAATATCGAAAACTATGGCCTAAACATAAAAAAATGCAAACTAAAACATCGAAAATTTCAACAAACACATCGAAAATGTTGTCCAAAATAAAGATTATTCAGGCAAAAAAAATTAAAAATTTGGAATAAATTGAGGCGAAAACAGGTAAAGGTAAAGATCTAAAATATAGACCAAAAAATGCAGACCAAAATATTGTAAATTCAAGTAAAAGAAAAAATATTTAGCTAGCCCCTAAAATAATTCTTTGGCTTAAAATAAGTTTCCGACCAGAAACTCAAAAATAATGCAAAAAAAAATAAAAAACAATAATTCAGGTTAAAAAGTAAAGGACAAAAAATCAATAACCGACCAAAAAACTCGAAAATACTGGCAAAAAAATCGCGCATAAAAATCAATAATTCAGATTAGAAAATTTAAAATATAATACAAAAAAGCTAAAACTTAAACCAACAATTAGGACCTAAATATCAAAAATACGGACCAAAAAATCGAAACTTTTAACACGCAACCTAAATTTTCACGCCAAAATAAAGAATATTTAGGTCAAAAATCAAAAATTTGGAATAGAACGAAGTTACAGGCCAGAGATCCAAAAATGCAGTTAAAAAATTCAAGTAAAGGAAAAATAGTTTGCCGTTTTCACCTTCAAAATAACCCTGTAGCTCAGAGTAAGTTTCTGAACAGAAACTCAAATTGAAAATAAAAAAATCGAAAATACGGGCCAAGAGAACAAAAAATTAGACCAAATACTGAAAATTTGGGACAAAAAAAATTTAAAAAAGCAGGCCAAAATAAAGAATATTTAGGCCAAAAATCAAAACTTAAAAAAAAGAAATTACAGGCCAAAGATCTAAAAATGCAGATAAAAAAAATTCAAGCAAAGAAAAAATTGTTTGCCATTTTCACCCTCAAAATAACCCTGTAGCTCAAAGTAAGTTTCCGAACAGAAACTAAAATTGAAAATTTGGACCAAATACCGAAAATTTGGGGCTAAAAATAAAAAATACAGATTAAAAAATCGAAAATCATTAATAAACAAATGGAAAATTTCAGCCAAATAAAGAAATCTTAGGACAGAAGATCAAAAATTTGGACCAAAAAATCGAAAATACAGGTTAAAATTTAACAATTGTGGCCAAAAGATTGAAAACATGGGCCTTAAAATAAAAAAATGCAGACCAAAAAGTTAAAAAAATCGAAAATCTTAATAAACAAATCGAAAATTTTGGCCAAATAAAGAAATCTTAGGACATAAAATCAAAAATTTAGACCAAAAAAATACAAAATACAAATAAAAATTCAACAATTGTGGCAAAAAATCGAAAATTTAGACCAAAAATCGAAAGCACGAGCTTAAAAATCAAAATACTGACCAAAAAAGTCGAAAATTTCAACAGATCATTTTAAAATTGGGACCAACATAAAGAATATTTATGAAAAAAAATCAAGAATTTAAAGGAAAAAAATCGAAGAAATAAGCAAAAAATATGAAATACGAGCACAAAAATTCTGGTCTAAAAATAATTTGCCCCAAAAATAACACAAGATTAAGATACGATACGAAACTCTAAAATAATTTTTAATTGAAATCACATTTTAAATGTGCATAGAGCGTTTAGTAAAATCAGATGAGACTGACTTTTAAAACGTCAATATTATGAAAGATGAAAATGACAAATAATACTTTAAATTCTAATAGTCAATTTACCAAAAACCAAAGAGATTTCGAAAAATACTTATTCTATATAAGTTGTTCATTTTGGCATTCTCTGCAAATATTATTAAAATACATTTGCTGTAAGTATTATCGTTTCATAATTTTAAACCAAAGATTACAAAAAAAAATTAATTGCTATTATTTTTCAAAAACCATACATTTCACGAAAAATATTTTCAACCAAAAGCTTTTCAGTTCTTCGGATTATCAAATAAGGCTTATGTTTAAAGTTTGTTGTTCATTCAAGTAGTAGTTTTTTTAGATACAGCGCGCACAAGCAAACAGGCATACATTTTAACAGGAATGCATATTGAAAAAATGGTGATGTGGCCATCATATTACTTTCTCCGACAAGATAATATCATTTATATTTACGCTTTCATGGTTTATTTTCAATTGAAATCATATTTAAATGTACATCGAGCGTTGCGTACACTCAGATGAAACTGACGTTTAAAACGTCAAAATTATGAAAGATGGAAAAATTATACTTCAAATTCAAAAACTCGGTTTATTCAAAAACTAACGAGATTTCGAAAAAAACTTATTCTTTAGAAGTTGTTAATTTTGGCATTCTCTACAATTATTATTCACATAAATTTGCTGTAACTATTATCGTTTCATAATTATAAACCAAAAATTAAAAAAAATTAATAATTTTTTTTCTTGAATAGCAATGATTTTATGAAAAATATTTTCAAACAAAAGATGTTCATTTCTTTATTGTCTTCGATGTTTGTTTAAATATTTTTGTGATATTTTTCATATTTAAGAAAATATTGGCAAAAAACAAAAAACAGTTAAGGTAAACACCAACTGCCGATGTACGAAATTTTACCAAAAGCTTTTCAGTTCTTCGGATTATCAAATAAGACGTATGTTCAAAGTTTCAAATAAATTGCTCTATTAGTTTTTGAGATACAGCGCGCACAGACAGACACACACACACACACAGACACAATTTTTTTTTCCAGAAATTGTTGAAATGGCCTCTAGGGACCCCAAAACGGATATTTCCGTAAAAAAAAATTTTGAAAAAAAAATCACGATCACAATACTTTCTCGTACTTCGTAACGGAGAAAGTAAAAAGAAGGTATACTACGATGATTATTAAGAAAGTTGCATTTTTACTTTTTCCGTTATAAAGAATAAGTTTTTTTCGAAATCTCTTTAGTTTTTGAGTAAACTGAGTTTTTGAATTTGAAGTATAATTTTTCTCTAATAATTTTGACGTTTTAAACGTCAGTTTCATGCGAGTCTACAAAACGCTCGATGTACATTTAAAATATAATTTCAATTGAAAATTAACCATGAAAGCGTAAATATGAATGATACCAGCAAGTCGGAGAAAGTAACATGATGGCCACATCACCATTTTTTAACAAAAGTTTTAACGTGTATTTTTTCGTGTTTTCGTGAATCCGACTAATTGACGTACGAGGAGCTCAGATTTGCAAACCGCGTTCAATTTGGAGTTTTCGTTTAGCCGCTACGGCCGATCAAAGTCAGAAAAATCAATTATTTTTTTTAATTTTGTAAAATGTTCATGGTGACTAGCTAATTTTTTAACCACAAATTGGAAGACTTCCAGAAATACTGAAAACTGATTCTAATTTACGTTACCGAAAAAATTTCTAAACATACTATTAGTAGTTATATCATTTCATCAAGTGTTAAAAAAATGTAACAATAATTGCGAAATTCTCTTGAAAAATATACCATTAATTAATTTATAATTAATAGTTGGGGTGATTTTTTTCAAATCTGTTTAACTATGAAATAACAGTGATCGCAACCATCTTCTCGATCCTGAATTACTTTTCAAGAAATTGGTATTGCATAGAGGCAATCGTTTTTTCTTCTTCGGGGCTTAAAGATAAAATCAATGTTGTTCTTATAGTTCTTATAACCGCCCCTTATTTTACGTCAGTCGCAAGCTGAAAAAAGATACATATGGGGTCGATCCGCGAGTGTATTCGTGACGCCTATATATAAATTTTTTGAAACACCGGAAAATCCCGGAGAAAGTGATAGCTGTCAAATATAAAATAATTGATGGATGGACGTCTTTTCATTTTGGAATTGCCGCGGGGAGACTGAGTGAGCGACTGCGGGGCGGCTTTCAAAAGTGTCAGCTTGGTTTAATAAAAATAAATATATATTTGGGGTGGTCGTGTGCCCTCTCGCTCTCTGACATTTTTTGTGTGTATCGCCCCCAGACTGATGCGATTTATTGGAATTGAATTGTTCGCTCGTTAATCCAATTGGAAGAAAATCAATTTTCGGCAGGAGACGTATAGATTCTGAATTCGATTTGCCAAACTAGTTGAAAAACGTATATGATCATGTTGACTGATAGAATTCAGGACTGAGTGATATTAACATTATTCCAGATCATCTACTCGAGATTGTATTGGATTTCCCTAATTGAATATCGTCTCGTGAGCTTTAAGCGATGATATTTTAGGCGGAAGTGCGAATGTGCTTATGCCGCTGTTAAATAATGCGATTGTCTATTAATTATGGAAGTGATTGCGAATGCAACTACATGGTAATTCAAACCGAATTGAAAATTAACCGCAAATTTGGTTGTGGTCGAACATATTGAATTCTTAAATCATTTATCCCCTTAACTAATGTCACCGCAAGCTGAATTAAATTAAATTAGAAGTCTAAAGGTTTATCCACTTCGTAGGAAAATAACGTGATTTCCTTATGGTTTTAGTAAAATAACTGAATATTGGATTGATGATGCTGTTACTTGGTGAAATTCCATAATATATGTGGTAAGTAAAACACGTGTGATGAGAATTTTCACAAATTTTAATGTCGAAACACTGCGACATACGTTTCGCCACACAGTGGTGATGATTAAAAAACGTATGTCGCAGTGTTTCGACATTAAAATTTGTGAAAATTCTCAACACACGTGTTTTACTTACCACAGATAAAATAACTGACATATTGATTGGCGTCCAATAAAAAAATCACCCGCTGATGGTGAGATACCAAGTGTCCAAGGGCGCCCCCTTCCCGCCCCCCATTACACATCCCGCGCAGATTGATGACGGCCATTCCGCCCTTCAGCCCTTCCGTCGTCCCGCACACTCGTGCCCTGCGGCCTGATGGACTCATATTTTCGTGTCCTAACTTAGGCATTTATCGTTCTCGCGCCGCGTGCATGAATTACACGTGGGGATCGTAAACCTATTTTTCAGACTCAGCCGCCAGATAATACCTATTTATTTTGTCCCCGTGCAATGACCGCCCATAAAGTTCCCTTCGGCTGGGGGAACGGAAAGGAAAGAGCGCGCTCCCCCCCATTCGATATTATGATTGCTTTCATCTTTGTAATGGAAAGAATTTTGATGGCAATAGACGGGGCTTTCAGGAATATTGATTTGACAATAAAATTGAGCTGCGAAAGTGGCCGTGTACCTTCTGGGGATGTCGACAAAAGTGAATCTTAAAGGGTCTAATTTCAGTATTAAGATTTCTTTCAATTTTACTTCCGCTAAAAAAAATTCGCTTTTTTAGGCGAAGAAATGTATATTTAAAATACAAAATATGGTTAAAATACTACAGTGAGTAGTAGTAGTTCCCTCAAAAGGGAAAATTTCCATTAAAAAAATAGTAAAATTTTCACGATCACAATAATTTCCCGTACTTTATACGGAGAAAGAAAAAATGTTTCCGAAAACTAAATTTTCCGCACACATTGACATTTTCTTTTTTCAAAAATAGACGAAATCGACATTAAAAATTTTAAAATGGAAATTTCCATTAAAAATTGTAATATTTTCACGTTTATAAGAATTTCTCGTACTTTATTCGGAGAAAGTAAAAAAATGTTTCCGAAAACTAGATTTGCCGCACACGTAGACACAATTTCTTTTTTCAAAAATTGACGAAATCGACTTTAGAGAGACCTCAAAAAAGAAATTTCCATTAAAAAATTGTAATATTTTTAAGGTCACAATACTTTCCCGTACTTTATACGATGAAAGTAAAAAAAAAATGTTTCCAAAAACTGAACATACATTTTTCTTTTTTTTCAAAAATTGACGAAATCGACTTTAGAGAGACCTCAAAAAAGAAATTTCCATTAAAAAATTGTAATATTTTTAAGGTCACAATACTTTCCCGTACTTTATACGATGAAAGTAAAAAAAAATGTTTCCAAAAACTGAACATACATTTTTCTTTTTTTTCAAAAATTGACGAAATCGACTTTAGAGACCTCGGAAATTACCATTAATTTTTTTAAATATTCTCACGATCACCATACTTTTTAATTTTTTTTTAATTACGGCCGTTTTCTTGAAAATAATTCCAGAATAAATTGCTTGGTTAATGGGAATACCTCAATTTTTCAAAAAGTTATTTTATTTTTAATAGCAGCGCCGCGCTCAAGTTAATTGAAAACCGAAATTTGCAAGAAATTACATTACAATTTTTTTTGTTTGTCCAAGTCTAAGAGCTTATTCTGAACACTTTTTGTCTATAAAAAAAAATTGTGGGCCTTCCAGGAACCGAGATACGCAAAATGACTTTTTTCGTAAATAGTGCTTAAATCGACTGGAAACGCCTAAAAATGGTTTTCATTAAATTTTTCTTCAAAAATTTTGTTTTGTTTTTTTTTAAGTCTGAGACCATTCCGAACACTATTTGTCTATAAAAAAAAATTGTGGGACTTCCAGGAATTGAGAGAAGCAAATTTACTTTTTTTCGTAAATGTACAGATTTGGAGTAAACTGACCATAAAGATACCATCAAAATCGGAGAAAGTAACATGATGGCCACATCACCATTTTTTATTGCGGGATCGTATTTTACGGGAAAAAATACAAACTTTTTGTAGGAAACGTTTTTTTTTTAATGCCGTAAAAAATAAAAACCAAAATTGATTTTTTCGGTTTTTTTTTCGAATATCTCCGTAGTCGGAATATTTTATTTTCACTTTCACGATTACGACTATCTATATTTTAAATTTCTTTATAAATTATTAAAATGCGCCTCTTGTTAACCAACTCTCTATCTCTTACAGTTATTCAGATAGCAATACGAATGCATCGAATTTGTAACACCCTGTAGAAACCACGATTGCAATCATTGAAGCTCAATTTTAATTGAGAACACTTCCGTAACGAACGTTATATAATAAAGGGCTGCTACAATACAACACACAAATAATATAAATTATAAATTTATACAACACCAGTGTTCGAGCCATTCGCGTTATTGTAAATGGTTGTAAATAATATTATGTCAATTATATTCACCATATTGTAAATAGAAAAAAATGGGTTCAGTCAGTATTTTTATAGTTGCCGTATGTATTTGTACGTGTATGTGTATTTCGCATTCTTTAAATTTTGTAATAATTACTGTGTATATTGTGCATTACAAATTAGAACACTCTGTATATATTTATTGTTGAAAACCTTGCCTGTGTATTTTGTTTCTGTATATTTTTGCACAAATCATTACTGAGTATAATTGCATGAAATAGCTTGGAACACTCTGTACATTTATTGTTGTTCTAAAACGTTTCGTTTGTTCACACTTTTGCATTTTATTGTTACTTGGAATAATGTGAATACTTAATTTAGCGATTAATTTATTACACTTGTTGTCTGCGTGTACGTATATGTTTGTACACATCACTTCTTCTAATGATTATAAACACGATTACTAATCAATTATTATTACACATTGTATTGTATTGTATCAAAAGTACTAACCTTTTGCATATCTCCGGCGCATTTCGTTTCCTAATATTTGCCCGTTTTCGCTCCCGGTCGACGAACGTCCGACGCCACAACTATTATTCACGATTTCTTCACTTTGCAATGTATAACCAGCGGCAATTTTTACACAGTACTCTTCTTCAGTATTTACACTACACGTTCACCTAATACACTCACGATTATATCCAAAAAATACTCGAAATTCATTGAAAATAGCGAGACGCCACCGCGTTACAAAATGACAATGAGTCATCCGCCGAGTGGCGGAGGGCCAGCGATGCGTTTTTGTTTTCTTCGCTCTCGCCAAACTGAACAGTGGCCATGCATCGAGACGGCGGTGGCCGCTAGTCTTCAAAACATTTGTTTATTTCTTGGTTTAATTGTAACGCTGGAGTAATAATTACGGGTGTTAATTATTGTAAATATATCGAGTGATTAACAGTGCAAGTGATGTTTGTGAATGTGGAACCGTGCAGATACTATGGACACTGAATTCACTGTCGGAAGTTTTAAGGTTAGTGTTTCTTAATAATTCTCTTATTATTGCAAATTGTTCTTGACGTGTTTCCATATTTGTGCCGCACCAATTGACTGTATTATTGTATGATTAATGGTTACGTTTCGTACATTGGAAATAAATGGTATTATTGTTACGGTGTCGCCGCTATATCTTGAATGAACTTATGTGATTAATTAATTTTAAAAATGTACGACTGGTTAATTTTTCCTTATACATATTATTGTTGTAAATTATTTAAAAAAATCGAAAAATTAACCCTATTGTTGCGCGAACTGGATGTATTACGCATCTTATATGCGGGGCACAGATATACAAATTATTTGATTTGCAAATCACGAACCGTTTTTAAAAATTATTTATTTACTTAAACATTAATTATACAAAATGGCAAATACGACTTTACAGTTCAGAGGCTAGACTAAGACTAAAGTAACACAATAATATTATTCACTATTTGTGTCCGTGGTGAACACCTGCGCGATAAGGGAATTGCTGAGTCTATGGGAACGGCCTTACACTGCACTCAGATGCATACGGGTCCATTATAAAGTTCGAGATGCACAATGATGGATGTACAGGGTGGCCGTTCCTTCCTTAGATTTTGGCATCCCCTGGGAGTTGGGGCTTCGGCCTTGGTGAGGCCAACGGCAGAGTCCGTTGTTTCCTCTTCTTCAGGAACTTATAGATCAGGAGTCCAATGATCCCAATGATGATGATGTACACGAAGATGGTCCAGATACTTGGAGAATAAAATGTTGGGATCCAAGGGACGTTTGTAAATTGTTGTATTGCAGGAATCTCTTGCAGATTAAGTTTACGGAGTTTGATTTTATTTTCGGTGAAGTTGATGCTTCCAAATTTGATTCCTTTGTGGGCAATTAAAGTTGGGGTTCCAAGAGTGTGTTCCTGGTATTCAATTTTCTTGTTCCGGAAGAATATTTCACAGGTATCTTCTTTGATTAGGAAGATACCAATAAGGTTCCTTATTTCGGTTCCTTGTTTACACTGTATCTTGATTTCTTCATGATGCGGAAATACAGCCAGGTATTGATTAATTAAAGGTAGAAGTTCTAGATGGTTCTCAGAGATTTTGAGGGTTGTATATTTACATCTGCTGCTGTTTCCTGATTGTAGAATGTCTTTTTCACATTCTGCTTTATTACTTGTTAGCAGATAATTTGAACACTGATAATGTGTTATTGCTTTAGTACACAAGTGATCTAGAGGCCAAATTTCATTTGTAATTTTTGACTTTAGTAAATATTTAATATTGGGAATAATCGTCGCATATTCAGACTCGTATTGAGTAGGTATAGAATTTAATTGATAAAGGTCAAATTCATGTTCATAGTTTATCGGCATAGAGAGAAAGTAATTTATTCTGGTTAATTCAATTTTACAATGTACTTTAATTAACGATTAAAATTCCATTATGTTTTCAATTTTTGGTTCAAGGGGTAATTTCTGATTATATTGAATTGCTATTTTTTGTAGTTCGGAGAATAACTCATTTGGTTTTATAATATTAGGACTCAACAAATTTAATTTACAAAATGTAATTGATGTCTCAATTTTCTCAAAAATATTTAAAATTGTGTTATAGAGTATAACCAATTGATTGAATAATGCCCACTTGCACCGCAGAACTTAATCATGATTAAATTTTAATCATGATTAACTTTAATCAGAGTATTTCTGTTGCACCGTCAGCTGATTAAGCATCTATCGACCACGGAGTATTATTATAGAGAGCACACGTTTTTCTAGGGATTTTAAGTTCTTTTTTGGTTGTTTTACGTTGTTCTATTGAGAACACAGGAAACAAATGCGCGGTAAATATGAATACTAAATGCTAACTAACTTATACTATTATTATTATTTCTTATTATTGGACGAGGTAAACAAACCAAAATTAATAAAATCATTAACGTCCAAGCCTTCGATTTCATCAATCTGCTCAACTATTCCCAAATCCATCGTTTTTAATAACAAAGACAAAGCAAAGGTTATTAATTTCAAAATCGTCTGCCAAATGTAAATAACTTCACGACCATATTCGTTGTGAAGTTATCAGTTTTTGAGTTAATCGGCCAAAATCGGCTGATTAAATATTTGACGTTTCTTGGGGACTTTAATCATGATTAAGTTGCGGTGTAAGCCAATTCTCCGCTTTGATTAACTTTTTAATCATGATTAAGTAGCTGCGGTGCAAGTGGGCATGAGTCTTTTGCGACTAGTGTGTGTTGGAGTTCGATTTCACCTCTCATGACAGTATTTAACTGCATTATTCTAGATTGTAATATAAGTTCATTGTGCTCAATATCTTGTAAAGTGTTATTAAAGGTTTTCGTAATTTGTGTTGTTACACTATATCCAAAATTTATTTGATTTTCTATATTATTTTCATTAAGCTGCATATGTTTTATGATCTCTTCAATTCTTTTGCCGTCGTTTGCATCTAAATTTCCTGTAATCATTTTGACTACAGTTCCTAATCCGTCGATTAATCCTCTTTTAACTCTATCTTTAGTTAGGGAATATATTTTTATATTATTTATTTTATCGATTATAGAATTACTTATATAACTTATAATATTATTATAGTTCTGGAAATCTCGTTCAAATTTAGAGATATTTTTAATTGTTGAATTTAGGAATACGTGTTGATTATTTATTTTTTCTAGTTCACTATATAATGGATTTAATTCATAATAATGAACAAATGTGTGCTCACTTTTCTGCAATTTTGCGGATCCCATGTGAATAGGGAGTATTCCTATATTTCTTGTTATTTCCTTTATTTCGGCCGCATGCATAATTGCCAGGTTGAATGACCTGCAATAGAATGATCACTTTCAGGTTTATTTAAATATATTCTAATGTTAATATTTGATTGGCCGAAAATATATTTAATCATCAGTTTAACTTGTTTATATTCTAATTGGTCTAACCCGCAACCTAATTTGGGTATAGCTAAATTTGTGATTGAATGTGTTTCACAGAACTTCCTTAAGTGTTTTAAACAAACACTCGTATGTAGGTTTATTAGAATACTTCTTCTTAGTTACTAAATACATTATAAATCTATCTTGTTCCTCTAAATAGCATAACGAATATAACTGAGGGTTTTGTGCTTTAAGCAACCCTACTTTACCAAATCTTTCTTTGAAGTCTACAGCTATGCCTGCGCCCATGCGGAGGTCCTTACTTACGCAATGCGCAAGTGAAAAATGCCTTGGAGCATTAAATAAATGATCTGGTATCTCTACTATATTATTTGGATTACTTGCACTTGGATTTTTTATAAACTTTTGAAAATCGTTGAATTGTAACGATCGAGGTTTATCCGTTTTATTTTCTGTGATTAGTTTTCGCGGTCTTTTAACGTTGGACAAATGAATTTTCTCAACGGTATTATAATGTCTGGGGTTAATTTTCCCAGTTTTTAATTCTGCATTAATACTTTCTAAATTCTCTTGTTTAAATTTATTTTTTGTTTTCGATTGTTTTTGTTTATTGCTTACAAAAACCGTATCAGGGATCTCAGATAGATCCTCTCGTTTTTCATTACGTTTATTTATAACGTTTTCTTTATTTTGTACAATATTTTCGTTAATTTTCCCATAAATTATTTTTACTCTATCTTTATGTTCATTAACATAATTATTTATTAATTTAGTTTCAATATCAATGTTTAAAGGAGAGTCTGCGTTGATATGCCCGGAAATTACTTCTAGCGGTTTCATTTTAGTTACAGAATGAATCGAATTATTGTATGCAAGAAGTGCATAGTCAATTTTGACATCGATTGGTTCCTTCTTAAAATTTTCTTGATTATTGAATAATCGAATATGCTCGATGATTGTCGAGTGTACTCTTTCGACTGTACCGTTCGAATTTGGATTTTGAGAACTAATAAAATGTAATGATACTCGGTGTAATTCAAGTAATTCCTTAATTATGGAATTCTTAAATTCTAAGTGGTTATCGGCGATAATCTGTTTTGGGACACCATGGTGATTAAAGAATTTTATAAGTTTATTTGCAACTTCTATTGCTTGGTATGATTTTAAATGATACATTTGAGTATATTTAGAGAATGAGTCGATTATAGTTAGGAATTTATTTCCTTCTAGTGCAATCCTGTCAATGTGAACTATCTCAAAGGGTCTAGTAGCGGTCGGAGTAATATTTAATTTTAATTTCAATGGATTTCTTTCGTATTTACTCACTAGACATGTTTCGCATTAGTTGACAAAATTCTGAATAGTTTGCCTCATATTAGGCCAGTAAAATTCTCGTTTGATTTCTAATTCTAATTCGTCAATTCCACGGTGATTATGTATACCTTCATGGTGAGATTTTATTATTTTTTCTATTTCATCTACCGATTCTACATCTTTTAATATTTCCGAACATTTCACGAAATCTATTTCTGAATTTTTAAAATACCTTTGCATTGTTGAACAAAATTGTTCATATACAGGACTCTCGAAATATAAATGGTATTTACCTTTGGGAATGAATAATATATTCTTTAACGAATTTAATGACATCTTCGTCAAAATGTTGTTTTGAGAACTGTACGAATAAGCGCATCTTCTTTTGTTCAAATAAAACAGTTCTTTTTAACTTTGCAGGAGCATAATCTACTACAGAAATTATTATTTGGTTATTACCAAAATTTACTGGTTTGTTAGAAATTGGTTTTTCTAAAATTGGGTCCTCTATATTAGAGTGTTGGGTTTCAATACCCTCTTCATTATTATTATTATATATTAAATCATCTAAATCAATGTCATCTAGACATCCAGGTTCAGCAATTAATGATTCATTCGTATTTCTATTATTATTAACAGGAACTTCTTCAAAGAAGTTCTCTAAAAATTCATTAACTTCATTAACATTAAAATTATCATTTGCATTTAATTGTATTCTTGAAAGCGCATCCGCGTTTTGATTTAATGTACCCTTTGTTTGATGCATTATTATTTGATGTTGATGGGTAACTCTGATTAAAGTACGGTCTAGATTGATAGACTGGTTTTGAGTTTAATTTTACTTTATCTAATTTATTTGTGACCAATTCTAATTGGAAATCATTAGTGAGCATGTTAAGAGCTGAGTTTAAATTTGGTGGATTTTTCACTCGTAATTGTGAGCCAATGGGTTCTTTCAACCCGTGCAAAAGTACACGTAATGCATTCTGTCTGAAAAAATTCGAAAGATAACGACGTTCTAGAATGTCAGCAACATGATTTGTTAAGTATGAAATCTGCAGGTTCAACAACCGCTGCAATTTGTTAAAAAAATCAAACGGGGATTCGTTGTGATTCTGTTTTGAATTAGTTATTTCACTGTTTAAACTATATAGATCGCGTTTATCGCAATAAGAATTAAGGAGAGCATCTTTAAGATCTTGCCAATTGTTAATAACACGTGACGAAATATTTATGGCGGCTTCGCCTTTGATTTAAGCAATTATACTTGACATGAGATAGTCATTCTGAAAATCTGTTGGATCTCCAAAATTATAAAACTTTGTGACGAGTTTCTCACAAATATCAATAAAACGTGAAATTAATTCACTTTCTCCGTTAAATTCGGGAATCATTTTTAAAAATTCTGGTTTAAGATCCATTTTGAATTATATTATTTGAGTCGAGTCTGAATAGGTACTCCGCGATGGAATATAAATAACGTAACGATTTTCTCTCGCACGCGAACAATATAAAAAGCCTCTAAAAAACGTTGTGACTTACAATAATATTATCCTCATCTTCGTGTTCATCGACGATGGGGTACTTCTGAGATGTGGACTGCTCGAGCTTCAGGGATGCCTTCTTGGTCCTGGAGTCGCTGGGTCCTTTTGCAGATATCCGGTTAATCGTTGAAACGAACGAAAAGTGTTTTTATCGATTTCACTCGATTTTGACTTTCCCCGAATATCCTACCGACTGCGCCAATTATTTGATTTGCAAATCACGAACCGTTTTTAAAAATTATTTATTTACTTAAACATTAATTATACAAAATGGCAAATACGACTTTACAGTTCAGAGGCTAGACTAAGACTAAAGTAACACAATAATATTATTCACTATTTGCGTCCGTGGTGAACACCTGCGCGATAAGGGAATTGCTGAGTCTATGGGAACGGCCTTACACTGCACTCAGATGCATACAGGTCCATGATAAAGTTCGAGATGCACAATAATGGATGTACAGGGTGACCGTTAGGTAACTTACATATAAACATGCAGGGGTGGACCGTGAAATTTGGGGGCCCTGGCCTAACCTAACTAACCAATCCGTCTGATATTTTCTCAAAAAGAACTGCGAAATGGTTTTAATAGAAAAAATGTCCACGTTACTTTCTCTGATTTCATGGTTTTAAAATAATTGTTTTTTTAAGGGATCTCGAAAAAGTTGTTCATTTTGGCATTTTCTACTATTCTTATTCATATATTCAATTTACTTGTTTTTAGAAAAAGAAACCAAGTAAAACAGTTGTTTTTAACAGAAACAATGTTGCAATAAACAATAAAATAAATTAACGCCTCAATTCAAAGTGTGAAAATAAGTAATGAATAATTATAAAGCAAATTATTATATCTGTGAAAACAAAACAATTGTTTGAACAATTGACAAACAAACGTTGTCAGACTGTTTTTGAAAATTTTTAAATACTTAAAACATACAATTTAGTAACTACTAAAGAGATACATTATTAGAAAATGAAATAATCATAAACAAAGTCGTCGTTATTTATAATTATATATTTTTACACCAGACTGCAACTGACAGTATCGGCTCGTGTTAATGTTTAGAACAACGTATATAAATTTGCGTTATGATATGGGGTAATTCAAAAGTTGTAAATTTGCGTAAAACTTATGATAGTAGCACTCCCCAGCCCCACGGATTCACAGCCGGGGCCCTCCAGATAAGCCCCTATTATAACGTAATGTATGCCCCGCAGTTTCCCGCAGAGTGCGCCGGCACATCCCTTACGAGGGCCCACCTTATGAAACATGCAAATATGTGCAGACAATCTTGAAGGAGTCAAGAAAAAAATGCGAATAATTTAAATACGCCTCGCAGCCACCACCACCACCATCACCACCCCCCCGATCGCTCCGAAACGTAAGTTTTTTTTTTTCATTGCATAATCTTCATGTCGCCTCACCCTCATTTCATTACACTAAAAACATTTTCCTTGTATTTTCAAAGTTGTCGCAACTTTTTGACACATTCGCGCGCCCTCTTGATGCCGCCGCGACGCTCTCCGTGTCTGTTTTTCTTCTCGGCGCTCACAATCGGGTATATACAAGTAAAGTTTTTATTGGAAAGCTCCGATATAGAAATGTTTTTCGAATGGAATGGAAAAAATAAACGCGGCCCCCTTAATGGACTTTTCCTGTGAGCACTTCTTGCGTCTGGGTACGGACTAAGTGGACCGTCAAAAACCACCGCGAATTACCGACTTAGCTTTTATACCTACCGAGGGAATATTAGGATACAGCTACGGCATCATGCCGTAATGAGCTTAGTAGGGATGAGCAGAATTTTTGAAATAAAATTCTTCTGGAAATAAATAATATTATCCTCTCGACTTTGTATCCTGGGAAACTAGAGCATGTATTATATCTTACATATTTACGACTGAAGTCTATACTATACTATATACTTCACCTTTTTCAGCTAACAGATGGCGTTACTTTAAAATGATTAAGTGTGTCAAGTTGGCACCCCAATAAAGAGTTCTGATAGTTCTGAATAGAGTTATCAATTCCTTTTGATGTATCTAGAAGGACTATCAACTTTTAAAAAAGAATTATGTAAAATTGGGCTGTCGGGAATTTTTTGAAAAATGGGGTGCCAACTTGACACCTCACCCCAACATTGTTATCGAATAGTTCTGAACTAGTTTTAAGATGTGTTTGGGTTAGTACTATAGTTCCTGATACTTTTAAAAAAGAGTTCTGTTGAATTTCCAGAGATAAAAATTTTCAAAGTTGGAAATTCGAAATATTCAAATTCATATTACTCACTTAATCTAAATAGTTCATAACAACTATGGATAGAACTCACAAAGAACTACAGGAAACACCTATCAGAACCATCCGGAACTATTAAAAATATGTTTTTGAAAAAGTCGCAAAGCAAAAGAAACAAATTGAGAGTTCTAAGTTAATTTTCTATTTCTATTCATTGAGTACAATAATTCTTTCTTCGATACAATCGCGATTTATGGCATTTTTAAATAAATTTAAAATTCGATAATGGAAAAATTAAATTTTGAAAATACCCATTTTCTGTCATATAATCGCAATTTGCCATTAAAATTTTCGTTAGAACTCCTGGAGTATAACCCATAAGTCAAATCAGACCTCCCAGAACTATTAAAAAAAATCAACATTTTGAAAATAATTGATAAAAAATTTCCATTATCGAATTTTAAATTTATTTAAAAATGCCATAAATCGCGATTGTATCGAATTTGTTTATAAGAAAGAATTATTGTACTCAATGAGTAGAAATAGAAAATTAACTCAGAACTCTTGGAACTCTCAATTTTTTTTCGGACTTTCAAAATTATTTTCAAAATGTTGATTTTTTTAAATAGTTCTGGGAGCTCTGATTTGATTTGACTTATGGATTGTACTCAAGGCGTTCTAACGAAAACTCTAATGGCAAATTGCGATTAAATGACAGGAAATGGGTATTTTCAAAATTTAATTTTTCCATTATCGAATTTTAAATTTATTTAAAATTACCATAAATCGCGATTGTATCGAATTTGTTTATAAACGAATAGCGAATCATCTAAAATTACTTCAACTTCACGGAAATCTAATCAATTTTTAAAGATATTACATCGATCGAAAAATCTTTAGGATTATTTATTTCGATAACGGTAAGAAATTGCACGTATGTTTATTTCAACTTTTTTGTTCCGAATAACATTATCCACTTCCTGTTTTCGTTTGGCACACTCGAGTATACCGAGTATTCGATAAATAACGCCCAACGCCATAACTGTGTTATTTATTTGAATGTTTTGAAAGATTTAAACATTAAACAAAGTCAATAGGTCTTTTAATACAAAAAAATTACGGTTATATTGATTTATTCAAAATTAACTTAATTGTCAAATGATAATTAAATTTTAAAATTGCGTCTTGTCCTTTTTTTATTATATTATTTATACAATAATTTTCTGAATACAATACGCTCAAAATGTTGATTTTTATTCAATATTTGTATCAGAAAAATATATATATTTTTTACTTTTTTCGTTTCTAAACACGGGAAAGTATTGTGACAGTAAAAATATTAGAATTTTTTAATGGCAATTTCCCTTTTGATGTCTCTAAATTCGATTTCGTCATTTTTTGGAAAAAAAATTGTGTCTGTGCGGGAAATCTAGTTTCTGGAAACATTTTTTTACTTTCTTCGTTTAAAGTACGGGAAATTATTGTGATCGTGAAAATATTACTTTTTTAATGGAAAGTTCCCTTTTGAGGTTTCTAAATTTAAAATGTTTTTAAGCAAAAGATGTTCATTTCTTTGTTGTCTTCAAAGTTTGTTTAAATGTTTTTGTGATATTTTTCATATTTAAAAATATATTGGCAAAAAACAAAAAACAGTTGAGGTAAACGCCCACTTCCGGTGTACGAAATTTTACCAAAAGCTTTTCAGTTCTTCAGATTATCAAAAAAGACGTATGTTCAAAGTTTCATATCAATTGCTATATTAGTTTTTGAGATACAGCGCACACAGCAGACAGACACACACACAGCACACACACACACACAATATTTTGCCAATATTTTCTTAGATATGAAAAATATCACAAAAACATTTAAACAAACTTTAAAGACAACAAAGAAATGAACATCTTTTGCTTGAAAACATTTTTCATAAAATCATTTTTATTCGAGAAAAAAATTTATTATTATTTTTTTCATTTTTGGTTTATAATTATAAAACCATAATAGTTACAGCAAATTTATATTAATAATAATTATAGAGAATGCTAAAGTGAACAACTTATAAAGAATAAGTTTTTTTCGAAATCCCTTTAGTTTTTGAGTAAACTGAGTTTTTGAATTTGTAAGTATAATTTTTCCATCTTTTATAATTTTGACGTTTAAAACGTCAGTTTCACCCGAGTTTACACAACGGTCGATGTACATTTAAAATATGATTTAAATTGAAAACAAACCATGAAAGCATAAATATAAATGATACCATCAAGTCGGAGAAAGTAACATGATGGCCACATCACCATTTTTTTTTTCCAGAAATTGTTGAAAT
The DNA here is from genome assembly GCA_910593695.2 of Ocypus olens. Taxonomy (NCBI): domain Eukaryota; kingdom Metazoa; phylum Arthropoda; class Insecta; order Coleoptera; family Staphylinidae; genus Ocypus; species Ocypus olens. The sequence goes on from OU343049.1 coordinate 3,940,944, forward strand.
GGCATCTAGGGACCCCAAAACGGATATTTCCGTAAATAAAATTTTTGAAAAAAAAATCACGATCACAATACTTTCTCGTACTTCGTAACGGAGAAAGTAAAAATAGTGTGTTACACTTTAAGAATTCTCAAGCGTGTCCTTAATTTAAGGTTGCTTAATTTTTTTTTGTCGTTTTTGGCTTTCAATTTTGAATCGATAATAGTTACATCAAATTTACCTAATAATTCTAGAAAATGTAGAACGTTTTTGAGTAAACTAACTATTAAAATTTGAAACATAATTTAATTTAAATTGAAAAAAAAACATGAAAGTATAAAGAAAAAAAAAACATGAAAGTATAAACAGGTATAAATAACTATTACACCATCAAATCGGAGAAAATAACATAATGAAAAGATCACCATTATTTTTGATAGGATAGTGTTAACATTGAGCGAATGGTAACAAATTGTATTATTTTTGGCGACTCGAAAAAAATACGAAAAACAATAGCCATCGACTTGGAAATTTCCAAAATTACTCAAAATGTATTCAAAATTAAACAAGAGAAAAGTTGCATTAATCTCTTTACTAGAAATTGAAGTTATTTAATTTTAACTTAATGTAAATTAAAAAAATTACAAGAATTTCGGTGTCAAAAATAAATCTATGAATAATTGCTATCGACCTCTCAGATTTGCACAAAATCTATTCGATTTCGATTCCAAATTTAACCACATACATCCCATGCCTGGATTTTTTAATAATATTTTGTGTTAACAACAAATTGTAATAAAAGAAACTCGAGAAAAAAAATAATAAGAACAATTGAAGCTTTTCAAAATTACTTAAAATTAATATAGGATTGAATAAATAAAAAGTTGTGTTAATCTAATAATTTTTTATGAAATAAAATAAAATATTTTTTTTTATTTTTGGCAAAAAATATATTTTTCCTAAATATGAAAAACAAATCAACAGTTTTTAAGAAATAAAAATATTTTTCATAAAACAAGAATTTGTTTATTTCAAAATCTCAAAAGTTTTTACGCATGGTAACTTGCTAACTTTTTTGCAATTTTTTCTGGATGAAATTTTTTAACACCAATCGATTTATCTCGTTCTTCAGATGAAGAAAAAAGGTCTACGAAGGTTATTAAAAAAGTTGATTTTTTCTATTTTTTCTATTTTTGAGTTTTTTTTTTGCTGACACGTCACGAGCTTTAAATTGACATTTTTTTCTTGCGCAAGTACATTATCTGAAATGTTTCAAAGGATTCTATCGAATGATGTATAGAAACCCCGAATTGAACCAGTGGTTTCTCAGAAAATCATTTCAAATGCAATTTTTCAGCAAATAAACTAATCGAAAAACGATTAAATGTAATTTTTCTTCAAAAATTTATTTTTGTATTTTTTCAAGTCTAGAATCCCATTCTGAACATTATTTGTTTATAAAAATTATTTGTGAGACTTACAGGAACCGAGACAAGCAAAATTTCTTTTGACGTGGATCGTTCGTACAACTGCTGAAAATGCCGAAAAACGATTAAATTTAATTTTCATACTATGAAACATTAAATTCGTAAAATTCTTAGAAAGTAAATATAATTATATAATTGCACTGTGGCAAGTGCGGACTTGATTGGATTGATTAGATTTTGATAAAAAAATAAAAACATTCTTTGGACAATTTTCGAGAAATTTAAACGCAAAATTAAAAAAACGGCATTTTTGTGGCAATGACAAAAGATTATGCATTTTACCAAAACTACGGCAAGTGCAGACTTGCCTATTACAAAAATTATTGCATTTTGATGTTCTAGGAATAAATAGAAACATCGATTAAACCATTTTTGAGAAATTTGAGCGCTAAGATGAGAAATAGCATTCTTTGCAGCGAGAACAAAAGATTCTAAATTTTGCCAAAACTATGGCAAGTGCAGACTTGTTTATTATAAAAAAAAATCAAAATGTATTGTATTTGGATGTTCTATGAAAAAAATAGATTCATCGGTTGGTCGATTTTTGAGCGCCAAGATGAGAAATTGAATTTTTTGCAAAATATTATTTAACACACACACACACACAGACACATTTTTTTTTCCAGAAATTGTTGAATTGGTATCTAGGGACATTAAAACGGATATTTCCGTAAAAAAAATTTTTTGAAAAAAAAAATCACCATCACAATACTTTCTCGTACTTCGGAATGTAGAAAGTAAAAAAGCACCCTGTGTATTCGTCAATCTGTGATTTGTATTAAATTGGTAGTTGGAGACTCTACGAAAAAATATCGTTTGCTACTTCCATTGCTAATACTACGCCGGACATTGAATTGCACAACAGATAACTTATATGTTACAAATAGTTGCCTATTTTATTTATTTATTAATTTACTCCTTGAATTAAAATTAAATCTCGAGAAATGTGTAACAAAAATTTTGATCGTACCTGGAAATGTTTTTCCACATTAAAAATTAAAATATATCCTGGTTTTTGATAAAGGTTTAATTTTAATATCTATTGTAATTAAAACAAATATTGTTATTTAAAAATTAGCTGATTTTTCATAATGCCATACTCATTGTGAAAAAGCAGTAGACCCGAGGGTGTACAAGAAGAATGCCTTTTGTTTAGTACCGATTATCCGAGCGAACGTTTGGATGGATGTTTTGGATGAAACGCCATTTGCAAGAGTGGCTCGTGATGGGGCGGTAATGCGTTGGAGAGCAAGAGCAGCCTCTTGACCCGTGTCCATCAGGGTTCGCGCAGAGACACGACAATCCACTTAAACCCTCAGGTGCACGCACCACACACTATCGATCCATCAAACTCAAAATTGATTCATTCATCTATTGATTGCCAACCTTCACCAATCAATTCAGATATTTGAATTATAATCATTTAAAAAAAAAAATCAATCAATTTTAGGGACTCACTTCCTCAGCCGCTCTCCATTAAAAACACGTGATTTTTAGGTGCACTGATTTTTCTGAAGTTTTGCACACATGTTCTTACCTCCAAAACAAGTATTTACGACTGAGGAATTAAAACGAATTTAATTGGATTGAGAATTATGACTTGAAAAAAAACAAGAACAGTTTTCGAGTTATTTATATTTTTATTTTTAAGGAAGTGACCCCCTTAACACATTGCTGTCCGGAGACTTGTAAATATGTTATTTTTGTACTGTTAAACTGACGGAGACATATAAATATGTTTTTTTTATATATTTTGGTTTAATTATAGACTAATTGTCTAGAGAAATAAGGTAAAAATCAATTTATCTAAAGTTTTCTTAGCGCACGGTTTCTTTTTTCGGAAAACCGGTAAAATTGTTTTTTATAGTTAATAATAAATTTACAGGGTGTTCTGTAAATTCTCCTATTTGTGGCAATTGTTTTTATAATTTTTTAAACGCTCGGAAAATTGCACGACAGCAGAATGACTTAAGCGCAGTTCTCGTGCGATTATTTCAAAATCTACTGAAGGGATGTTTCGATTTTTTTTCAATAACACAAACCAACATAAATTTTGAGCATTTCTGAAAATTTTCCAATTTGTGGCAATTGTTTTTATATTTTTTTAAACGCTCGGAAAATTGCACGACAGCAGAATGACTTAAGCGCAGTTCTCGTGCGATTATTTCGAAATCTACTGAAGGAAAGTTTCGATTATTTTTCAATTACATTAACTAATATCAACTTTGAGTATTTTTGGAAATTTCCCAATGTGTGGCAATTGTTTTTATATTTTTTTAAACGCTCGGAAAATTGCACGACAGCAGAATGACTTAAGCGCAGTTCTCGTGCGATTATTTCAAAATCTACTGAAGAGATGTTTCGATTTTTTTTCAATAACACAAACCAACATAAATTTTGAGCATTTCTGAAAATTTTCCAATGTGTGGCAATTGTTTTCATATTTTTTTAAACCCTCGGAAAATTGCACGACCGCAGAATGACTTAATCGAAGTTCCCGTGCGATTATTTTAAAATCTACTGAAGAGATGTTTCGATTTTTTTTCAATAACATAAACCAGTATCAATTTTGAGCATTTCTGAAAATTTCCCAATTTGTGGCAATGGTTTTTATATTTTTTTCAACGCTCGGAAAATTGCACGACCGCAGAATGACTTAAGCGCAGTTCTCGTGCGATTATTTCAAAATCTACTGAAGGGATGTTTCGATTTTTTTTCAATAACATAAACCAATATCAATTTTGAGCATTTCTGAGAATTTCCCAATGTGTGGCAATTGTTTTCATATTTTTTTAAACCCTCGGAAAATTGCACGACCGCAGAATGACTTAAGCGCAGTTCTCGTGCGATTATTTCAAAATCTACTGAAGGGATGTTTCGATTTTTTTTCAATAACATAAACCAATATCAATTTTGAGCATTTCTGAAAATTTCCCAATTTGTGGCAATGGTTTTTATATTTTTTTCAACGCTCGGAAAATTGCACGACCGCTGAATGACTTAAGCGCAGTTCTCGTGCGATTATTTCAAAATCTACTGAAGGGATGTTTCGATTTTTTTTCAATAACATAAACCAATATCAATTTTGAGCATTTCTGAGAATTTCCCAATGTGTGGCAATTGTTTTCATATTTTTTTAAACCCTCGGAAAATTGCACGACCGCAGAATGACTTAATCGAAGTTCCCGTGCGATTATTTTAAAATCTACTGAAGAGATGTTTCGATTTTTTTTCAATAACATAAACCAGTATCAATTTTGAGCATTTCTGAAAATTTCCCAATTTGTGGCAATGGTTTTTATATTTTTTTCAACGCTCGGAAAATTGCACGACCGCAGAATGACTTAAGCGCAGTTCTCGTGCGATTATTTCAAAATCTACTGAAGGGATGTTTCGATTTTTTTTCAATAACATAAACCAATATCAATTTTGAGCATTTCTGAAAATTTCCCAATTTGTGTCAATTGTTTTAATATTATTTTAAACGCTCGGAAAATTGCACGACCGCAAACCTAATCCCATAAATATATAGACTAATCGCATTAAAGTATATAAAATTAATCAATTTGATATATAAAATTACGTTAATCATGAAGACCTTTAACATTGTAATCCTGTTAGAAATCGATCGACCGGGAGTTTCCGGCAGTTATTTAAAGTTACACGAAGGGGGCATTTAGTTGTCGGTTAATTGATAAATGGATGAGATTAGATCCGGACGACTGGAGGAGCTTTAATGATCGATTCTCATTTAATCTGAGGCGCCCGGGGGTGTAAATATGCGTGCCCTCGTCGAAATTCACTCGAAAAGAACTTGGCACGGGATTTGTAAAATCCGCCTCCGATAAGTTAACATTCCCTCTGAAAGGCGCGACATGAATAATTGAAGAGAATTGATAACTCGTATGCAGCGGTCTGTAACAAGTGCGCCCCCATGTGCTCGTATCAGTCTCTTGTAAGAACGCCCTCTATTGTATATATCTTTCGTAATTTGTTAAATAATTTGTACGATTATTTGTTTATCGTTAAAGACTAAATTAAATATTGATTGTGGATTGTTACTTCGTGATATAACCACATTGGGAGTTTTTCAATAGCAGCACCTTCAAAAGGTTTCCAGTTACATGATTTCATGGTCAAATAACCATTTAAGAAATTAACTCTTAATTAACGGCTGAATGTTAATGAATGTTAATTTTTAATAAATTGACCTATTATTTTATTAATTTTTAGTATCGAGTACAGAAATCGCAACCGGGACATAAATTACTTATTTCAAACGCACGTCGCGTCGTGAGATTCTCCAAATGGTGGACGCAAAACGATATAAATCCATTATATTTTATTAATTATTAAAAAAGGAAAACGAAAGATTTATCGTGTCTCCTGCGAAAATATATATTTTTCAGGCGTCCCCTTTCATTCCATAAAACATGTGACTTCTCCCGTGAGAGGGTGGCGACGATGGACGCCCCTAAAAGAATTGGAAGTGGTGTTCTGTTTCCATTAGGTTGGCCGTTCCTTCCTCCATTTGCGCCGGGATCGAATAAAAGGATTCCTGTGGTTTGTTGGTCTGTCTGCTACCGTGTAAAGTAAAAGGGCGCACCCACTATCCCTGATTTATTATTAATGGGGGGCGCCGCTAATATACGACGGTAGACTGTCCACCTTTAATAAATTCCACAAAGAAATGTTCACCAGACAAATTTAACATTGGAAATATAAAATAATTAAAAATACTAAATTTTCTGTCGTGGCAGCTTTAATTGCGTCGTTTTGGGATCCCATTCTGAACACTATTTGTTCATAAAAATTATTTGAGACTTGCATAAACTGAAAACGATTAAATTTATATTTTCTTCAAAAATTTATTTTTGTATTTTTTTAAGTCTAGAATCCCATTCGGAACACTATTTGTTCATAAAAATTATTTGTAAAACATACAGAAACAGAGACAAGCAAAATTTCTTTTGACGTAAATGGTTCGTACAACTGCTGGAAATGCCGAAAAACGATTAAATTTTTATTTTCTTCAAAAATTTATTTTTGTATTTTTTTAAGTCTAGAATCCCATTCGGAACACTATTTGTTCATAAAAATTATTTGTAAAACATACAGAAACAGAGACAAGCAAAATTTCTTTTGACGTAAATGGTTCGTACAACTGCTGGAAATGCCGAAAAACGATTAAATTTTTATTTTCTTCAAAAATTTATTTTTGCATTTTTTCAAGTCGCCATTTCTTATAAAGACAATGATAAAAACAATTGCTGCGTACTTGAAACTTCTCAAATTTACTCAAAATGAACTCTAGATTACGTTCCAGTGGAAATTTTAAAACACTCCTTGCCTAGATTTAAAAATAATCTCACGAGAACAGACTTATTGCAATTGTAATCTGCTCTTTTCCCATTCAACAAAAAAAAATAAAAACAATTGCTGCGCACTTGAAATTTCTCAAATTTACTCAAAATGAACTCTAGATTACGTCCCAGTGGAAATCTCAAAACACCCCTTTCCTAGATTTAGAGATAATCTCACGAGAACAGACTTATTGCAATTGTAATCTGCTCTTTTCCCATTCAACAAAAAAAATATAAAAACAATTACTGCGCACTTGAAATTTCTCAAATTTACTCAAAATGAACTCTAGATTACGTTCCAGTGGAAATCTCAAAACACCCCTTGCCTAGATTTAGAGATAATCTCACGAGAGCTGACTTATTGCAATTGTAATTTGCTCTTTTCCCATTCAACAAAAAAAAATATAAAAACAATTGCTGCGCACTTGAAATTTCTCAAATTTACTCAAAATGAACTCTAGATTACGTTCCAGTAGAAATCTCAAAACACCCTTTGCCTAGACTTAGAGATAATCTCACGAGAACAGACTTATTGCAATTGTAATTTGCTCTTTTCCCATTCAACAAAAAAAAATATAAAAACAATTGCTGCGCACTTGAAATTTCTCAAATCTCAAAACACCCCTTACCTAGATTTAGAGATAATCTTACGAGAACAGACTTATTGCAATTGTAATTTGCTCTTTTCCCATTCAACAAAAAAATATAAAAACAATTGCTGCGCACTTGAAATTTCTCAAATTTACTCAAAATAAACTCTAGATTACGTTCCGGTGGAAATCTCAAAACACCCCTTGCCTAGACTTAGAGATAATCTCACGAGAATAGACTTATTGCAATTGTAATTTGCTCTTTTCCCATTCAACAAAGAAAAATATAAAAACAATTGCTGCGCACTTGAAATTTCTCAAATTTACTCAAAATGAACTCTAGATTACGTTCCAGTGGAAATCTCAAAACACCCCTTTCCTAGATTTAGAGATAATCTCACGAGAACAGACTTATTACAAATTTAATTTGCTCGTTTCCCATTCAACAAAAAAAAAATATAAAAACAATTGCTGCTCACTTGAAACTTCTCAAATTTACTCAAAATAAACTCTAGATTACGTTGCAGTAGAAATCTAAAAACACTCCTTGCCTAGATTTAGAGATAATCTCACGAGAACAGACTTATTGCAATTGTAATTTGCTCTTTTCCCATTCAACAAAAAAAAAATATAAAAACAATTGCTGCGCACTTGAAATTTCTCAAATTTACTCAAAATGAACTCTAGATTACGTTCCAGTAGAAATCTCAAAACACCCTTTGCCTAGACTTAGAGATAATCTCACGAGAACAGACTTATTGCAATTGTAATTTGCTCTTTTCCCATTCAACAAAAAAAAATATAAAAACAATTGCTGCGCACTTGAAATTTCTCAAATCTCAAAACACCCCTTACCTAGATTTAGAGATAATCTTACGAGAACAGACTTATTGCAATTGTAATTTGCTCTTTTCCCATTCAACAAAAAAATATAAAAACAATTGCTGCGCACTTGAAATTTCTCAAATTTACTCAAAATAAACTCTAGATTACGTTCCGGTGGAAATCTCAAAACACCCCTTGCCTAGACTTAGAGATAATCTCACGAGAATAGACTTATTGCAATTGTAATTTGCTCTTTTCCCATTCAACAAAGAAAAATATAAAAACAATTGCTGCGCACTTGAAATTTCTCAAATTTACTCAAAATGAACTCTAGATTACGTTCCAGTGGAAATCTCAAAACACCCCTTTCCTAGATTTAGAGATAATCTCACGAGAACAGACTTATTACAAATTTAATTTGCTCGTTTCCCATTCAACAAAAAAAAAATATAAAAACAATTGCTGCTCACTTGAAACTTCTCAAATTTACTCAAAATAAACTCTAGATTACGTTGCAGTAGAAATCTAAAAACACTCCTTGCCTAGATTTAGAGATAATCTCACGAGAACAGACTTATTGCAATTGTAATTTGCTCTTTTCCCATTCAACAAAAAAAAAATATAAAAACAATTGCTGCGCACTTGAAATTTCTCAAATTTACTCAAAATGAACTCTAGATTACGTTCCACTGAAAATCTCAAAACACCCCTTGCCTAGATTTAGGGATAATCTCACGAGAACAGACTTATTGCAATTGTAATTTGCTCTTTTCCCATTCAACAAAAAAAAATATAAAAACAATTGCTGCGCACTTGAAATTTCTCAAATTTACTCAAAATGAACTCTAGATTACGTTCCAGTAGAAATCTCAAAACACCCCTTGCCTAGGTTTAGAGATAATCTCACGAGAACAGACTTATTGCAATTGTAATTTGCTCTTTTCCCATTCAACAAAAAAAAATATAAAAACAATTGCTGCGCACTTGAAATTTCTCAAATTTACTCAAAATGAACTCTAGATTACGTTCCAGTGGAAATCTCAAAACATCCCTTTCCTAGATTTAGAGATAATCTCACGAGAACAGATTTATTGCAATTGTTATTTGCTCTTTTTCCATTCAACAAAAAAAAATATAAAAACAATTGCTACGCACTTGAAATTTCTCAAATTTACTCAAAATGAACTCTAGATTACGTTCCAGTGGAAATCTCAAAACACCCTTTTCCTAGATTTAGAGATAATCTCACGAGAACAGATTTATTGCAATTGTTATTTGCTCTTTTCCCTTTCAACAAAAAAAAATATAAAAACAATTGCTGCGCACTTGAAATTTCTCAAATTTACTCAAAATGAACTCTAGATTACGTTCCAGTAGAAATCTCAAAACACCCCTTGCCTAGATTTAGAGATAATCTCACGAGAGCTGACTTATTGCAATTGTAATTTGCTCTTTTCCCATTCAACAAAAAAAAATATAAAAACAATTGCTGCGCACTTGAAATTTCTCAAATTTACTCAAAATGAACTCTAGATTACGTTCCAGTAGAAATCTCAAAACACCCCTTGCCTAGGTTTAGAGATAATCTCACGAGAACAGACTTATTGCAATTGTAATTTGCTCTTTTCCCATTCAACAAAAAAATATAAAAACAATTGCTGCGCACTTGAAATTTCTCAAATTTACTCGAAATGAACTCTAGATTACATTCCAGTGGAAATCTCAAAACACCCTTTTCCTAGATTTAGAGATAATCTCACGAGAACAGATTTATTGCAATTGTAATTTGCTCTTTTCCCTTTCAACAAAAAAAAATATAAAAACAATTGCTGCGCACTTGAAATTTCTCAAATTTACTCAAAATGAACTCTATATTACGTTCCAGTGGAAATCTCAAAACACCCCTTTCCTAGATTTAGAGATAATCTCACGAGAACAGACTTATTGCAATTGTAATTTGCTCTTTTCCCATTCAACAAAAAAAAAATATAAAAACAATTGCTGCGCACTTGAAATTTCTCAAATTTACTCAAAATGAACTCTAGATTACGTTCCAGTAGAAATCTCAAAACACCCCTTGCCTAGGTTTAGAGATAATCTCACGAGAACAGATTTATTGCAATTGTTATTTGCTCTTTTCCCTTTCAACAAAAAAAAATATAAAAACAATTGCTGCGCACTTGAAATTTCTCAAATTTACTCAAAATGAACTCTAGATTACGTTCCAGTAGAAATCTCAAAACACCCCTTGCCTAGATTTAGAGATAATCTCACGAGAGCTGACTTATTGCAATTGTAATTTGCTCTTTTCCCATTCAACAAAAAAAAATATAAAAACAATTGCTGCGCACTTGAAATTTCTCAAATTTACTCAAAATGAACTCTAGATTACGTTCCAGTAGAAATCTCAAAACACCCCTTGCCTAGGTTTAGAGATAATCTCACGAGAACAGACTTATTGCAATTGTAATTTGCTCTTTTCCCATTCAACAAAAAAATATAAAAACAATTGCTGCGCACTTGAAATTTCTCAAATTTACTCGAAATGAACTCTAGATTACATTCCAGTGGAAATCTCAAAACACCCTTTTCCTAGATTTAGAGATAATCTCACGAGAACAGATTTATTGCAATTGTAATTTGCTCTTTTCCCTTTCAACAAAAAAAAATATAAAAACAATTGCTGCGCACTTGAAATTTCTCAAATTTACTCAAAATGAACTCTAGATTACGTTCCAGTAGAAATCTCAAAACACCCCTTTCCTAGATTTAGAGATAATCTCACGAGAACAGACTTATTGCAATTGTAATTTGCTCTTTTCCCATTCAACAAAAAAAAAATATAAAAACAATTGCTGCGCACTTGAAATTTCTCAAATTTACTCAAAATGAACTCTAGATTACGTTCCAGTAGAAATCTCAAAACACCCCTTGCCTAGGTTTAGAGATAATCTCACGAGAACAGATTTATTGCAATTGTTATTTGCTCTTTTCCCTTTCAACAAAAAAAAATATAAAAACAATTGCTGCGCACTTGAAATTTCTCAAATTTACTCAAAATGAACTCTAGATTACGTTCCAGTAGAAATCTCAAAACACCCCTTGCCTAGATTTAGAGATAATCTCACGAGAGCTGACTTATTGCAATTGTAATTTGCTCTTTTCCCATTCAACAAAAAAAAATATAAAAACAATTGCTGCGCACTTGAAATTTCTCAAATTTACTCAAAATGAACTCTAGATTACGTTCCAGTAGAAATCTCAAAACACCCCTTGCCTAGGTTTAGAGATAATCTCACGAGAACAGACTTATTGCAATTGTAATTTGCTCTTTTCCCATTCAACAAAAAAAAATATAAAAACAATTGCTGCGCACTTGAAATTTCTCAAATTTACTCGAAATGAACTCTAGATTACATTCCAGTGGAAATCTCAAAACACCCTTTTCCTAGATTTAGAGATAATCTCACGAGAACAGATTTATTGCAATTGTAATTTGCTCTTTTCCCTTTCAACAAAAAAAAATATAAAAACAATTGCTGCGCACTTGAAATTTCTCAAATTTACTCAAAATGAACTCTATATTACGTTCCAGTGGAAATCTCAAAACACCCCTTTCCTAGATTTAGAGATAATCTCACGAGAACAGATTTATTGCAATTGTTATTTGCTCTTTTTCCATTCAACAAAAAAAAATATAAAAACAATTGCTACGCACTTGAAATTTCTCAAATTTACTTAAAATGAACTCTAGATTACGTTCCAGTGGAAATCTCAAAACACCCTTTTCCTAGATTTAGAGATAATCTCACGAGAACAGACTTATTGCAATTGTAATTTGCTCTTTTCCCATTCAACAAAAAAATATAAAAACAATTGCTGCGCACTTGAAATTTCTCAAATTTACTCGAAATGAACTCTAGATTACATTCCAGTGGAAATCTCAAAACACCCTTTTCCTAGATTTAGAGATAATCTCACGAGAACAGATTTATTGCAATTGTAATTTGCTCTTTTCCCTTTCAACAAAAAAAATATAAAAACAATTGCTGCGCACTTGAAATTTCTCAAATTTACTCAAAATGAACTCTAGATTACGTTCCAGTGGAAATCTTAAAACACCCCTTTCCTAGATTTAGAGATAATCTCACGAGAACAGATTTATTGCAATTGTTATTTGCTCTTTTTCCATTCAACAAAAAAAAATATAAAAACAATTGCTACGCACTTGAAATTTCTCAAATTTACTCAAAATGAACTCTAGATTACGTTCCAGTGGAAATCTCAAAACACCCGTTGCCTAGATTTCGAGATAATCTCACGAGAGCAGACTTATTGCAATTGTAATTTGCTCTTTTCCCATTCAACAAAAAAAAAATATAAAAACAATTGCTACGCACTTGAAATTTCTCAAATTTACTCAAAATAAACTCTAGATTACGTTCCAGTGGAAATCTCAAAACACCCCTTTCCTAGATTTAGAGATAATCTCACGAGAACAGACTTATTGCAATTGTAATTTGCTCTTTTCCCATTCAACAAAAAAAATTTAAAATCAATTGCTGCGCACTTGAAATTTCTCAAATTTACTCAAAATAAACTCTAGATTACGTTCCAGTGGAAATCTCAAAACACCCCTTGCCTAGATTTAGAGATAATCTCACGAGAACAGACTTATTGCAATTGTAATTTGCTCTTTTCCCATTCAACAAAAAAAATATAAAAACAATTGCTGCGCACTTGAAATTTCTCAAATTTACTCAAAATTAACTCTAGATTACGTTCCAGTGGAAATATCAAAACACCCCTTGCCTAGATTTAGAGATAATCTCACGAGAACAGACTTATTGCAATTGTAATTTGCTCTTTTCCCATTCAACAAAAAAAATATAAAAACAATTGCTGCGCACTTGAAATTTCTCAAATTTACTCAAAATTAACTCTAGATTACGTTCCAGTGGAAATATCAAAACACTCCTTGCCTAGATTTAGAGATAATCTCACGAGAACAGACTTATTGCAATTGTAATTTGCTCTTTTCCCATTCAACAAAAAAAATTTAAAACCAATTGCTGCGCACTTGAAATTTGTCAAATTTACTCAAAATAAACTCTAGATTACGTTTCAGTGGAAATCTCAAAATACCCCTTGCCTAGATTTAGAGATAATCTCACGAGAACAGACTTATTGCAATTGTAATTTGCTCTTTTCCCATTCAACAAAAAAAATTTAAAATCAATTGCTGCGCACTTGAAATTTCTCAAATTTACTCAAAATGAACTCAAGATTACGTTCCAGTAGAAATCTCAAACACCCGTTCCCTAGATTTAGAGATAATCTCACAACAATAGACTTATTGCAATTTTAATTTGCTCTTTTCCCATTCAACAAAAAAAAAATATAAAAACAATTGCTGCGCACTTGAAACTTCTCAAATTTACTCAAAATAAACTCTAGATAATGTTTCAGTGGAAATCTCAAAACACCCCTTTCCTAGATTTCGAGATAATCTGACGAGAACAGACTTATTACAATTTTAATTTGCTCGTTTCCCATTCAACAAAAACATATAAAAACAATTGCTGCCCACTTCTCGAATTTACTCAAAATGAACTCTGGATTACGTTCCAGTGGAAATTTCAAAACACCCAGTTAAATTAAAGCAGTACGCTATTGGAGATTTTGATTCGTATCTGCCTCTATGTCAGTTTGACAGCAAAATTCAATTTTAAAATTAACCAATTTCATTTTAACCCTTTCGGCCCTGATGGTGGCAATTGCCACCGCAACATTTACATGTCTCTACTTACTATGACAATACATATTTTTGCTGTTTATCACTAGATGTCACTTCAACAAAGCCTCACTAATTAATTCCTTTACTAATTAAGCAAATGAGTTCAAATTTGGTATTTATGGTCTTAAGAAGCTCCCCATCAATAATAATAACCAAAAATTACTTTTTTTCAAATTTAAAAATCCAGGGCTGAAAGGGTTAAAAACCAGAAACATTGTAAAACACAACGACACCTGGTGTCAATAGTTGGAAACTGGTAGGGTGTTCTAACCACAATATGACTGTCATAAAAACTGCAACATATTTTCCAGTGACGCAGAAAATTTTCATAGACAAAAGTGTCTGTACAAATTCCTGCAGTAAGTAATTGGCGTTTAGCAGGAAGGCTACGTTTCTGTACATGAACACGTCCAATTGTCCCCATTAAGGTAATGGGTTGTTTTATACGGGAATAGTCAATTTAGCGCCACATGGCATGTAACATCCCGAGGGCCCCACGAATATAATATCCTCGTATCCTGGATGATATATAATTCGGAAAACCGCGCCGGCCCGGATCGAATTGATGCCGCCCGTAATTTGCATCATATTCAAACGTCAAATAATGTGTTGGAATTGCGAACGCGCCTTCCTCAGATATGGAGCGTTCGACGTTATATATTGGATGCCCTTAACACGTTCTCTGTTTGATGTGGAGGTTCGGTCTGTTCAAGGGTAATTGGCACTTTTAAACGCCGACCTGTTCATAAATACGAGGGTACGTGAAAGTTCGGGCGAAAACTGCTGCCATAGAGAAAATTAAATAAACGTCACGTGAGGTGATATTATGGCAGCGAAAGTTACACTTTTCAATTCTATATTTATATTTCTTGAATAACTTTCTCACTTATCACTTGGTTGAAAATGCGAAACTAGTCGAGTAAATAAATAACAAATTTGAGTTACAAACCAATTGTTAATTTTGATTTATCTTTGATTATCTATATTTACTTTTTTAAAATTATTTATACGGTACACCTTTTACAACAAAAATATCCATACAAACTAACTAAGTGCTAAAATTAAAAAAAAAATGTAGATTAATTGAATAAAACGATTTATTTAACGAATTAGATCCCCTTAATTCGTTTAAAAAATGAATGTGAAGGCACTTTTTAATTTTTGCTTTTATTGGATTTTTTTGCGAACTAAATAAATATACAACTGCAAACTTTTCACGACATGTTTACTCATATTTTTAGCACACTTTATAATTTTTCCAACGCGAACTCGTCGCTCATTGCTGAAGTACACGGCAACTTCCCCACTCATCTTCAAAAAATGTTTTTTTGCGGTGACCACGATTGCGGGCGTTCTGCTAATCTAAAACAAAAAAATCAGACCGCATTTTAATCTGTGAGGAATGAACTAAAGTCTATTCACATCCAAGAGGCAGGAAATGTATACGCAATGACGTGAACGGTGAGATAGCACAAGGTCGCACGTTTTAAAAACTGGTCTAAAACTCGCAACACTGAACAACCAACCGTATGCGTGTAATAAAGTGATTACGCGGGTAGCAGCCAGGTGTTGTTCAAACTTACTGCCTCTTGTAAATGAACAGACTATAGTTTTAGATTATTAAAAAATATTGAAAGGTAAATGTATTGTCATCTTGTTGAAAATTTTTTTTTTTTTGGCGTCGACTGCTTGGTCATCTGCCACTACCATTTGTTTGATACATATATACACGGATTAAATGGATTGTTGAAAAAGTTTTCGTGAATTTTGGTGTTTTTTCACGACATGAAAAAAAAATGGTTTAATGAATCAGAATTATCATAGTTTGCAAAGTGTCTACATGAATAATTGAATAAGTCATCCAAATTTCAAACGAATTCGTTCGATTGATTTCGAAATATCGTGGTCACCAGTTTGAAAAATACAGTTTTGTGAGAAACGCGTTTTAAGGTTCAAATACGATTATCACCAATAAAGTTTTGACTCATCCTTAATCTGATATGGCTGGTCAATAAAGTGGACCATCAGTTTCATCAAAAAAATTCAATTGCTGTTTCCTGGCGTCAGTTCTTGCTCTTTTTAGCGAAATCGCTCGAGCGTCGTTCGGAGCGGCTGGTACGCGTTTCATTACGGCGATGGACGTAGACTTGAGTTACGTGGTCAATTTGACATCCCTTTGTATCTAAAACTTTCAAGTTGCTATTTCACCGATCTCTGTGCCAGAATGCAAGTGTTTAGGAGCAAAAGTCCAGATCAACGAAATTAATGATTCATTGATATTTTGTGTTTGTGCTCCTAAACATCTGGTCAACAGTTCATCCGGTGATAAATCTTCGTAGACTGGTTTCATGACTTTTTGAACTTCTTCAGTCAGAGGGGGCTTATCGAGGTGAAAATGATTGAGTTCTCCTCCAGCTTCAGCCTTGCGCCATTTGCACCAGCTGTCTTCGTGTGCTGGACAATTTTAATGTTGAAGAGAAAGTTGCCCAAATTTCTTCTTTAATTTCTTCCATCGAGTTTGCGTGACGGCGAATGGATAAGCCGTAAAACTAAGTGAGCTCGTTAATGAACTTATCGGTAAGTTTTCCAACTCCTCTATTACTTTTCTTAGCATTCCAGAGTCGCGTTCCCATACTCTTCTCGACATTATTTTTTCACCACTAACTGATTTTTTCCGTATGCTTCGCATTTCAAAATGTCACTAAATGCTTGCAATCGCCTGTTCAACGCTGTAATTTCCGAATGGTTCCGAATATCCGAAAATCACCGTACCCACATATTCTATACAGTATTTTGCGACCGATGTGAAGATCTTTCAGCCACGGATTTCCCGGCGCATACATAATAAAAATTTCTTTAATATTAATGATTTATGATTAATCAAACGCTAAGTATGTAATTAACATAAGCCTATAGATGTACAGTCAATCCACTATTTCAATTATTTTTCTCGAGTACACACGAATTCCCTTTTTTAAAATGACAAGAATTCAAAGTCCAATTTGGCAATGTTTGGACGCGTTTCAAATTTAAATTTTTAACAACGACATGTAGATAAGAGTCCACTTAAACGATTTAAGTAATGAAATTTTGGTTAAAATTGTTTATAACTTTATTATGATTTTTCTTTTTCGCAGGTCCACCCAAACCATATATATAATATGGCAAACTTTCAAAGGCCAAAATGGCACTGTTTAACGATGAAATTTTGGGTAAATTATGTCTTTCGAAATTAGAACCAAATGTTATTAAACCTTGCTAAAAAAAACATGCATATTTGTCAAGCTACGTTGAATTTGCATATTAAAAAAACACACAGAATTCGCTACATTTTGGAAATGAAACCATCAAATTAAATAATTTATGAAAAACTTAATTTTGTTGATTTTGAAAATTTCGGAATTTTGGCATTTTTTTTTGTTTTGACACGAATATTTTTAGTACCATTTAAAACACACTGAATGCTCTACTTTTTAACATAATATCATAATAAAAAAATGCGGTGTTAAACGCAATTTTTAGAAATTAGAAGTGAGTGTTTGTTGACTTTGAACTTGAAAATCATTCACTCGACATGATTATCTCTTGATATTTTTTAAACACACTAAATTTGCTACATTTCGGCATTAAAATCAAATACCACGTTTGCAAATTAATTTTTTTTCTAAATTAAAAACTTAATTTTGTTGAAGGAAAATTATCGATTTTAGCAATTTTCATTGTCTCTGCGTGAATATATTTAATACCACTTAAAACATTCTAAAATTCTCTACTTTTTAACATACAAAATATCATAAACGTGCGGCAATTTTAAAAAAATCCAAAAGGCGAATTTTTTTCTGTCAACTTTGAAAAACTGAATTTTAGCAATTTTTATTAATTGGACATAAATATTTTCTAATACTTTTTTTCAAGCACAATAAATTCGTTATATTTTGACGTTTAATTTTTCAAAATCAAATAAAGCGTTCGGAAGTTAAGCAATTTTTTACAATCAAAAACGCGATTTTGTTGACGTTGGTCTTGAAAATTTTAAGATTTTGTGGATTTTCGTACTTTGGCGTGAATATTTTTTTATACTTTCTTAAAATACGCTAAATTTTATACATTTTAGCATATATTTTAATCAAAAAATGCTTTTAACACCTCGGCAATTTTTTTAAATCGAAAACGCGAATTTGGTGCCTTTGAATTTGAAGAATTTTGTCAGTTTTTGTTGACTCATTATGAATATTTCTTAATACCTTTTAAAATAAAATAAAATAATAATCAAAAACACGTTCAATACCACAGCATTTATTTTTTTAATCAAAATAGCATTTTTACTTTCTCCGTTACGAAGTACGAGAAAGTATTATGATCGTGATTTATTTTTCAAAAATTTTTTTTACGGAAATATCTGTTTTGGGGTCCCTAGATGTCATTTTAACAATTTCTGGAAAAAAAAAATTGTGTCTGTGTGTGTGTCTGTGTATGTGTGTGTGTGTGTGTGTGTGTGTCTGTCTGGCTGTGTGCGCTGTATCTCAAAGACTAATAGAGCAATTGATATAAAACTTTGAACATACGTCTTATTTGATAATCTGAAGAACTGAAAAGCTTTTGGTGAAATTTCGTACACCGGAAGTGGGTGTTTACCTTAACTGTTTTTTGTTTTTTGCCAATATTTTCTTAAATATCAAAAATATCACAAAAACATTTAAACAAACATTGAATCCAACAAAGAAATGAACATCTTTTGCTTGAAAATATTTTTCATAAAATCATTGCTATTCGAGAAAAAAATTTATTATTTTTTTTAAATTTTTGGTTTATAATTATGATACGATAATAGTTACAGCAAATTTATATGAGTAATAATTGTAGAGAATGCTGAAATGAATAACTTATAAAGAATAAGTTTTTTTCGAAATCTCGTTAGTTTTAGTGTAAACCGAGTCAATTTCATCCGAGTTTACGCAACGCTCGATGTACATTTAAAATATGATTTAAATTGAAAATAATCCATGAAAGCGTAAATATAAACGATACCATCAAGTCGGAGAAAGTAACATGATGGGAGCATCACCATTTTTTTTTACTATGAACTTGGAAAATTTCAGATTTTATCAATTCTCATTGATTTGATATGAATATTTTTTATTTTTTTTAAACACATCATTAATCAATTTAAAACACACCAAATTCTCTGAATTTTGGCAATCAGATCATCAATATCAAATTACGAGTTATTTTTCATAAGACCGTGCTGAGGTGAACATTGATTTTTTTCTCCGAACGCGAGAAATTAAATAACAATTAAAAACGTTTAATAGTTGCCTACCATTATACACGTGCAATACCATTTACGTTTCAAATTTGAAACGGGGAAAATTAATAGAGGCTCTCTGCGAATCTTTCGTCAAATATTTTTTGTGAGTGTGGAAATAGATCTGGATCATAGTGACGATTCCATAAATACTTTTATTGCAGCAATAAAGTTCGCCTTTAAGGCCTTGTATTCAGTGATAAAACATTAAACTTTACTGCCTGTTTGAAGAAAAAAATTTTTTTTTGCCCTGTGACATTTTCAAGAGGATTTTGAAGTACATTTAAATTTTTTTTCAACATTCATAATTAATTTTTTTTTCCTATTTTGTATTGCGTGTTTCGAATTTTGATAATTTTCGTTGACTTGACATGAATATTTCTTAATATTTTTTAAAATAAAGTATGTTCTCCGTATATGAATCAACAATTTCTAAAAATCAGAAACGGAATTTTGTTTTTCTTTTGGCATAGGAAACTAGTCCATTCCGCCAGAGTTTCAACTAACTATGTAAATTGATTTCTAAATATTTATTATTATATATATAATCATTTATATATTATATAATGAATGGGGGGGGGCATAAACTGAACATCCATGGATCTTCACGGCCACTTCGTTCCGAAAAAGTGACCGCACGGATGGGATTCGAACCCACGACCACGAGGCCCGTGAGCAGGAGCTCTACTCACGAGGCCACCGGAATTTTGTTGCTCTGTGAAACTTCCGACCATTTTTCTTGACTCGTCATGAATATTTCTGAAACGCTCTGAATATTATTATATATATTATATTTTAACATGTAAATCATTAAAATTAAAAAACACGTTCAACAACTCGGAAAATTGAAGAAATTGAAAACGTGATTTTGTTGCCTTTGGACGTGGAAAACTTGAAATATCGTCAATTTGCGTGATTTGCCATAGTATTTTTTATTGCTTTTATTAAATATCTGAGAGTTATTAAAACTCTAAATTTCATCGACGAGAAGTTAGCCACGAATTTTCAGCCACGGTTTCCCGGCGCGTCCACCACCACTCTAAATATTACCAACTCATAATCATAAATTGTTTATACGAAATGGTTACCCTAATTTTTCCAAGTTTATTTATTCTTAATGTTATATACTACTCAATTGTTGCAAAAAAAGTCGAGCAAGGAACCCCTAATGGAAGTTATGATTTTTTTAAATAATGTTTTTATCTTGTCTGTCGCCCAACGTGCAGCGCTACATTAAAAAAATCATAAATTGTTTATACGAAATGGCTACCCTAATTTTTCGAATTTTATTTATTCCTAATGGTATATACTACTCAATTGTTGCAAAACAAGTCGAGCAAGTAACCCCATATGAAAGTTATGATTTTTTTTAGATAGTTCTTCTATTTTGTCGGCGGCCTAGCGAGTAGCGCTAATTAAAAAAAAATCATAAATAGTTTAAAGCTTATGTTATTAAATTGGTTAGGGCCAAACAGAAGATTAATTAACATTTTATTCAGATTGGTAAAAGAGTCGTGGTGGATGCGCCGGGAAACCGTGGCTAACTTCTCGTCGGTCTAAATTTCGTTTATGGTGTACCTTTCTTTAAATAATATATACTAAATATTGTTTTACTTCGTTCCTTTCAAATGTTTAAGCTGTTAAAAACTAAAGTGGGTGAATTAAGAAGTGGATCTGACAAAGTGGGCGTTTGGACCAAAAAGGATGAGAAACATTGGTTTAGATCTTGACGGAATTCAGAGTTTAGAAGAGATAATCTTTATTTCAGAAGATCTAGATAAGGTCAACTGTGATTCAAACTCAATCAATTTTGTCCATTGAAAATGATATTGAAATATCTATAGATGAAGAAGATATAAATAATTGCTTTAAAATTTACGTATTGGTAGTTAGAATTCATATCAATTGGTATTTATCGAATAAAAACACAATTTTAATTACATTTTGCATCACTTGTTGCATGTAATTTGCGCAATTGTAGTCTCCTGTAGAGCCTATGGTTTGTTAAATATAAACCTATTCCTTCAGGTTACCCCACAGAAAAATGTCAAGACGTTAGATCGATCACATCGGCCATATTAAGTCACCTTTTTTTGAGATGGCAAGATTTGTTGATACAACGAGTTCATTGTCTTAGAAGCGGTGTGGGCTGCAGCACCATCTTGCTGCAACCATATGAGCCGATGATGTTGCCCGCTCGCAAAAGTGGAAAGAAGGAGTACTGAAGCGCATTGTTCTGTAACGATCATTAATTATTATTATTTTGTGAATCATCATCTGTTTTTTTGCGCATCATTAAATATTTAAACGTTTGTCATTAGCCTCTTCATATATAAATTAATTTTTCATTTTTAAGTGCTTGCTTTGCTGTTGTTTCTCTATATTTGTTTTTATTTTTATTTCTATCTGTTTTAATAATTTTCTTTTGTTAATTTGTATATTGGTTCTATCCGTAAATAAATGATTATTATTATTATTATTAATAATAATCGTAACACTTGCACCTTCAGCATTTTCGAAGATAATCAATCTATAAATCTTGCGCAAAGAGCATTCATCGCATACTAGTAAAATGATAAAAATTATTTCTAAAATGCCCCAAATTTTTATTGCCAGTGTATCAATCATTAATTTATTGTTGCTAGCCAAACGTTTGATCTTCAAACTTTTAACGTAAAGCATTTAATTCGAGCAAAGGAAATGACTCCAAAAAAGGCCAACAGTCGGGCATTGTTTTATAATTTGAAACTGCGCGCAAAATATTTTTCTAAACATCCATAATTCACCGGGAACGGCATTCCCTCGCAGGATTTATATATCTGGCGCTGCGGTAAATGAAGAGAGGAACTGTGAATTATAAATGTTTTAAAAGTAGACAAGCGTGCCGTAATAAATTACAGTATTTAGGGGCGGCAGGTTTCCACTCGCTAACATCTGTTGTGGCGGCCCAACTTCTTCTCCTTTTTTTTCCCCGGGCACGCTAATAGATGGTGTTTTACGAGGGACAGCGAGAGGGGGTGGCGTCGGTGGCGGTGTCAGTGGCTGCGGCACGGCGGTCACGGAGCGCCTTCCTTCCGATTTTTTTCCGCCCTCGTCGGGTCATTAAAGTGAGTTCCGGGGAATAAATGAATCGTCGCCTGGAGTGCCTGAGTGCTTCGGGGGACTATCATTTCAATTGAATTTCTCTTTTTTAACAAATGTATTCAAGGTTTTAAAAATTTTCTATCATCAATTGCCTATGTTCTAAATTACTTTTCTTGTTGTTCTTGCAGTATAATTAGACATGCAGCCTTATAATTTATAAACGACAATTATGTGGCGTTTATGAGATGAAGTTAACAACAAATACGAAAAATAAGATACTGAAATAGTCATAGCCACCTTATCTAAGTAGAGCCATCCGAAAATCTGGTACCACATTGCGCAGTGAACATCTTAAATTTCAAAAGATGGGACGCCGGAAACTCATAATTACTGTAAATATAAACAAAGAATCGGTCGCGAAGTGATGATTCATCTTCAATTCGGTGTAGATTTGTTATCGCGTTCTCTCCGAATACTTTCTCACTCTGCGCATACTTTGGTACCCCAGAACCATCGTTTTAATTGTTAATCGCACAGTATATTCTTCTCTCATATAATAATATTTATTATTATAATTATATTTATTAACCACTCAAATTTACAATAACACAATTTATAGACCGTTACAGTAAGAGGGGGTCAATATCACTGATTTGGTCCAAAAAATCGAAATTACCAATTTCAAAAAATCATTCGTCTTACCGCATCTGCGTCTGGAATCAGTCGATATAATTCCATCCACTTTTATTATATCCCTTATATGAAAATAAACGGGTATGCGATTCTGTCTGGCAATAAAAATGCATGAATCCAAGAGATGCAGTCGCACAGAGAGAGATCCAATCAAATCGTGTGCGATCCGTCGTCCTGGACCCAGTGCACGTCCATCCTTCCGCAGACATGTTTATGCTGCACTATATTGAATTTTTAACTGGCCCCTGCTCCCGCCGCTCTCGACCAGATTCCTGCAGAATTAGATCCACAGATTTTGAATTGCCATTTTAAATTCGGACGCACGACAGCAGTAAATTTCAACAGGACGAAGGTAAAATATTATAAAGGGTGATGTTGAATAAATACGATGAGTCTCACAATAAATAAACAAATTATTTATTGAAACAACTACGTTCCTTGCTACTGTTATGACAAATATTGATTCAATTGCTAATACCTGAGTACAATATTTTTGTAGTCGATAGATCCATGAGTGGTAGAATCAGAGCTGGTGGCATTTTAATTGCCAAGAAAAAACGTTTTAAACCTTGGTTTAAACCATTGTTAACTGTACTCAAGAATTATTTTTTCCATGACAAAATATTATTCTTGAGTATAAATAACTTAAGCTAACAATTCTTTAAACGTTTACATTACTAAAGTCAAAATAGTCTCTTGCCACTTTGTTAAATTTTAATGTCAATAAATTGTTTTTCAAAGCCACCTTCGATTTTTATTTAATAAAATGGCTATTGAAATGGTTAATAAAACGAGTTTTCTGCCAATAACTTTTAATGCGTTAGGAATTGGAACAGGGTTGCTATTGGGAAAAATGTTGGTTTTTTAATTCTGCATGGAATGACATAAAAATATACAGGGGTTCCATTTTAAAATAAGAAAAATAAAGGGCTTTAAGTTTGAAATGTTTGACACTAAATTTTGGACACCCTGGATAATTCATATCAATCAAACTTAGTTAACGGGACTATCAGACCTTATTTAATAAGTACCTTGTATGATTTTATTAACAAAGCACTATTTTTATTTTTTATTCATTTTTTAAAACCATTGTGCAAAACTGATTTTTTTTAGTTTTAATTTTTTTTTGCTGATATCCCTTAATCGATTCCAATAAAATTATAGGTGCATGTAGGTAACCATAAAAGGTACCCAAATAAGCAATAAAATACATAGCATGTAATTTAAAAAAATATATCATCATGACGTCACGCTTTTTTGGGACACCCTGTATAATCAAAAATATTTTCCTGAAATGCATCATAGGATACAAATATATTCTACAAAATATCGAAATCCTAAGTTAATTAGTAACTGAGCTATAGAAGACGGGAGGTGAGATGCAGGACCCTGTATAGAGCGGTGGGTTATTCTTGAAAACTAAAATATTTAAAACAATTAGTTAAAAATAAATTAAATGTTTGTAATTACTTTTTAAAAACTTTATCCGAATTCATGTATCAAAAGCAATATTTTTTTTGAAATACCATTTTGAAACCTCAATTTCAAACATTAAAATGATCTTGAAAGAGCGGCCTTTAATTTTGCCAAAATATTTTAAAAACGTTACAAAATCAGTAAATTTTCATTTTTATTTTGTTATAATTTTAACCAGATTTTGATTTATCTGTAGACAAAACTTTTAAAAATAAAATTTGGAAAACTCATTTTCAAAAACTCATTTTTTTATTTCTGCGTTTCATGATTTTTTTTTCATATTTTAATTTAAATGTTCAAAAACTTGAAAGTTGAAATATTTGGAAAAATTGGTTATAGATAAGTGAATTTTATTTTTTACTTTTTTTAACATTATCAACTTTTTGTTTTCAAGACAAAATACATTTTTTTTTAATAAAGGTTTTAGCTCCATTTCCAAAATGAAAAATAATTTTGAAAGAATGTCTAAATTAATTGTATTTTACACAGTTATATGTCCGCGTTTTATATATTTCGTAATTTTTAGTTTAAATGTTCAAAAACATAAAAGCTAGCAAGCTTTTAAAATCCACAAAAAAATCAGTGAATTTTGAATTTTACTTTTTTTTTAATAATTTTATTAAAATATTTCGATTGAACTACAAAACTGAAATCATTAAAAAAGGCATTTCGTAAATAAATTTAATTTTTGCATAATTCCTTCTTTACGCTTCATATTTTCTTTCAATTTTTAGTACAAATGGTAAAATGTGGCATTTCTGACATTTGTAATACATGATCATCATGTGATTTTGCAAATCAATCTAATGTCTAATCTAAAATATGGGACAAAAATAAAAAATAAGACCAAAAATCTAAAATTCGTACACAAAAATCAAAGTGGTGGACCAAAAAATCCAAATTTTTAACAACCGAATCGAAAAATTAAGTCGAAATAAAGAAAATTTCGGCCAAAAGACCAAAAATTGAAAATAGTTATTTGTGACTTTTAATTTATAATGATAATAATAATCTTTATTTTCCAACAGATATCAAAGACGTCCAATAAAAGGATTTATACTTTTTTTTTATATTATTTGATTAAAACATTTTGTTGGATAACAAAACTTTGAAAAATGGTCTCGTCAAAACTCATTTGTAAAAACCAATATAGTTGCTATTTTGTGAATGAATTGTGTGTTTGTTAAATTTAATTTTCACGTTTCATAACTTTCTCCCCCAAAAACATTTAAAAATTCCAAAAAACCTTTTCCATACGCAGTTCATTCGAAAAAGTAAAAATGATGGATTTTGAAAATTTAATGATTTTTACAAAATTTATGAATT
The DNA here is from genome assembly GCA_910593695.2 of Ocypus olens. NCBI lineage: Eukaryota > Metazoa > Arthropoda > Insecta > Coleoptera > Staphylinidae > Ocypus > Ocypus olens. Next base: position 3,966,866 of record OU343049.1, read on the forward strand.
TTAAAATATGATTAATTGTTGAAGCCATTACTTTGTGATACATGTTGAATTTCGAAGCAGGTTGAAATAAAAACACTTTTAAACACGATTTTTTCACTTTATTGTACAATAAAGTGTTTTTATTGTACAATAAAGTGAAAAAATCGTGATACCAGCAAAGTGTTTTTATTTCAACCTCCTGTGAAATTCAACATGTATCACAAAGTAATGGCTTCAACAATTAATCCTATTTTAAAATTTATAAATTTTGTAAAAACCATTAAATTTTCAAAATCCATCATTTTTACTTTTTTCGAATGAACTGCGTATGAGAAAGTTTTGTGATCGTGAAAATTTTACAAATTTGTTTATAACGGAAATATCCGTTTATAGCTTCCTAGCGGTTACTACATTAAAAAAAAATGTTCGTGGCTGTGTGTGGGCGTTGTATCTCAAAAATCACAAAATATTTTAAATAAAACTTTAAACATTAGCCTTATTTGGCATTTCAAGGACTCAAAAATTTTGGTAAAATTTTAATCTCTGGAAGTGAGTATTCATTTTAAAAGTTTTTTGTTTTTTTTTCAAATAATTTTAAAAAGTGAAAAGTATTAGAAACACATTTAAACAAATATTGGAGGCAACAAGAATGTGAACATCTTTTGTTTATAAATATTACTCTTATAAACTTTTTAAAGAAAAAATTGTTGTTTTTTTTTTAACTATAATATTGAATCTTAAAGGTTACAATAATTCATTTTTTTAAATTCACGATAGAAATTCTTTTCCGTACGTCATAACGGAGGAAATAAAAAGGCATACAAAAATTTGAAATTAAATAAACGGTCTGTATTTATTTTTATTTACCGCGAATCTAAAATTGTTTAGCACTTGAATAAAACTTATAAATAACTACGAGATATTTATTTTCTAAAAATTGTTAAACCAAAAAATATTCTCCAAAAATGTTTTTTTCCAAATTTCAAATTAAAAAACAATCTGTATTTGGAAAGATATTTCGAAAAATGTATAGATGAAAAATAAGTTTCGTCGGCAATTATTTACTAAAAACTTTAGAATGAGAAATTTCCATTAAAAAAATGGTGATGTTGCCATCATATTACTTTCTCCGACTTGATGGTATCATTTATATTTACGCTTTCATGGCTTATTTTCAATTGAAATGTACATCGAGTGTTTTGGAGACTTGGATGAAACTGACGTTTAAAACGTCAAAATTATAAAAGAGAAAATTATACTTCAAATCCAAAAACTCAGTTTACTCAAAAACTAAAAATTTCGAAAAGAACTTATTTTTCATAAATTGTTCATTTTGGCATTCTCTACAATTATTATTAACATAAACTTGCTGTGACTATTAGCTTTTATAATTATATACCATAAATGAAAAAAATATTTTTTTTTCTCGATTAACAATGATTTTATGTAAAAAAAAATTGTTAAAAAGTTTTCACGATCACAATACTTTCTCGTACTTCGTAGCGGAGAAAGTAAATATAGTCTTTGGAAGAAAAATTACCTGAGAAAAATATTTTCTTTTTAGATTTAAAAAATTGCATTGATAAATTTAGAAAATTGAAAATTTAGAGTTTCTTCAGAAATTATTTTTCTTTTGGCTTTGTTTAAACAAAAAAAAAAATGGATAAAAAATGAAAAAGTAAGGATCGGTCTGCATTTAAAAATATGTTCTCCAGAAATTGTTAAACCAAAAAAGAGTTTAAAATATGTCATATATGACTAAAATTTAATATATTTTTTTTAATTACATTGAAAAATTTAGAAATTTGAAAATTTAAAGTATCCTCTGTCATTATTTTTTATTGACTTTGATTAGACCAAAAAAGGATATCAAAAATATAAAACTAAAAATTTACTCATAATTCTTGCCAATTTAATTAATAATGTGTCTTCCCTAATAAATTTATTAAAAATTATTTTAAATCATTTTATTATCGAAACGAAACGATAATAATCAATTTGATTAATTAAAACACTTGGTTTTATTTAACTGCTTTTATTTGCCTCAATGACAAATAAAAGCAATGAAACAAAACCAAGTGTTTTAATTAATCAAATTATATAATTATGTTTCACCACGGGTTAAGTGATACATTAATTAATCAGATAATAATTAATATATTTAATATAATGAATAAATATATTAAAAATAATTTTAAATACTTTTTTATCGAAACGAAAGTTTTGAAAATTTAATAAATGTTTAGTAAATGGATCAAAATTAAAACAATAATCGATTCGAAATTTTCATGGCAATTTTCGATTCTGTGATAAGTGCAGATGACGGACAGATAGGTTATGAAAATTTTCATTTGCATACAATATTAAAAAAAAAACATAAAAATAATTGAAAATAATCAATTTGAATTTTTTTAAAATATATTAATAACTCGGGGTGATTTACGGTTCAGAAAAAATGCAAATAATATGTCCTTGGATTTTTAAATTATATTTATTTAAAACGAAATGAGAAGTTGTGAAAATTTCAATAATTTTTGAGACTTGAAAATGTGCAGTGTCTCTACATTTCGGGTTTTCAAAATTTTACCAAGGGCTTTCCATTCCCAGATATCAGATTGTCAGATAAAGTTTAAATTGAAAATCTCAATAAGCTTTTTTTTTAAATAGAGTGACCGTATCGACAGTCAGACAGACTTTAAAAAATTGGCGGAATCTCAAAATGATAATTTTTCGTTCAAGGTTCGAATTTTAGTTATACAGTGCGCGCCTAAAGTATGGAATATTGTTAGTAAAATCGAAATAAAATATTTCTGGAAAAAATCCTCGAACACGTCGATTTTCTTTTATAAAAATACACATTTTTTTCATAACCTATCTGTCTGTCATCTGCAGTTATCACAGAATCGTAAATTGTCATGAAAATTTCAAATCGATTATTGTTTATATAGTTTTATAGGCGCGCACTGTATATTAAATTATTTTTGTACATTTCTCTGTAATTAGGCCTAATGTTAAGAAATAAATAAATTAATTCGAAAAAAATCACGAATTTTTTGGCATAGTGATTTAACCATTCTGCTACTAATGAAATATCTATAAATCCTGGTTTCTATGTAAATATGAAATTAAAAGAATAATTGTATAATGAAAGTCAAATACAACGACCACTGATCCGAGCGGATATTTCTCGATCAGATGAATGTTTCACCCGGGCTTGGAATCGAACCCACTCGACTTGGGACTCAGCGGGAAGATGCTCGCGCTCCTATCCATTACACCACCTAAAAAAATATACTTTGTAAAAAACAATACACAATTATTCGTTCGAATCTAATTTCGTTTCAGGTTCAACCGAGTTTATTATGATTTAATCGCCTCTCTCCCTCGGAAATATTATAAATTATGTACACCCATCATTAACTTCAATCATATACATTAGGCTTAATGACAAAATCAATAGAAATATGTATCCAATTACAAAAATAAAAATAAAGTTATGAGTTACTTCCCCCTTCATAGAGTTCAACAAACATTTCCCGTTAACATGCTATTTACGCATTGAAGATGCGTACTTGACCGAAAAAAAAATGTATGAGTTATTCATCAAGTTAAAAATTTACTAAGCACCGCGAGCGTATAATTACCTTAAAGAGATTGTTTTATTTTTAGGGGAGGAATTTTAAAAGTTTATTATTGTATGTTTTATCCTCGGTTAATTGTAGCAATAAAGCGGAATGCCGTTTCGTAAATAACAGGTTGCGTGAAATAAAAAAAAAATAACGGGATATTTTGGTAATGTACATTGTTAATGCAATGTAGTTTCAATTAATAATACACTTTTTGTCTAATTACATGTACGCAAATAAAGTATTTATTTGGTTGTGATATATTTAGGCGGAGATAAAAAGTACATTAGGGAAAGTGAAAACACAAACAATTTATATTGATTTGACATTAGGTCTAATTAATGGAGGATTGCCTAAATTCACAGGTAACGATTAATTTTTATTATAATCAAAAATATTTTGGAAAGTAGGTTATGGCTATAAATGTATTAGTACGTGTATTATCTGTTGCTCTCTTATTTATTGAATATTCCATCACAAAATCAGCACGGGTTCTAAGTATACGATAATTTCGAATTCGCAAGTTTTGAAGAAATAAGTATTTTTCTAAATTTAATACCGTGAAACTAATCAAGACGAGCGTTTTACGCAAGAAGCGAATGTGGATAACTCGGCCAACTAATCCTGCTCTTCATTAAAAGCTACAACTTATACATGTAGAGCAAATATTATCATAGATGCATACACGAACGTCGTTGTTAAGGAAATATTTGAATAACACATCGGGTTATAATTAGTAGCCGTACGCTTGGTTACACAAACACGGCTTCAAAGAAAGAAAAGAAAAACTTTGTGACCATATCAGGTTCATCATTCCGGACCCAAACGCGTCTCTAAAGAAAATGCTTGCATGCCATATCAGGTTACTGTTCGCATAGTTATGATTCGTGTCCGAACATGGATTTAAAAAAATATATTTTTTTCCGCTTATCGATCCGTAGCCGGATTTACATACAATTTACATATTGGTCACTATGCGTATGGTTGCTAATCCATGCCCGAACGTGGTTATAAATGAGATAATTTACTACCATGTCAGGGTTCTGGATTGTAAGCGCCCTGGCCATGGATATTTAAAGGGTCAAGTCAAGTCAATATTGCAATACAAGTCGATTACACCGATTTTTGGTTTGTTACGGTGTACAGTATTGCCGAGCACTCGAGACGTGTGGGGGTAAAGTTTGCGCAGAGTGAGAAAGTATTCGGAGAACGCGAGCCAATTGAATTTAAGACGGTCACTGTGCAACACGCCTCGAGTGCTTGGTAAAACTCATTTTAAAACTTGGCGTTGGTGCTTCGGAAATGTGTGGTTCTGTAACATCACTCCTCATAAATTCGGATGGTAAATTACAAACTAGATAATCAATGCCAGAAGTTGCAGTGCAGTTGTTTTTATTTGTAAAAATGGGCGTTGGATCTATTTGAACTCGCATAATTGAAATAGATCAAAGAGGTTTTTTTTTCGTTGTCTCTGTAAGTGCGTTAACATTTCAATTCCCGCACAATATAATATTGTCACTTACATCATGAACACAATACAATGTACCGATGTGAAGATAGCCACGGATTTCCTGGTGCCCCCACCACCAAATACAAATTTCTTTAATTTTATTGATTTATAATAAATCAAACGCGGAGAATGTAATTAACATTAGCCTATAGATGTGCAGTCAATCCACAATTTCAATTATTTTTTCTCGAATCCACGGGAACTCTCTTTTTAAAATGACAAGAATTCGAAGTCCAATATGGCACTGTTTGACGCGTTTTAAATTTGATTTTTTAACATCAACGTGTAGATAAGAGTCTACTTAAATGATTTAACGCATTAAATTTTGGGTAAAATTGTTTATAACTTTTTTATGAATTTTTTTTCTCGGGTCCACCCGAACTATACATATAATATAGCAAACTTTCAAAGTCCAATATGGCACTGTTTGACGCGTTTTAAATTTAATTTTTTAATTGACGGAATTCCATAAATTGCAATAAAACATTTTGTTTCTTATTAACTTTAAATAAAATAGTTCAATGTCGATTTCCATACAGCGATATTGATTATTATTATTTTCATATATTACGACCCCTCCTCGAGTACATGAAGATCTGCAAAAAGTTACTTAACGACATTAAATTTATTTTCTTTACATTGCACCAAAGTTTGGAAATATAAAGAAATGTACGTTCCAGTAAAGTGTTAAAACATTTATTTCTTATATTCTATTTTATAGCCTCGCACGTTAAAGTGTATTAGTTATAGTATTTAGCTTAATTTCATTGTTTGGTTTTATTCCATTTTTTTTATACAGGGTATTTTTTTTATCGTGGGCCATAGGATTTTATATGCTAAAAATTATACCTTGTATTAATGTATATTTAATCATAAAATTTTGAAGGAAATGTTAGTTAGTAATATAAATCAATTATTTTTCTACATGATGTGCTAGTCAGAATAATTTAAACATGTTTTATTCCATTAAAAAATGAAATTATTTAAAATAAATAACTGAGCAATCATAATCAAAGTACCTTGAATTTCTGAAATGTCAGATTGATTAGTGAATTAATTTCATTTTTTAATGGAATAAAACATGTTTAAGGTAATCTAATTAAGCGCATCATGTGGAAAAGTAATTGATTTATTACTAACTAAAATTTGCTCTAAAATTATATGTTGAAATATGCTAAAACAAGGTATAATTTTTAACATGTAAAATCCTATGGCCCACGATAAAAAAACGTACTGTATATACAACCTCTTGGTTAAAGAATTGTTACATAAACTTAAGGGGAGGTTACCCATGCTTTCTAAACGGTTTTCAATGTAGTTTTTTTACCATTACTGTAGGAAACAGATCATTGTGCATTTTATATATCGATCATATAAGAATGGAAATTACGTAGTTACAAAAATATTTTTAATCTTACTTATAATTAAAGAGAAAGCTAATTTTTAATTAATTCAATACCACTCCAATATTTATAAAGATAAAGAGAAAACATTTGATCATTTGGAATGGTTACGGTATGGGCTAGGAAGTGTAAAAGATTAATTAACTTACAATCACAAATTACGGAGTTGTATACATATACATGTGGACATCTCGATTTTAAATTGATTTATTTTGGTTAATAAGAAAAATATTTCCCGTACATACTGAAGTCATCTGCTTATCTGAAACATGGTGTACTCATATGGAAATTAATGAAATAAAATTAAAATCGTATGTTCTGGGCGACTACCACTGTGGGCAAGATGGTAGAGGGGGCGGCGTCGCAATATTTTTAAAAAATAATTTAAATTTTGAAATAAGGAAAATTAAAAATTGTAATAAGATGGATGTTTTATTCGAATATGCTAGTATTAAGTTCTATTTAAATGATATTGCCATATATGTAAGCTGTTTATATAGATCTCCTCATGCAGACATGATCTATTTTAAAAATAACTTTGATATTTTTTTGAGTAATTTCTCTAATTTTAATAACCCGTGTTTTGTATGCGGCGATTTTAATGTTAATTTTGTCAAGGAGTTTTTAGGTAGAGATGCTAAGGATATTATTAATGCCAGTGCAATGTATGGTCTGAAGAGCTGTATTAAAGGATATACGCGTATCTGTGGAAATTTCCGAACTGTAATTGATAATATATTTTCCAACATTGATGTTGACCACCTTAACCCGTGTATAATCTATTCCGATATTTCTGACCATTTTCCTCAAACGGTTACTTATCAAAAAGAAATAAGTAAAAGGTTGCATAATAAACCATATTTCAAACGCTCGTATCGTATAATAAATTTCAATTCACGATTCAAAATGATTGGAATTTGAATGAAATAAATTTTACACATTTTTATAATAGATTCTTGGACAATTTTGATACCTGTTTTCCTCTGGAAATTCATAAACTAAACTCAAAACGCAAGAAAGTAGGAAAGCCCTGGATAAGAGACAAAATTAAAAATCAAGGGATCTTTCTGCGTGATATATTCAAACTTTACAAACAAACAAATAATAAAAAAATACTAGAAAATGAACATAAACAAAATATAGTTACCGCAAAGAAAAGTTACCATGATAGTGTATTGCTCAACTCAAATAATAAGTCAAAAGCAGCCTGGTCTATCATTGATGAGGAAAGAAATAAGACCTCGATGGATAGTTCAACTAGTAGGTTTACAGATACTCAGGGTAAAATAATAGAAAAACATGATATTCCACGTGTTTTTAATGATTATTTCACTGTATCTGTGCTTTCTGTAACTAATAATATGACAAACATTAAACATAAAAGCTCCTCTTACATGCAAAACTCTTTATTTCTTTCCCCAATGTCAGTTGATGAAATCGCAACAATTATAAAAACAGTTTCTATTAAGCGATCATCTGGTTAAGATCATATACCATGTAATATTTTACTGCATGTTTTGGACAGTATTAAATATCCCTTAACCTATTTAATCAATCGTTCTTTTCAAGATGGTACTTTTCCTAAGGAACTAAAAATATCAATCATAGTCCCAATTCATAAGAAAAACGACAAAAGCAGCATCACTAATTATAGGGCAGTGGCTCTATTATCAGTATTTTCGAAAATTTATGAAAAGGCATTCGTTAACAGATTGACATCATTTATTAATAAAGAACATATTTTATCAAACAATCAATTCGGTTTTCGTAAAGGACTTGCAACATCTGATGCAATTCTGTCCTTATATAATCATATCATCAGAAATATTGAAGCTAGAAATAAAACCGCATGTGTTTACTTCGACCTAACACGCGCATTTGACACAATTAATCACCAGCTTCTCTTTGATAAACTATTTGATCTAGGCATAAGAGGCCAAGCTGGTTGACCTCATATTTAGATGGGCGATCTCAAATGGTTAAACTTTCTTTAAACGGTGATACACTATTATCAGAGGCAAATAGGGTCCATACAGGTGTTCCTCAGGGTAGTACTCTGGGTCCACTGCTTTTCATTTTATTTTTAAAGGACATAAATGAATCCATATCCAATAGTTTCATTACATTATTTGCCGATGATGCATCTGCCTCAGTGATCGGTAAAAATAATTCAGAACTGGCTCAATCAACCAGGTTGCTTGTATCAGAGATGCAAAATTATTGTCAGCGTAACGGTTTGGCCTTGAATGATTTAAAAACGAATATGCTTTTGTTCTCACCAACTTATATAGATCACAGTCTACTAGTGCACGTAAACAACAAGTCATTAAAACAAAGTAATTCCGTCAATTTCTTGGGTATTCTCATTGACTCGAATTTGAAATGGAATGCGCATGTTGATAGTATCTCTAAAAATATGTCAAAACTTGGTTTTGTCATCTGGCAAATGCGAAAATTTATTACAATTGATGTTTTAAAAACATACTATTTTGCTCATGTCAATTCACTATTAAGTTACGGCATAATGTGTTTGGGAAATTCTGCCCTCATTAATAATATCGTTATTTTGCAAAAGAAAATAATAAGGTCAATGACTTTTCAACATCCTAAAGCCTCCTGTCGTGAACTTTTCAAAAAATTAAAAATTTTAACAGTTGTATCGTTGTATATTTTTAATTGTGTATGTTATGTCAAGGGAAACTTTAAATTTGATAAATGTAGACAATTGAGTAACTATAATTTAATAATCATACTTTATCTATGACTGCAAAGGGCTCTAATATTATGGCAATTAAATTATATAATAAATTACCTATCTCAATTAAATCAATTCCAAGTTGTAAATTGTTTAATAAGAAAGTGAAATCTCTCTTATTACAATATTCATTTTATTCAATCACTGAGTTTGTCGCCTGCAACTTTTAAAATATGTATATTAGTATTTGTTATTACTATGTGACTTATATACCTAGTGTATTTTGCTCTTAATTTGTATTTGCATTATATTTTATTTATTTTTTAATTTTGACATATCCCATGCTATATTTTAGTCTAACGAAAATAAAGATTATTATTATTATCATTATTATTATTATTATACTTGCCCACCTCTTAGATTGGATGATTTTTGTTCAATACGTTTGTTGATTACATTGATTAATTGAAGGGCTTGGAAAGGGCATTAAATAATATAAAATCATGTTTGCACTTTCACGATTTATAGCCTTCCTTCCGAGTACGCATGACGAGCACATGACTAAGCGCTCGCATATAAAATTGTTAGGATGGGCGGGGTTTACTGATACGGATTTTTTTATGTGCCAGTCAAGGGTGGTGTTTTTATTTATTTTATATTGTTAATTGAGAGTGCTGTGTGGTTGTGGTTTAAATTCAATTATATAAATTCCCATGTTTTCATTACTTGTGGCAAGATGTATCAATACACAATTCGAACGTAATTTTAATTTTTGACACCCCAGCTGAAGGGGTGATCAAAATGTTACCAAACTTTGGGGTTGTGCTTCAAATGGAATGCTTAACGATCTCCTAAAGTTTCTATGTTCTAACCCTCCCGGAAGTATTTTTTTTTACGAAATTGACTTTTAGGGGAAATATTTTCAACATTCCAAAATAACAATAATTCATATATTCATATCTCGGTTAATAAATGGGCGATTTTAAAAATTCAAAGTTTTTTTTACGAATACACACAATAGTGCAATGATAATCCGTCGTTAAGTTCGTGATTTAAAAAGAAACAAAAACATATATTGAAAAACGATCGAAAATATTTACCGGCAAAATAAATAAAAGTTTAATTTATTTTTAAAACTAGAAGGAGGGGTCGGATAAAAAAAAAAATTTGGATGTTCTGTTCGGCTTGAAACGAGCTTTCTAGTGGTGTAATCATATTTCAGATCGAACTTCCCAAAAAAACAATCAAAAATTGTTCGTAAACGGTGCACCCTACGAAAAAGATGGCCCTTGCCTTTTCGGCGCAAAATGTTATTCTGAATACCCAGCCGTTTAAATTTCTTACGTGGTGGTAAAAATGGCCGCTCTAGAATTTTCTTATTGAAACCGGGGGTGGTTTTCTTTGAATAACTCCTCGAGGGTTAAAGATATCAAAAACCGTAACAGATATAAAATGTAGAGAGAAACCAGTTCTACAAAACTTGGAGTGGTGACTGTGAAGGTAGCGCCCCGCTCGCCGAAGCACGGATAAACCGACCTCTGCAGAGAAAGGGTTGTAGCTCGCGGACAGAGAAGAGCACCCGAGCCTGCGTAATGGCCGTTCTCAAAAATCGATTTTCAAAAATTCACCTAGGAGTAATTGGGTAATGTAGAAAATAGCGGATTTCGCGGCCCCCCAAAAAAATGAAATTGAAAATGAGGGGTTGGCAACTCTTTTTATGAGGGGTTGATGGTAGGGGGTTGAAATTTTAATAACCTTATTTTTGAATTTTTTATGATTTTTCATAAAAATTTCAACTTGTACCTGTACCCGTTTTCGAGATTTCGCATTCCTTCGCTGCAGGGGTAGGGGGTCATCGACTATTTTCCAAATACCTGCCAAGACGGTGCTCCCGTTCCGCCCGTTAAATCTCCGAGTTTCTTAGTTTTTACTTTCTCCGTTACGAAGTACGAGAAAGTATTGTGATCGTGATTTTTTTTTTCAAAAATTATTTTGACGGAAATATCCGTTTTCGGGTCCCTAGATACCATTTCAACAATTTCTGGAAAAAAAATTGTGTGTGTGTGTCTCTCTGTGCGCGCTGTATCTCAAAAAACTAATAGAGCAATTGATATGAAATTTTGAACATCCGTCTTATTTGATAATCTGAAGAACTGAAAAGCTTTTGGTAAAATTTAGTGCACTTGAAGTGGGTGTTTACCTTAACTGGTTTTTTGTTTTTTTCCAATATTTTTGTAAATATGAAAAATATGGCGAAAGCATTTAAATAAATATTAAAGACAACAAAGAAATGAACATCTTTGGTTTGAAAATATTTCTCATAAAATCATTGTAATTCGAGAAAAAAAAAATATTTTTTTAAATTTTTGGTTTATAATTATGAAACGATAATAGTGGAGAATGCTAAAATGAACAACTTATAAAGAATAAGTTTTTTTCGAAATCTCTTTAGTTTTTGAGTAAACTGAGTTTTTGAATTTGAAGTAAAATTTTTCCATCTTTCACAATTTCGACGTTTTAAACGTCAGTTTCATCCGAGTTTACACAACGCTCGATGTACATTTAAAATATGATTTTAATTGAAACTAAACCATGAAAACGTAAATATAAATGGCTATGATATCATCAAATCGGAGAAAGTAACATGATGGCCACATCACCATTTTTTTATTACTTTAACTGTGGTAATGGTAGTAATAAAGGTGTAACGTGACACTAAATGCTTATAAAAACGAAACAAACCAAGAGAAAACGCAACAAGTTTCCCACACGTCGCAAGGTGATTATTGTACGTCCTCTTTAAAACCACTTTTGTTGTTTATAATAATAAATAATACATTTTCAATAGTGATACAAACAAATATTGTTTTATTTATTATAACAGTCAACTTTTATCTAAAACATTTTTTTTTATCATTGATAGTTAAAAAAAAACCGATTATATCCACTCTGAATTTCTTGATAAGAACAGGAATTATATTAATATATAATTATATTTTTCATTTATTCTTTCCATAAACTTTTTCAATTTTTAGGAAAAAAAATTAAACTTGCAATTAGACAATACAAATGTAAAACTTATAGCGTCCAACTTTTAAAGCGATTACAATCCTCAAACGAGTGGAAATAAAGACAGAAAGAAAAGAGTAAACATTCCAAATCGCATCTTGTTACATTCCTCCGTTTCAACAAGTAATATAAAACGTCCAACTATTCGGAAAAGTACAAGAAGAAAAAAAAAGTACGTGTTTGCCCGGCGCGTCCACCATGTCGCCGGCATCCAGCTGCGCTCCCCGAAACTTTCCCGAAAATACGGATTTTTTCCTCTCTCTCGCAACTTCCGTTCGGAATTGAATTAATGTACGGCCGAACCGTGCGACACTTAATTTTAATTTGGACCTTTTATCAGCGCGCCCAGATGGTCCTCGTTTTTCTTGCCGTTTCCTTATCTCGGCCTTCCCTTCCTTTCTTCGGAGGTGGCGCATGAAAAATGCTCTCCGCAGGAATGAATCGAATGATTTAGGAAGTTCGTGCGTTTCCCATATAGAACTGATGACAGAAGTGCTCCTTGGAAAACTAATTTATTTTCACTAGGGTTATTTAAGGACAGTTTGTCTAAATAAAATAAATTATCCTTTAAAGTTTTGTCCGAACATGTGCCTTTAATTCATGCGATTTTTTCGTAAGTAAATTATTGCATATTCTTTTGTAAAACAACAGCATTAGAATGATATAAAAGAGTAACAGCTTTTTTAATTTTTTTTCTTTAAAAAGTAAAAATTGTAAAGATTGAATTAATTTTTAACCAATTAATGTATGGGCTTTTACTTACTGAAACTTTATTAAATACAATTGCATTATTTCAACACTATTTATAAAATATTTCACCTGTCCCGTACAAGAAGCTTCTCACTTCTACACGAAGGGCAGTACATATATTTTTCCGATTTTTTCCATTTTCGAATTTTCTTCGCGAACATACCACGTGACATTTGTTCTTGAGCAATTACATTATTAACATAAATTTGCTGCAACTATTGTCGTTTGATAATTATAAACCAAAAATTAAAAAAACTAATAAATTTTTTTCTCGAATAAAAATGATTTTATGAAAAATATTTTCAAGCAAAAGATGTTCATATCTTGGTTGTCTTTAAAGTTTGTTTAAATGTTTTTGTGATATTTTTTATATTAAAGAAAATATTGGCAAAAAACAAAAAAACAGTTAAGGTAAACACCCACTTTTGATGTACTAAATTTTACCAAAAGCTTTTCAGTTGTTCAAATTATCAAATAAGACGTATGTTCAAAGTTTCATATCAATTGCTCTTTTAGTTTTTGAGATACAGCGCGCACAGGCAGACACACACACAGACACATTTTTTTTTCCAGAAATTGTCGAAATGGCATCTAGGGACCCCAAAACGGATATTTCCGCAATAAAACATTTTTGAAAAAAAAATCACGATCACAATACTTTCTCATACTTCGTAACGAAGAAAGTAATAATTTTCATGTGACTTTACTAACGAAATAACACTATTATTATATCACAGTATCAGAGTTTACTATTAAAAAATTTTAAGTACGTTTCAATTTTAAAAATATCTCCAATAAGTTTGACGTGACATAAATGGAAACAATCGATGGAAGTAATCTCTTTGCTGAACATGCAGTAATTTATTGGAGTGGCTCCGGTTTGGAAGCGAGCGAGCGAGCGATCGCCTGTGCTTCGGACACAGTTTTCAATATCTGTCCGGCAGAAAAATCCAATTTTTCCAATAAATGGAAACTTGGGATATATATTAGGGATCGGACGGCCGGAGCTCTTCTCTACCGAAAGTTTTCAATTTTGAGCGACATAATTGTCGTACAAATCACTCCTCGGCGTCGGTGTACGTAGACTTCTTCCCCACGCTCTCGCGGCAATTCCGAAACTTTTAATGATGTATCGCTACCGGGTAATGATGATGATTCGAAAAGTTTCACCGGAATGGGTCTGTGAAAATAATCGAAAAGCCGTGATGAGAACACACCGATTTAAAATAAAACATTTAATTTGATCTATTTTTAATGTACAGGGTGTCTATAAAGTATTGCATAATAAATAGACGCTCGCGAGAGTTAAAAAAAATTAAAATAACAATAATTGGTGGAAATCACCAGTCAAGGCTGGTGGAACATTTTGATGGTAGAGCCACTTAGCCTACAGTATAATGCCTTCTTTTCAAGGAAGAAAAACTAACGATAATTGAAATTTAAAACTTTTACAGAAGCATTACATAAATCAAATAAAAACGAAAAGCTCTAGGAAATTTCAACAATTTGTTTTCTCATGCAATTATTTTGAAATTCAGCCCAGGAAAGTTATCATATTTTTAAGGAATCTTGTAGTAGAATTATTTTTCAGTAAATCTTGACATTTTCACGCTTGCGGCAATTGTTTTTATGATTTTTTGGGCTCTAGGCAACTAAACAACTTCTGAATTTCAACAATTTGTGTTCTCGCAAATATTCCGAAATCTCGCAAACAACAGTCTTTTGATTTTGATGTAATCTTAAAGTAGAATTGATTTTAAGCAAATCCAGAAAATTTCAAGTTTGTTGCATTTTTTTTATATTTTTTGAGCCCTGATAAAACCCACAACTTTAGAATTTCAGCCAGTTCTGTTCTCGCGGAAATAAATCGAAATCTCGTGAAGGAAAGTCTTTGGATTTTTATGGAATCTTGAAGCAGAACTGATCCTAAGCAAATCTGATAAGTTTCTCGTTTGTGGCAATTGCTATTATATTTTTTTAGCTCTGGGCAATTGAACAACTTCAGAATTTCAACAGTGTGTGTACCAGTGCAATTATTTTGAAATTTAGCTAAGGAAAGTCTTTGGATTTTAAGGGATATTGTAGTAGAATATATTTTGAGTAAATTTGGAAATTTTTACGTTTGTGGCAATTGTGTTTATATTTTTTGAGCTCTAGGACAAATTAACAACTTCAAAATTTCAAGAATTTGTGTTCTCGCGCAAATATTTCGAAATCTCGCAAGCGACAGTCTTTTTTTTCTTATGGAATCTTGAAGTGGAATTGATCTTAAGCAAATCCAGAAAACTTCAAGTTTGTTGCAATTTTGTAAATATTTTTTTGAGCTTTGTTAAAACGCACAAATTCCAATTTTAGCCAGTTGTGTTTTCGCGGAAATAAATCGAAATCTCGTGAAGGAAGTCTTTTAGATCTTTATGGAATCTTGACGCAAAATTGATCTGAAAAGTTTCACGTATATGACAATTGTTTTTATAATAATAATAATAATAATAATAGATATTTCCCAACAGACATATATCCAATTACAGGGAAATATAACATTTCTTAAGACATTAATTAACAAAAATTACATTAAGATAATATAGAAAAAAAAATATAACTAAAATATACATATTCTAAATGAACAAATTTATATATTTTTTTTGTAGGTTTAAGCAATTGAACAACTTCAGAATTTCAACAATTTGTGTTCTCGTGCAATCCGGTAAAGGCAAGAATGGAATAGAAGAATGGATTTTCAGTAAATTTGGAAATTTTCACGTTCGTGGCAAATGTTTTTATATTTTTTTAAGCTCTTGGCTATTGAACAACTTCAGAATGCCAACAATTTGTGTTCTACTGCAATTATTCTGAAATCCATTGCAGAAAAGTTTCCGGATTTTTAAGGAATCTTGTAGTAAAATTGATTTTGACTAAATTTGGAAATTTTCACGTTCGTGGCAATCGTTCTTATATATTTTTTAGCACTAGACAGTTGAACAAATTTCAGAATTTCCATAATTTATGTTCTGGTGCAATTATTTTCAAATCCTATGAAGGAAAGTATTCGGATTTTTGAGTAATCTTATAGTAGAATTGTTTTCGAGTAAATCTGAAAAACATTACGTCTGTAAAAATTGTTTTTATACTTTTTTATGCTCTAGACAATTAAACAACTTCAAAATTTCCACAATTTGTGTTCTCGCGGAAATATTTTAAAATCTCGTGAAGGATAGTCTTTCTATTTTTATAAAATTTTAAAGTAGAATTGATTTTAAGCAAATCCAGAAAATTTCAAGTTTGTTGCAATTTTTTTTTAAATTTTTTGAGCACAACTTCAGAATTTCAGCCGTTTGTGTTCTTACGGAAATAAATCAAAAGCTCGTGAAAGAAAGTCATTGTTATTTTTTATGGATTCTTAAAGTAGGATTGATGTCAGCCAAAACTGGAAAGTTTCACGTTTGTGGCAATTGTTTTTTATATTTTTTGAGCTCAAGACAATTAAACATTTTCAAAATTTTTGAATATTTTAAAATCTCACGAAGGACAGTCTCTTGATTTTCATATAAGCTTGAAGTAGAATTGATCTTAAGCAAATCTAGACAATTTCAAGTTTGTTGCAACTTTTTAAAATATATTTTTGCGTTCTGATAAAACGCACAACTTCAGAATTTCAGCCGCTTGTGTTCTTACGGAAATAAATCGAAAGCTCGCGAAAGAAAGTTTTTGGTCTTTTTATGGATTCTTAAAGTAGGATTGATGACAGCCAAATCTGGAAAGTTTCACGTTTGTGGCAATTGTTTTTATATTTTTTGAGCTCTGGGCAATTAAACATTTTCAAAAATTTTGAATATTTTAAAATCTCACGAAGGACAGTCTTTTGACTTTCATAGAAGCTTGAAGTAGAATTGATATTAAGCAAATCTAGACAATTTCAAGTTTGTTGCAATTTTTTAAATATATTTTTGAGATCTGATAAAACGCACAGAATTTTAACCAGTTGTGTTCTCGCGAAAATAAATCGAAATTTCGTGAAGGAAAGTGTTTGGAATTTTATGGGATCTTGAAGCAGAATTAATCTTAGCCAAATCTGGAAAGTTTCACGTTTGTGGTAATTGTTTTTATATTTTTTAAGCTCTAGGCAATTAAACATTTTCAAAATTTTTGAATATTTTAAAATCTCACGAAGGACAGTCTTTTGATTTTCATAGGAGCTTGAAGTAGAATTGATCTTAAGCAAATCTAGACAATTTCAAGTTTTTTTGCAATTTTTTTATATTTTTTGAGCACAACTTCAGAATTTCAGCCGCTTGTGTTCTTACGGAAATAAATCGAAAGCTCGTGAAAGAAAGTCTTTATTTTTTTTATGGATTCTTAAAGTAGGATTGATGTCGGCCAAATCTGGAAAGTTTCACGTTTGTGGCAATTGCTTTTATATTTTTTAAGCTCTAGACAATTAAACATTTTCAAAAATTTTGAATATTTTAAAATCTCACGAAGGACAGTCTTTTGATTTTCATAGAAGCTTGAAGTAGAATTGATCTTAAGCAAATCTAGACAATTTCAAGTTTATTGCAATTTTTTTAAATATATTTTTGAGTTCTGATAAAACGTACAACTTCAGAATTTCAACCAGTTGTGTTCTCGCGAAAATAAATCGAAATCTCGTGAAGGAAATACTTTGGATTTTTATGGGATCTTGAAGCAGAATTGATCTTAGTCAAATCTGTAAAGTTTCATGTTTGTGGCAATTGTTTTTATATTTTTTGAGCACAACTTCAGAATATCAGCCGCTTGTGTTCTTACGGAATTAAATCGAAAGCTCGTGAAAGAAAGTCTTTGTTTTTTTATGGATTCTTATTTTTGAGGAATCTTGTAGTAGAATTATTTTTCAGTAAACCTAGAAATTTTCACGTTTGCGGCAATTGTTTTTATGTTTTTTTGGGCTTTAGGCAATTAAACAACTGCTGAATTTCAACAATTTGTGTTTTAGTGCAATTATTTTAAAATCCAGTGAAGGAAAGTCTTCTTTTTGAGGAATGTTGTAGTAGAATTTATCTTGGGCAAATACTGAAAATTTCAACTTTGTTGCATTTTTTTAAAATATTGTTTTGAGCTTTGATAAAACGCACAACAAATTTTAACCAGTTGTGTTCTCGCGAAAATAAATCGAAATCTCGTGAAGGAAAGTCTTCAGATTTTTATGGGGATCTTGAAGCAGAAGTGATCTTAGCCAAATCTGGAAAGTTTCACGTTTGTGGCAATTGTTTTTATATTTTTTTTTAGCTCTAGGCAATTGAACTATTTCAAAATTTAAGCAATTTGTGTTTTAGTGCAAATATTTTGAAATTCAGCAAAAGAATTTTGAGGAATATTGTAGTAGAATAATTTTGAGTAAATTTGGAAATTTCCAGGTTTGTAGCAATTGTTTTTATACTTTTTGTTCTAGACAATTGAACAATTTCAGAATTTTAACAATTTGTTTTCTCACGCAATTAGTGAAGGCAAGATTTTTGATGAATTAAATTTTAGTAAATTTAGAAAATTTCACGTTTGCTGCAAATGTTATAATTTTTTCAGCTCTGGGCAATTGAACAATTTTCATTAAACTTCGTTCTTCTGATGAAAAAGAAGGTGTACTTCAATGGTCTACAATAATTGACGTCATTGACAATGACGCGTCACGGGCTTCAAATTAATATTTGATCTTGCGAAAGTTTATTTTCCGAGCCGTCTTGAAGGGATCTTTCCAGTGATATATAGAAACCCGGAATCGAACCAGTGGTTTCTTCAGGAAATTATTTCAAAGCCAATTTTTGAGCAAAAGTAAGAAGGGGGGACCCTTGGGCACTTTTTCAGGTTTTCGTCAAAAATTTTAAATCGCCAATTTTAATTGAATCCGAGTAATTTGCACCTAAGGAGCACAGATTTGAAATCCGCAATCGATTTTGATTCTTCGTTTAGCAGCTACGATCGTTCAAAGTCGACTTTTTTCAAAATGTTCATGGTGACTTGCCAATTTTTTTGCATTTGTTCCTAGATGAAATTTTTTAACGCCAATCCATTTAGCTCGTTCTTCTGATGAAAAAAAAGGTAGTACATAAAGGTCTACGATGATTATTAAGAAAGTTGATTTTTTCGATTTTTCCCATTTTCGAGTTTTCTTTGCTAACGCGTCACGGGCTTCAAATTGACATTTGTTCTTGCAAAACTACATTTTCCGAGACGTCCTGAAGCGATCTTTCCTTGGATGATTTTTCAGGTTTTCGTCAAAAATTTTAAGTCGCCAATTTTAATCGAATCCGAGTAATTTGCACACTAGGAACGTCAAACTTATAAAAGATGAAAATTACAAATTATACTTTAAATCCTAATAGTTAGGTTCCTCAAAAACTAAAGAGAAAAACAACTTCATAATCCGAACAATTTGTGTTCTCGTACAATTATTTTGAAATTCAGCGAAGGAAAGTCTTCGGATTTAGAATAATTTAAAAATCCTTGCTGAGCTTGAAATTAGCGCCATGGCTCCTCGGCTCTTCACAACGAGCCGCCCCTGGAAATCACCATTAATACTCCAGGATGATTTTTCCGCATTTTTCCAATTTCGATTTTTTCCTCGCGAACGCACCCACTGGCTTCAAATTGACATATGTTTTCGCGCATGTACATTTTCTGATGCTCAAACATACATTCAAGAAGCAATTTTATAGGTAATTAAAAAGCGTACAAATAGGGGTACACATAAAATATAAAAAGTTATAAATAAATAAAATGAGTTGCTCAGAAAATTCACGTATGTTTACAAACATGTTAATATCTCGGAAACGAAAGAAAATAGGCATAGGAAATACTAGTATAGATCAATTCAGAGTTGAATGCCGCGTCGGAATATATAAAAATATACAGGGTGTTCATTTAAAAAAAAAAACGAGATTTAATGCTTGAAAGTTGAATGTGGTATAAAATTTTGTCACTCTTAATTTTATTTTTCCAAATATAAATCACCTCTGGGTACCTTCAGGTATTGGCTTTTTATGGCCAACATTACATCCCTTCAATTTCGTATTGTTCGGAGATATGTATTTTTAAAGTAAATTATGAAAAAGCACAAAAAAATTTTAAATGTCAAATATTTCGAAAACGCTTAAATTTTGAGGTCATGTTACTTTATGATTTTTTTCATAGAATTTATGTGTAATCCAAATTTGGAATAAAACATATAGCATGCCATTTAAAATAAGGAAGTTGGTGTTGACGGCATAACCGGAAGTCGAATAATCTCACTCTTAATTTTATTTTTCCAAAAATAAATCACCACTGGGTACCTTCGGGTATTGCCTTTTTATGGCCAACATTACGTCCCTTCAATTTTGTATTGTTCGAAGATATGTTTTTTTAAAGTGAATTATGAAAAAGCACAACATTTTTTAAAATGTCAAATATTTCGAAAACGCTTAAATTTTGAGGTTATGTTACCTTATGTTTTCTTTTCACAGAATTTTATGTGTAATCCAAATTTGCAATAGAAAATATAGCATTCCATTTAAAATAAGGAAGTTGGTGTTGACGGCATAACCGAATAATCTTGAAAATATTTTCACCCTCAATTACGTAAACGCTGAAAATCCCATTACAATACATTAATCACAAGTCCATATACTTTTAATGTATGTACCATCTCGGTGGGACACCCTGTATTTTTCAGCACGTAAATTCAATCAGCCCCCTCCCCGCCCTCTCCTAATAAAATTGCGGTTATCGAGGGAATGAACAGAAACCGGAGAGAAGCGCAATTTCCTGTTAACAGAATTATGCTTAACTTATAAGATTACAGCCGATCTAACGACAAATTGCTTGCCCATAAATATTTTTTTTCGTGAGAATTTTCCTTGCCAATACGTGCATGTCTCAAACAACAATTTTGCCCGTAACTTAATCATCAATGTACGATTTCAACAAAATTATACAAATTATTTAAATTCACAGTAATATAATTACAGTGGATTTTACGAAGGTGGTTATATTTATTAATATATCTCTGGCTTAAATTGACATAACTGTGGTATTATAAATAGATTTTAGGCAACCTCACTTGTTGTATTATATTTTTGGTTGTGTAAACGATCGTTCGATTAGGTTCTGCGATTACATTACACATACTTTGATTGATATTTACTCTGTGACAATGTTTATTAATACATTATTTTCTATTTTGATGTATTTTTTACCTTAAATGCGCTTCTGAGGCTCCGTTTCCGAATTAAACAGTAAAAATTCAAAAATATATTCGGTGGCGAACATTGACATCCATCCATATTAAAAATATAATACCAGCTTACGAAAAACCTGGCTTAACTAAATGTTTGTGAAATCCACCGTTAAACTGATAAAATAAAATTGTAACATACGAGTGGTCCAAAATCTGTCTACAGAACAATATGGAGTACGAAGTCTAGTTCGTTGATCATTTTTCAGAACGTAAAATGGCAACGCATGTCTGAGGATGTCAAGTACTTCTCCCCTTATATTTAGATTTTAAATACAGGGTTATTCAAAATGATGAAACAAATTTCAAACGTATGTTTTTGAAACTTTAGAAGGTAAAACCATAATTCCAACGTTCCAGGACAGACAAAAATTTAAAATTTGAACAGTCCAGGCAGAAGTTCCAACCACGGCCGCGTTGGCGCTGTTACTTGTCATGTTCATTGTCAGTAGTAAAATGGCGACACAACAAGAAATAGTTATTTATGCAACAAGTGAGTAAAGTAATACTTTTTTTCACGAGTAGGAAAGATTGCCGCATGAGCCGAAGGCGAGTGCGGCAATTCCTACAAGTGAAAAAAAGTTGCTTTACTCTCGAGTTTCATACAAAATTTTTTCTACGTCCGTAACTTTAAATAAATTTATAAATTTGATAAAACCTTAATCAATTTTTATAAGTAATAATACTTGTTTTAAATAAAGAAAATAATAATAATCATCAAGTTGTCTTGATCGGAAAAGAATGTTTGATATTTATCGGCGGAACTTGCGAAGCATTCATGACACACTTTGCGCAAACAATTTTTTAGTTGCGTTAAAAAATGAACCGCTACGGCACTTTTTTTCACGCAAAAGAATGAAAAAATGAACCGTTATGGCACTTTTTTTCACGCTACTTGAAGGGTTCAGGAATCATATATTTTATGAACGCAGATTAATGAAAAAAACTGTACATTTTATAACGGACGTAGAAAAAAGCATTTTGTGTACTGAAATTAGCAAAACTAGAGTCCATAATTTAAGTTCAACGTGCTTTTCACCGTCCGTTTAATAAACATTTGCCTCGTCAGATTTATCAGTGGCATCGAAAATTCGTAGACGATGGTTGCATCTGCAAACAGAAAAGCACGGGACGTCCAAGCACATCGAATGAAAATGTCGAGCGTTTTGATATTTGTTATGCTCATATTGAATGCATAAAAAATTGAACTTTTCTCTTTTCAGGAACGTTGGAATTGTGTTTCTATCTTTTTAAATGTTTGAAATATGTTCCTTCGTTTTGAATAACCCTGTATTACGAGAAATCGGTTGTGGCTGCATATCTAAGCTGATGTCTCAAATGATCAATAATTTCCCCAATCGAAACTACCGTCAACAATCCACCCTCAAAAAAAAGACAAATGTAATACGGTGTAATTGTAGTTTCGTTTGTGGTAACGAATCGCCTTTAAATTAATAATTTGAGGAGCTATTCAAGAACCGCAGTTATAATTTAATATGCAGTTCCCGGAACAGAATAACTGATATACTTTCGAACCATATAATTACCCGATTTCAAAAGACTCCATTAATTATTTGCCCAGGTAAAGGTGAGTATGGAAAATTTAGGTATAAAGTTTAAAAATCATTGATTTCTGTATTCGTGTTTAATCCTTCAGCAGAGTTATTCAAGTAAAATTTGAATATATTAATTTTTACTTTAATAATATAGGACAGACAAATACATTAATTTAAGAACAAATATTTATTCGAAATAAAACACTTAAACCTTTTTTTTTAGCCAGGGAAGTAGTTGTTTCAATAAGTTATTTGTTTAAAGTCTTAGTAATACTGATAAAACTTAAAACTTCAACGGAATCCAAAAAAATCCATTCGGAGATTATAAAAAATGTAAAAAAATCCGTTTTGCTGAAATTTGTTTAAAAACTTCAAAATTGATTCGAAATGGGCTAATTTTTTAACATACCTATAAAACAATCGGCATTTTACTGTTGCAAACAAAATGGCATTACTCTGAACTTGAACTGAATAAAGACAATTGTATTTATTCGGGGTATAGAATCATTGGAAAATATTAATCTCTTCTATAATTTTCTGAAAAAATTTAAAATCTATACCAGATGAACCGATTTATAGCATTATACTTCACAGCTGAATATAAAATGGCAACACTTAAAACTAGACCTGCAGAAAAAAATGGTGATGTGGCCATCATGTTACTTTCTCCGACTTGATGCTATCATAGCCATTTATATTTACGTTTTCATTGTTTATTTTCAATTGAAATCATATTTTAAATGTACATCGAGCATTTCGTAAACTCGGATGAAACTGACGTTTAAAACGTCAAAATTATGAAAGATGTAAAAAATACCCTACAAATTATACTTCAAATTCAAAAACTCGGTTTACTCAAAAACTAACGAGATTTCGAAAAAAACTTATTCTTTATAAGTTTTTCATTTTGGCATTCTCTAGAATTATTATTCATATAAATTTGCTGTAACTATTATCGTTTTATAATTATAAACCAAAAATTAAAAAAATAATAATAATTTTTTTTCTCAAATAAAAATGATTTTATGAAAAATGTTTTCAAGCAAAAGATGTGCATTTCTTTGTTGTCTTCAAAGTTTGTTTAAATGTTTTTGTGATATTTTTCATATTTAAGAAAATATTGCCAAAAAACAAAAAACAGTTAAGGTAAACGCCCACTTCCGGTGTACGAAATTTTACCAAAAGCTTTTCAGTTCTTCAGATTATCAAATAAAATGGATGTGTAAAGTTTCATATCAATTGCTTTATTAGTTTTTGAGATACAGCGCACACAGACAGACACACACACACACACACACACACACAGACAGACACACACACACACACACACGGACACAAAAATTTTTTTTCCAGAAATTGTTGAAATGGCATCTAGGGACCCCAAAACGGATATTTCCGTAAAAAAAATTTTTGAAAAAAAAATCCCGATCACAATACTTTCTCGTACTTCGTAACGGAGAAAGTAAAAATTATATAGGGCGATTAGAGAAATTCTAAAGAAAATAATCTTAGCTGTTATCAGCGCTTAGTTTATCTACGCGTCTTAACAAATGCGTAATTATTTGCATTTTATGAGCTAACCATTGCTCCTCTTCAATATTGACATAAATTCCGCATTATTGAAATTTCCAAACGAGATAATTTCCGAAGAAGTACAGCTGCCAGTAACCACACAATGAAGATGAGCCTGTACCCGCTGTGCGCCGATTTACCGAGGACGTCGTTAGGACATTTCGCAGAACTATTAGTGGAAATGTGCAGCTGCCAGTGCCAACACAATGAACTGTTGATCCGCCCCCCAGCTGTCTGCATACGTGACGAAATCGACTCGAACCCAAATTGTTCTTGAAAGAGCAATTTCCCGGTTCGAACACGTGCAGTGACCTCAACGCTCTCGTCACACCCTACCACCACCACCCGCAACCCGGAGAAGAGTAGGGCGTGAACCACGTAAAAGGCCATTGAGCGCCCTCAAAAGATCAGTCATCAGTAGACTCAGAATTCGACTCCATCATTCGTCACAACACAACAGTCAGAATGCCCAAGTCGCCGCCACGCTGAGCCGAAGCACCATCGTCGCCATAGACGCCGCCGCTTCCGCTTCCATCACCGCCGTCGCTGTTGCCGCCGCTGCCATCGCCGCCGCTTCCGTTGCTGCTGAGCCACCAGTCACTCATCCGCGAACTCGCCTGGCATCCCCGTGCTTCACGAACATTGAGTGAATTGTTGGTTAAGACTATTTACTTTTCGTGTTTTCTGTTTGTGACATTATTTCTTGACTTTTTTTTTTGTCCCGCGTGTATATATTTTTATTCTTGAACTTTGAACATTTTTTGTAAACATTTTCGTGTGTATATAATATAAATAATAGCGATTATTATCGCGCCTATCAGAATATTTCTGCCTCTACCCCCATCCCTTGTGTTTCTTGTGCTGTTTCATAGCGACACCGACTACGAAGAGCTAGCTGGAGGTCATAGAGGTCATTCACCCCGCGCTGCCCGCCCCCGTGACATAGCTTCGAAATTTTAAAATCTATCCAGAATGAACCAACCCCCATTAAAACAGTTTACATTTAACACCGGAATAATAATAATGGCTGAAACGTGAATTATTGATAGAAAAAATTAAATTGGACGGTTGGAATAATTGTGAAAAAGTCATCTTATCTGGAATTAACCTCAAAATTTTAAAATATGTCCAAAACGAACCAATTTTCGGTAAAACACTTGCCATTTCACACCTGAACACAAAATGGCAGCACTTGAAACTTGAACTGTTGAAAAAGAATTAAATTTGACAGTTGGAAAAAAATCATCTTGCCTAGAATTAGCTTCAAAATATCAAACTATATCCAGAATGAATCAATTCTTGTTAAAACAGTTTCCATTTCACACCTGAATAAAAAATTGCAGCACTTAAAACGTGAACTATTGAAAAAATAAATTAAATTTGACGAATTTAATAAAAACGAAATATAGCCTAAATTTGTTAATACTCACCCTGTTCGTGACTGTAAAATTAATTTTGCGGAGTCACGCCCAGGTTTAATATTCACATATTCAGGCTATATTTCGTCTTTATTAAATTTATTTAATGATTCTACAACACTGGACGTTGTCTCTAATTTATTTATTCAAATTTGACGGTTGGAAAAATCATCTTATCTGGAATTAGCATCAAAATTTCAAAATATATTCGGAATGAACCAATTCTCGTTAAAAAAGTTAACATTTCATACCTGTATACAAAATGGCAGCACTTGAACCTTGAACTGTTGAAAAAAATTAAATTGGACAGTTACAAAAATTGTAAAAAATCATTTCAGCCGGAGTTAGCTTTAAAATTTCAAAATATATCCAGAATGAAGCAATTCTCGTTAAAACAGTTGCCATTTCGCGCCTGAATACCAAATGGCAGCGCTTAAAATGTCAACTATTAGAAAAATTGTAAAAAAAGTATCTTATTGTTGGCTAGAATTGGTTTAAAAATTTCAAAATATATCCAGAATAGACCAATTATCGTTAAAAAAAATTTATATTTCATGACTGGAAACAAAACATCAACATTTGAAATTCAATAAGCGATTTAAAAAAATTAAATTATTAAACATAACTTGGGATTAGCTTAAAATTAATTCAAAATGAACCCATATTTAACGTATCATTATAATATTTGCTATTTAATAGCCGGAAACAAAATGACAACACTCAAAACTTGAATTGATGAAAGGAAAATTTTATTTCGAAAACAATTAATTTCTTAAAACTATTAGCTTGAAATTTCCAAACCCATTACGAACCAATTTTTAAAATTCTACTGATATAATTGACATTTAATTGTTGGAAATAAAAGGGCAACGCTTAAAATTTGAACAATTACATAAACATTATAAAAATTAAACCTCTAGAATTTCAATAAAATTCTATTAGCCACCACTAGCCAGGAAAGCAGTTGTTTCGGTAGATGATTTGTTAATTGTATTCTCTTAGAGACTTTTAAGTTGCTGAAGACGAAAAGTATCGTATTTCCCATTTTATTCTCTAGAATTTGCTTGAAGTTTCCAAAATTCATCAACAATAAACCTATTTTTAAGACCTCGTTAAAATAATTGCAATTTCATGGCTTAAAACAAAATGACAATATTTTAAACTTAAAAAAATTGCTATTTTAAAATTTATATAAAATAATTTTTACTTCTAGCTTACTTCTTGCTTAAAAATTTTGAAATCCATCTCGAATAAACCAATTCTTTATATCCCACTAAAACAATAGATATTTCACAGCTGAGAACACTTATCGACGGTGCTGAATCAAATAGACAAACTATGTCTGATATAAAAAAAATAACTCAAAATTTTGGCATTACTCCATTAGTAGAAAATTCTAAGAAAAGTCTTCGTATCAGGGAATCCGACCAATAAAGGGCTGTTAATAATAAGTCATCTATTAGCTTTTTCAGATTTGAGGTAGAATGAAATTGTTTCATCTTACTTGCAAAACAAACTTGGTGCATATTATAAATTATTAGAACGACTTGACATTAGACGTAGAACGCATTAAAAACTTACCACAGACAGGGAAATTTATTGATTGTTCAATGTTTGAAAGATGACAGGTGAATTGAATAGACGATGATATTATGTACACAAATTTAATTATCCGAGCACATCCCCTGAAATTACATTTCTATCCGTGATATATTTGTTATCGGCAGGAAATTGGATAATTGAGTGAGACATGAGAAAAATGAGGCGGCGGGAATTAAGAGCTCATCTCTCTCTCCCACTCCGCTCTCCCCGTTGTTATCTGTTAAGGAAATTGGCAGCGTTCGTATTTACACGCGGATTAATCGCAACTGTAAACATTCAATGTGAGAGATAGACTCACGCAGCTCCCTTCCTTCATCCCATCCTTCCTTCCTCTCTTCATCTCTTCAAGGAACGTCTTAATCCCACGTCCGCGTCTCTCGAGCCCTTAATCCCGATGTGTTCTAGCGGAAAGTGGGGGGCCTCCGCCCCCGCTCATTACTCACCAACCGCACTTCGGATTATGCTGCTCGATTCGGGTTGCGGGGGCTGCGGGGACATTATTTACTGTCTCAGTTACATCTGTCAGCGGAGTTCTTAGAGTACTGCTAAAAGGGACGTCGGTATTAACCGCACCTTAACTGTTAATGGAACTAAACTAACATCAATTGTATCAGTTATTTTGTAAATATTATTAGAAATAGAGGTGCCATCTATATTTCAATCGTATCGTCAGATATTTTATATTAAATTTTAATTTAATGTTCATATTTGGAACATGAGCGTTATTGCGAACGTAAATACTACGTTCTAATTCTTATTTAATATAAACATTAAATATTGTCACCCCATCAGAAAACCTACAGAAACAATATTTAATATTTAGATTATTATTGTTATATTTGCCGCCAGTGGCATTTCCATATCTGTCAGTGGTTAGGCCACATTCAGACAATAGATTCCATCAATAGATTCCGAAAAAATATTTAAGCCATATAATATAACTGAAGAAATATAGATCTTTAGTAAAAATTGAAATACGAATATGATGATTGCGACCCTTAATATATGGTCAATTTTCAGCTAATTTAAAATGAAACAACGTTCGACATTTTATATCAAGATTTATTTAATATTAGTGGCATCAAACGTTGAGAGTTGTTTAATTTGAAATTTCAACGTATTGCCCTATTTTACGTAATATATTCACAATGATTTCTTTAGATTTGGTTCCCATTTAACACGTGGTGAATCATTAGGACTTCTAAAAGTAAAATAAATGCTGAAACGAGTCTCAACAAAAGCAAGAATTGTAAAGCAAATCCAAACCAAACCATACATTACAATAATAATAGTGATACATCAAATCAATTCGATGTATCCCTTTATTTTCATAATGTTTCAACAAGTCAGTGAGTTATTCAATAAATATTACAATAACTTTAAGTAAATAATTTCAAACATCTTTTAAACTTTTGTTCTAATTATTATGTTTATTACATATGTCTGGATATCAACTTTTATTTATCCTAAAATGATAAATGTATGTTTGCATTATAATCGATCAAATGTGTTGGTAGTCGTGTTGCACACGCTAGACCTACTTTCCTTACCTATGGAACGTGTCTATATTTCGTCTAGTGAATTGATCACTTAATCTCCCCTAGGATTAAATCGATATTTACGTAGGAGCTGAGGCCGGATTACTCCCAATATAAATTAACCCAATTTCTAAACCATCGATTGCTCCCACTTCCAGTATATGTACGGCTGCACTGCAATTTTATAATTAAAAATGCCGTGGATAGAAACGTAGGCGTGTTTGGAAAAATATTTATTTGAAATAGAACCGATGATGATCAGTGGCGGCTCGTGGAAAATTTTGATGGTAGAGCCACTTAGCATACACAATATATCTCACCGCCTTCTTTTCGAGGAAATCGATCATTGAAAACCTTTACTTGTTGCAGAAGCACCAAAAAGATTAAATAAAGACGAAAAATAGCCCGCATTAAATCTTCTTCTGCACCGCGGCCGTGTGGGTTCGATTCCCATCCCAGGCGGAAGATTTTTCGGCGATCGAGAAGTATTCGCTTGGGTCCGTGGTTGTTGTATACGTCTTACATTATTCATTTGTTCATTTACTTTCATTATTCATACAAATAAAAATATAAAAATAGCCGTGTGTGACTGAATGGCGAAAGCCTAAGTCAAAAAAAAAAAATCTTCTTCCTCGGAAATCAAATAAACGACGAATTGTATTTTCTAACCTTCTATCTAAATCTCCTTAATGAGTGCAATACTTTAACAATTTGAAACTTATTTTTGGTTAATGAGTATCGAAAGAATTTGCAAAATCTGTCCTTTCGTTCAAGAGTTATTCTCAAAAAACACACAATAATTGAACTACAAATGTATTTTTGTGAGTGTTATCTGCATCTATTCGGCGAGTACAACACTTTGCTGAAAGAATTTACCAAATTTGGCCATCCGTTCAAAAGTTATCCTAAAAAAAATTGAAGATAAATGATATTTTTGGTCCTGTACATTCGATGAGTACAATACTTTTCAGGAACAATTTTTAAAATCGGCCATTTTGTTCAAAAGCTATCTTCTCAAAACCACAGAACAATTGAGCAATTAATTTATTTGGTTATATATACACGGTAAGTGTAATATAAATAGAGATAGAAATAGAAATTTATTCATGTTTTACCTTTAGGTTTACACACATCAGAAAAATGTATACATATACAAAGAAAATGGTGATGTGGCCATCATGTTACTTTCTCCGACTTGATGGTATCATAGCCATTTATATTTACGTTTTCATTGTTTATTTTCAATAATTATTGAAATCATATTTTAAATTTACATCGAGCGTTGTGCAAACACGGATGAAACTGACGTTTAAAACGTCAAAATTGTGAAACGGAAAAATTATACTTCAAATTCAAAAACTCGGTTTACTCAGAAACTAACGAGATTTCGAAAAAAACTTATTCTTTAGAAGTTGTTTATTTTGGTATTCTCTACAATTATTATTCACACAAATTTGTTGTAACTATTATCGTTTCATAATTATAAACCAAAAATTAAAAAAAAAATTAATAATTTTTTTTCTCGAATAGCAATGATTTTATGAAAAATATTTTCAAGCAAAAGATGTTAATTTCTTTGTTGTCTTCAATGTTTGTTTAAATGTTTTTGTGATATCTTTCATATTTAAGAAAATATTGGCAAAAAACAAAAAACGGTTAAGGTAAACACCCACTTCCGGTGTACGAAATTGTACCAAAAGCTTTTCAGTTCTTCAGATTATTAAATAAGACGTATGTTGAAAGTTTCATATCAATTGCTCTATTAGTTTTTGAGATACAGCGCACACAGACAGACACACACACACACACACACACATACACGTCCCGCAATGCTTGTGGCAACCCATGAAATATCCTCAATTGTGGCGCTTTCGTTTAGATGCTGCCCTTTCGCTGCGCTTTTCCACGCTATTTCTGAATATGTGATTCATTTTGTTTTACCCTCCATATAAACAAAGTTATTGCAAAAAAACAATTGTGGCAACCGTGCCACAAGTATTGGGAAACGTGAAGTGTGTATCCAGGGTGCCACAAGTGTGGGGAAACATACCGTGTGTAAGAATGGGTTGCCACAAGTATTGCATAACCTACCAGTGTGTGAAAAGCAACGTTGCCGCTGCCAGCAACCTACAATAATTCATTGCATTCTACCTTTTGAACATCTTTTACCCTTAAATGCATGGTTATTTAACTAAAATTTGTTTTTATATTATCGATGTACATATTCAGAAAATAATTTATGACAAGCATTCAAAGAATTACTTCATTTTGTGAGTAGGGAATTTGCACAACGACAGCGAACCAGCAGTTCGCAACGCTACGAAATAAAAATAAAGGCACTTTTAATGCGTGTATCATTCACAACTTTTTCTATCGTAATAATAGTTATTTTTGTACGTGCGCAAAATTTGTGTTTTTTATTGTTTCGCATGAGAATGTCATTCGAATGCGCCAATAATCATCGAACACGAAATACGAACAATATTTTTGTTAAAATTAGAATACTATACCTAAATATTGAGAATTTAGCGATGCGTCAATACACTTTTTTTCTGACGATTGTAGAAAATAATATTTGTACTTTTGTGATTTATTTTCAATTTAAATAATAAAATTTTACTTTATAATAATATGCAATGACATAGTTTCATTGGTTCAAAACTTCGGATATAAAATGTTGTAAATCTTCTGAATGAATTCTAATGAATAGTTTTAATTAAAATAAGACACTAATATATAAAATTCGAAATTTTTGGTATTTCACTCTGATTTTGCATCAAAACCAATGAGTGTTCAGAAATACTCCAGAAATAAGTGTCATATTTTCGATTTTTTTTTAGTTTAGTGGTCATCCAAAAACCAGTTGCACTTTTGGTTTTACCGGAAGTTACATCAATTAATTTTTAGTAAATTTATAAAGTTTATATGAGAGACATTTTCAGGACATTTTTCATTTCATTTTTTTATTTGAATGGCAAAATATTGTTAGTTTCAAAAAACAACCGACCTTGTTGTGTATTTTTTAGATAGAGCATTTGTAACTACGATGCAATACTATTTTTTCTAGGGTCGCCTAAGGCATTTTTCAAGTAAATTTGACGAAAAATAAGTGGTAGCGTGTCTAAAATATATCGCATAATTTTATAATTAATTTTTTTAAATTAAATTTACCAAATTCAAAAACGCATTGAACTAAAGTTGACAAATACTTTGTTGCTATAACAATACACTTTTTTACTCTTTACAGATTTTTCTCTGATCCCATTTTTTAAAATTGTATTATTAGAAATTTTTTGAGTCATTTCGTTTAAAAAATAAAACAAACAATGCGTTGCCACAGCAACAAAATAATAAGTGGCAACAAATATCCAACATCATCACTAAATGCAAAGAATTAAATTAAATTATTAAATTCCAAAGAACTTGTAAACAAAGATTTTAATAATAATTCATAAAATATTTTATTGGGAACGACATTTAATCGATGAAAATGATATTTTCTCATACCAGATTTACATCCCTTCCTTGCTATTAGTTCAGTGATTTTTTAATTAAATTACTTTACATAAATGGATATTTTACTGTTAATGTGTAAATGTTTTTATGTGCTATTGTGTGTTAGTTTGGACCGGATATTGGGATGTGACGCATTCATTCCACGAATTCGTTTTAAAATTTAAAGGGCGGTCGAAAACAGGTAGTTAACTTGGGGGGTGACGAATGCTAACATCTGCGAAAGATAAAAACATTTGAGGCATGGCATCCACTTCTATACAAATAGATTTTTACTATTGCTATTCAAATTAATAACTTTCTTTAAGTTTTTTGCGGTTTCAAACTGAATTTCATTGGCCATTGTAACGCATGGTAGAGAAATAAATCTTCGATTTTTTATTACGTCCATTTTCTCAATAATACTTTATTCATACATTTCTTGTAAATATTAATATAGAAATAAATACCAATCAATAATAATAACTTACGACAAAAAATAAGTTTTTCGAACAATTTTAAACTGAATATAACATTTACTAAATTATAAATTGGTGGTCAAACAATAGCCTAAATTATACTATTTCAAGTAACGTTTGATTTTGTAAACTTATTTTTGCCTGAGCTATAAATCTTTGAGATAATTTGTTGAGCTAAATTGCCGGAAATAAACAATGAATACCAATATAATATTTAATCAAATTTGTATTTGATTTTCAAAAGTAAAGTGATTTTTCTTGGAATAATTAATAATGCACAAATTACGGTATTAAACCTGTACTTGATAATATTAGTTGCATCCTCTTGTGCCGTAATAGAGAAAAGTTAGACAGAAAAAGATTCAATGGAAATTAATCACAATTTTTTTTTTTAATTTTAAAATTTAATTTGATGAAAATGATTGATTCATTACTTTTAGAATAATTTGCCCAATATTATAAACATAGTAAGACATCTGATATCCTATTATTTGAGAATAATTTTTATATGTGTGTAATTTCTTTTCGAATCAGTGACCTGTTTAGTACAAAGGGTGTAATTATAATAAGCCGTGCATGTGGAAACTGGTTGATCGAACACAAGATGAAAATGAAATAATTAAGAAATAGAATAATTTTCCTCATCATGGGTGTATTAATTCTCAGTAATATTTGATATTATACAGGTTGTTTCAAATTCGAGACTCATCATGGGGATCCCGCTTATTAGAAGAGATAGAGGTTATGGCACTTTTGCAGAATTTTATGCTGATTAATAATCCATTGAAAAAAATTACTTCATTTTTTTTTGTTTTTCGTTGTTTCTTTATATCTTAGTTAATTGAGGAGGTATTTAAGAATGGCAAAGACGTTCGTATCATAAACTTTCTTATTTCTTATAGATGCTATATTTATTTTTTACCACATTCAATTTAATTTTTATTATATTTCAAACACTTTTTTTAATAATAATAATATTCAAAAGACAAAATGATTTTGAAAGATCGACGGCGTGTAAAGTGATTTGAATTTTTGTAGAATTTTTTTCTTGCGATTCACATTATTTTTTAAATTTTTTGCGCTCGAAAGTTTGACATTGAAGAAACTTCATTTTCAGAAATTCATAACGACTGAAAATTGCTGCACATTCAAAAACCAAAATTATTATTGAAGATAGACGCCTTGTGAAGTAAACTGAATTTTTGTAGGATTTTATCCTTCTGTTTTATATTATTTTTTAATTTTTGCATTCCAGTGTGCGTCATTGAAAAAAATACATTTTAAAAAATTCATAACTCGACTGAAAATTGCTGCACATTTAAAAGCCAAAATTATTTTAGTTTTTAAATGTACTTAAAACATATAATAAATATCAATTTTGTTATCAAGTAATAAATATTATTACTTTGAAATATGTGCTACGTGTGTAAAAATAAAAAAATCCTCGAACGCGTCTGTTTTTAATTTTAAAAATAAAAATAGTATTGGACAAATAAAATATATGTAATAATTACTAAAATTTATATATACATAATCTCTATTAACCTTTTGACATGATTACATTATTTACATATTTTTTAAATAAACAAGACTGTCGCATGGGCTATTGACCTAAGGTCTTTCGGCCCTAGAATGCGTATATACTTGAATTAGATTAATTTATTGTATATTGGTTTGAATCGGACTTTTCGGAGCTACTGAACATAAATATAAATTCATTGAGCCATGTTACATTTAAAAGTAAAAGTTGAATTTGATAATTGCCGTTTAGATTGAAAAAGTACGAGTAATATAAATTAAATATGAGTTAGTTTTATTCAGCGTATGTTAGTTTGGAACGGATTTTGAGTTGTGTAGCATTCATTTAAACGAATTCCTTTTAAAATTTAAAGGGAAGGTCGAACGCAGGTACTAGGGATGAAGAATGGGAACATCTGGCAACATAAAAGCCAAGGTTGCCAGCCCTATAAATTTTCATAGTTACTTACATAATAAACAATTGGGCCGTTGAATGTTTACATCAAGGTTATCATTTTTTTTTTGAAATTAGATCGTCTGTAACTTTAAAAAATGGCTACTTATTTTTTTTCTATTATTTCGGATTTTTATAGACCTGTTGTTTCCCTTTATACGAAAGCATAACAATTATACTGTGTTATTAAACAGACACTGGCACTGTTTTAATGTACTTAACTAAAATTATTTCAAGCACCAGTGCAAAATGTAATTTTATTAATACATTATGCACTTAAATTATTGCAAAGTTATTTCTCGATTCATTCTGCCAATAAAATCGCTGTATTTGTTTTTCTCTTCTAAATAATAACGGTTATATGGAATAAACTTGTAATACTTTGGTTTTCATTTAATTCTTATATATAGTGCACGCAGTACAGTATGGAATAAATTCAGTAAAATCAAAATAAAATATTTTTGGAAAAAATCCTCATGTCGATTTTCTTTGATAAAAATACACATTTTTCCATGAAAGTCGATTTTCAGCCATCATTTATTATTGTGTAAAGACGTCATCGATTTTTTTTTAATAACAACTCATTCATTGCCCGAATTTTCAGGGCTAAACCTGCGCATTTCATCTCTTATGCAATGTTCAAGTTCAGCTAAATTTTGTGGTCTGTTAAAAATATTAAAGATGTTCTAGAAAGGCTTGTAATTATTCATTTTTTTCTCCTTTTATTCTGCAAATATTATAACCGTTAGTGGGTGAATGGCTTATAAGCCAAATCCAATAAAAAAAAGAAGGGCTTGCGAAATGTCTAGAAATCGATGGATTTCCATCAACCCTAATTTCATGAAATAAATATTCATTACTGTAATATTGTATACATTTTTATCTGGATGTTTGTTATTAAATATTTCATCTGCTTCCCGATACGTTTTATAATCTTCAATCACAATTAATACAATTTCTATTTTTTCTCCAAACTCAATGTCACCGGAATTACTATTCATTTATAATATCTGACGTTCAATGACAGACCTGTCACTGTGATTGCAACATTTGAAATATCAATGTGCATGTACTACTGTAGAGAAAAAGAAAAATTACAAAATCTTATTTTTATCACTGGGCAGACATGACTGTATGTTTAAACCCAATTTTAAATTCTAAATAACTTTTCTTTATAACAGTTCTTGATATTGTCAATAATAAAGGTACTTTATTCTGGAACAAAATTCATATTTTCACACAAACTCCGTATATTACTGAAAAATTTGACATCTGATGATTTGCATTCTAGGTTTTGGACCATGCAGAACTTTTTATAAAGAATAACTTTTTTCCCTAAAAGTAACTTTCAAAGGGGATAGTTGAGAAGCTGCAAACAAACAGCATTCATTGCAATGCAGAAAAAATATTAAATATATTGATTGTATTTTTAATTGCGGACTTTTAAAGTTTTCATCTTAAGTTTTAAGTGGTACTATATTAAAATTTAATTATTTAACTGTTGATATGTTAACTTTGATAACCGAAATAAGAGAACAAGAAATTGTAATTAATGTCAATGTCATTTTACTAAAAATTAAGCTAAAACCTATGGATTACAATCTATTGTCTGTTATAATAATGTTCTAATAATAAGAACAATTAGTTCGCTGAAAAGAGATTTTAAATTTTAATATGGATTTTAAGCAAATATTTTCATTAAAACGTAAGTTAAAATATGGTCCAAAAGTTAATTGGCAAAATATTAACGGCTGTGGTAATACAATACACGGCATATTATAACATACCCCCGAAAGCAGAATCTATTAATAATATATCATCTAAACCAATAATTTAACTAAATTACAAAAAAAAAACATTTAATAGTAAAATATGTAAATTTAGAAAAACAAATTGAAATTGTATTAAATTACTATTAAAATATTTGATAGGATTAAAATTATTTACCATTTTGTGCCAGTTATTAAATTGAAATCACATAAATTCAATGGACAATTGACTCTTAGCTCGATTCATACTAGATGATATTTATAATAATCATAATACTGATAAAAAATTGGTGGTCAATTTTCTATGTTTTAAAATGTTCAAAAATGTTTAATAAAGAATATCTGAATATTATTTTATATTATGTTCTTAGTATTATTTTAGATATTTTTTACTCTTCGCCTTGTCATTGACAAAAATAGTTTTAATAAAATGTAAATTTAACCTATTCATGAACAAATTAAATTTGGAATTTGGAATTTTACAATCTTTTGAAAACAATTGAAATCCTGGCAGTCATACCAGAGAGACGGTAAAGGCATCGAAATGCACACCTGTGACTGATTTCCTCACTGAAGACGAGATTGCGTTAATGCACTAAATCCTATTCGTTTAAAATTTATGAAGCATTTTTTGAAACGTATACAATTGTGCATTTGTCCCTGAAGATGTTAAATAGAATTATAATACGACCGAATAACTATAAATAAGAGCCTCAAATTCAATTTAATAAACTTATAGGAAAGTAAACAAAAAATAAACTAAGCTAACAAAAATTATAAAAATATATTATATGTATGATCAATTGCTGAATGTCTAACAATTAAATAATCTTTAAAATTATTTTATATTATCTTTACTTTATTCAGTAATTAAGAAGAAATAATTATTGTTAATTATTAAATTAATTATTTATTTAACCAATATAATTACTTATTATTATTATAACAGATTAAAATATGATATGTATGCAACTAGAAAAACAATTCATAAGAGCAGAAATGATTTCTAGGATATTATCCGGCTCCAACCCAAATATATATGCGCCGAAGAAACTCTCAGTATCAAATTACTGGCAACGTAGCATTTTTTTGTAGAGGGCGCTACCAACTAAACACTACTGAAGTTGCCACAAATATGAGTGTGTGTACCACATGCAAGATCCTGAATAGTGGCGTCTTTTACACATTTTTAAAAAAAGTTGCATAACTTGTGTAAAAGGTACTTTTCGTAAATACTATGATAATGAATAAATGTATTTTGTTGATCATAATATTCAGTGTAAATATCGTTAGTCTAAGTTAACAAGAAACGGAGAAATCACCAGAGAAAATTGTGGCACAGTGTGTAAGTTGCCACAATTCCGTGCGTCCGCCACAGTTCAGGATGAGGCACACACAAGTTGCCACAAGTATAGAGGAATATACACACACACACACACCATGACACACACACAGACACAAATTTTTTTTTTCCAGAAATTGTTGAAATGGCATCTAGGGACCCCAAAACGGATATTTCCGTAAAAAAAATTTTTGAAAAAAAAATCACGATCACAATACTTTCTCGTACTTCGTAACGGAGAAAGTAAAAATACTAAAAATAATAAATATAGACAATATAAATGAATTTAATACTTTGCTGGAAGAATTTCAATATCTTATCCGTTCAAGAGTTATCCTCAAAGACCAGAAAACAATCACACGGCAAATTTAATTTTTACTTTCTCCGTTACGAAGTACGAGAAAGTATTGTGATCGTGATTTTTTTTTCAAAAAATTTTTTTACGGAAATATCCGTTTTGGGGTCCCTATATGCCATTTCAACAATTTCTAGAAATTTTTTTTTGTGTCTCTGTGTGTGTGTGTGTGTGTGTGTGTGTGTGTGTGTGTGTGTGTGTGTGTGTGTGTGTGTGTGTGTGTGTGTGTGTGTGTGTGTGTGTGTGTGTGTGTGTCTGTCTGTGCGCGCTGTATCTCAAAAACTAATAGAGCAATTGATATGAAACTTTGAACATCCGTCTTATTTGATAATCTGAAGAACTGAAAAGCTTTTGGTAAAATTTCGTACACCGGAAGTGGGCGTTTACCTTAACTGTCTTTTGTTTTTTGCCAATATTTTCTTAAATATAAAAAATATCACAAAAACATTTAAACAAACTTTGAAGACAACAAAGAAATTAACATCTTTTGCTTGAAAACATTTTTCATAAAATCATTTTTATTCGAGAAAAAAATTCATTATTACTTTCTCCGTTACGAAGTACGAGAAAGTATTGTGATCGTGATTTTTTTTTCAAAAAATTTTTTTACGGAAATATCCGTTTTGGGGTCTCTAGATGCCATTTCAACAATTTCTGGAAAATTTTTTTTTGTGTCTGTGTGTGTGTGTGTCTGTGTGTGTGTGTGTGTGTGTGTGTGTGTGTCTGTGCGCGCTGTATCTCAAAAACTAATAGAGCAATTGATATGAAACTTTCAACATACGTCTTATTTGATAATCCGAAGAACTGAAAAGCTTTTGGTAAAATTTCGTACACCGGAAGTGGGTGTTTACCTTAACTATTTTTTGTTTTTTGCCAATATTTTCTTAAATATGAAAAATATCACAAAAACATTTAAACAAACATTGAAGACAACAAATAAATGAACATCTTTTGCTTGAAAACATTTTTCATAAAATCATTTTTATTCGAGAAAAAAAATTATTTTTTTTTGATTTTTGGTTTATAATTATAAAACAATAATAGTTACAGCAAATTTATATAAATAATAATTGTAGAGAATACAAAAATGGACAACTTATAAAGAATAAGTTTTTTTCGAAATCCCTTTAGTTTTTGAGTAAACTGAGTTTTTGAATTTGATGTATAATTTTTCCATCTTTCATAATTTTGACGTTTTAAACGTCAGTTTCATCCGAGGTTACGCAACGCTTGATGTGCATTTAAAATATGATTTCAATTGAAAATAATCCATGAAAGCGTAAATATAAATGATACCATCAAGTCGGAGAAAGTAACATGATGGACACATCACCATTTTTTAACAAAATTTTCAAGGGGGTTAGTCATGTATTTTTTCACGATTTCATCAAAAATTATTAATCTCCAATCCGACTAATTGACGTACGAGGAGCTCAGATTTGCAAACCGCGTTCAATTAGGAGTTTTCGTTTGGCCGCTACGGCCGATCAAAGTCTGAAAAATCAATTATTTTCGTAAATTTTCAAAAATGTTCACTGTGACCGACTAATTTTTTTGCTATTGAAGATAGCTGAAATTTTTTTAACGGCAATCGATTTCTCTCGTCTTTCTGGTGAAAATAAAGTTAAATTCAATAGTCTACGATGATTATTAAGAAAGTTGCATTTTTTAACAAATTTCCAAGGGGTTTATTCATGTATTTTTTTCGTGTTTTCATCAAAAATTATTAATCTCTAATCCGACTAATTGACGTACGAGGAGCTCAGATTTGCAAACCGCGTTCAATTTGGAGTTTTCGTTTGGCCGCTACGGCCGATCAAAGTCTGAAAAATCAATTATTTTCGTAAATTTTCAAAAATGTTCACTGTGACTGACTAATTTTTTTGCCATTGAAGTTAGCT
This sequence comes from Ocypus olens, assembly GCA_910593695.2. Lineage (NCBI taxonomy): Eukaryota > Metazoa > Arthropoda > Insecta > Coleoptera > Staphylinidae > Ocypus > Ocypus olens. The sequence continues at coordinate 4,007,139 of OU343049.1, forward strand.
GAAATTTTTTAACGGAAATCGATTTCTCTCGTCTTTCTGATGAAAATAAAGTTAAATTCAATAGTCTACGATTATTATTAAGAAAGTTGCATTTTTTAACAAATTTCCAAGGGGTTTGCTCATGTATTTTTTTCGTGTTTTCATCAAAAATTATTAATCTCTAATCCGACTGATTGACGTACGAGGAGCTTAGATTTGCAAACCGCGTTCAATTTGGAGTTTTCGTTTGGCCGCTACGGCTGATCAAAGTCTGAAAAATCAATTATTTTCGTAAATTTTCAAAAATGTTCACTGTGACTGACTAATTTTTTTGCCATTGAAGTTAGCTGAAATTTTTTAACGGCAATCGATTTCTCTCGTCTTTCTGATGAAAATAAAGTTAAATTCAATAGTCTACGATGATTATTAAGAAAGTTGCATTTTTTAACAAATTTCCAAGGGGTTTACTCATGTATTTTTTCACGATTTCATCAAAAATTATTAATCTCTAATCCGACTAATTGACGTACGAGGAGCTCTTTCTTTCTGGTGAAAATAAAGTTAAATTCAATAGTCGACGATGATTATTAAGAAAGTTGCATTTTTTAACAAATTTCCAAGGGGTTTATTCATGTATTTTTTTCGTGTTTTCATCAAAAATTATTAATCTCTAATCCGACTAATTGACGTACGAGGAGCTCAGATTTGCAAACCGCGTTCAATTTGGAGTTTTCGTTTGGCCGCTACGGCCGATCAAAGTCTGAAAAATCAATTATTTTCGTAAATTTTCAAAAATGTTCACTGTGACTGACTAATTTTTTTGCCATTGAAGTTAGCTGAAATTTTTTAACGGAAATCGATTTCTCTCGTCTTTCTGATGAAAATAAAGTTAAATTCAATAGTCTACGATTATTATTAAGAAAGTTGCATTTTTTAACAAATTTCCAAGGGGTTTGCTCATGTATTTTTTTCGTGTTTTCATCAAAAATTATTAATATCCAATCCGACTAATTGACGTACGAGGAGCTTAGATTTGCAAACCGCGTTCAATTTGGAGTTTTCGTTTGGCCGCTACGGCTGATCAAAGTCTGAAAAATCAATTATTTTCGTAAATTTTCAAAAATGTTCACTGTGACTGACTAATTTTTTTGCCATTGAAGTTAGCTGAAATTTTTTAACGGCAATCGATTTCTCTCGTCTTTCTGATGAAAATAAAGTTAAATTCAATAGTCTACGATGATTATTAAGAAAGTTGCATTTTTTAACAAATTTCCAAGGGGTTTACTCATGTATTTTTTCACGATTTCATCAAAAATTATTAATCTCTAATCCGACTAATTGACGTACGAGGAGCTCAGATTTGCAAACCGCGTTTAATTTGGAGTTTTCGTTTGGCCGCTACGGCCGATCAAAGTCTGAAAAATCAATTATTTTCTTAAATTTTCAAAAATGTTCACCGTGACCGACTAATTTTTTTGCTATTGAAGATAGCTGAAATTTTTTAACGGCAATCCATTTCTCTCGTCTTTCTGATGAAAATAAAGTTAAATTCAATAGTCTACGATGATTATTAAGAAAGTTGCATTTTTTAACAAATTTCCAAGGGGTTTACTCATGTATTTTTTTCGTGTTTTCATCAAAAATTATTAATCTCTAATCCGACTAATTGACGTACGAGGAGCTCAGATTTGCATACCGCGTTCAATTTGGAGTTTTCGTTTGGCCGCTACGGCCGATCAAAGTCTGAAAAATCAATTATTTTCGTAAATTTTCAAAAATGTTCACTGTGACTGACTAATTTTTTTGCCATTGAAGTTAGCTGAAATTTTTTAACGGCAATCGATTTCTCTCGTCTTTCTGATGAAAATAAAGTTAAATTCAATAGTCTACGATGATTATTAAGAAAGTTGCATTTTTTTGCAAATTTCCAAGGGGTTTACTCATGTATTTTTTTCATGTTTTCATCAAAAATTATTAATCTCTAATCCGACTAATTGACGTACGAGGAGCTCAGATTTGCAAACCGCGTTCAATTTGGAGTTTTCGTTTGGCCGCTACGGCCGATCAAAGTCTAAAAAATCAATTATTTTCGTAAATTTTCAAAAATGTTCACTGTGACTGACTAATTTTTTGGCCATTGAAGTTAGCTGAAATTTTTTAACGGCAATCGATTTCTCTCGTCTTTCTGATGAAAATAAAGTTAAATTCAATAGTCTACGATGATTATTAAGAAAGTTGCATTTTTTAACAAAATTTTCAAGGGGTTTACTCATGTATTTTTTTCGTGTTTTCATCAAAAATTATTAATCTCTAATCCGACTAATTGACGTACGAGGAGCTCAGATTTGCAAACCGCGTTCAATTTGGAGTTTTCGTTTGGCCGCTACGGCCGATCAAAGTCTGAAAAATCAATTATTTTCGTAAATTTTCAAAAATGTTCACTGTGACTGACTAATTTTTTGGTCATTGAAGTTAGCTGAAATTTTTTAACGGCAATCGATTTCTCTCGTCTTTCTGATGAAAATAAAATTAAATTCAATACTCTACGATGATTATTAAGAAAGTTGCATTTTTTTGCAAATTTCCAAGGGGTTTACTCATGTATTTTTTTCGTGTTTTCATCAAAAATTATTAATCTCTAATCCGACTAATTGACGTACGAGGAGCTCAGATTTGCATACCGCGTTCAATTTGGAGTTTTCGTTTGGCCGCTACGGCCGATCAAAGTCTGAAAAATCAATTATTTTCGTAAATTTTCAAAAATGTTCACTGTGACTGACTAATTTTTTTGCCATTGAAGTTAGCTGAAATTTTTTAACGGCAATCGATTTCTCTCGTCTTTCTGATGAAAATAAAGTTAAATTCAATAGTCTACGATGATTATTAAGAAAGTTGCATTTTTTTGCAAATTTCCAAGGGGTTTACTCATGTATTTTTTTCATGTTTTCATCAAAAATTATTAATCTCTAATCCGACTAATTGACGTACGAGGAGCTCAGATTTGCAAACCGCGTTCCATTTGGAGTTTTCGTTTGGCCGCTACGGCCGATCAAAGTCTGAAAAATCAATTATTTTCGTAAATTTTCAAAAATGTTCACTGTGACTGACTAATTTTTTGGCCATTAAAGTTAGCTGAAATTTTTTAACGGCAATCGATTTCTCTCGTCTTTCTGATGAAAATAAAGTTAAATTCAATAGTCTACGATGATTATTAAGAAAGTTGCATTTTTTAACAAAATTTTCAAGGGGGTTAGTCATGTATTTTTTCACGATTTCATCAAAAATTATTAATCTCTAATCCGACTAATTGACGTACGAGGAGCTTAGATTTGCAAACCGCGTTCAATTTGGAGTTTTCGTTTGGCCGCTACGGCCGATCAAAGTCTGAAAAATCAATTATTTTCTTAAATTTTCAAAAATGTTCACTGTGACTGACTAATTTTTTTGCCATTGAAGTTAGCTGAAATTTTTTAACGGCAATCGATTTTTCTCGTCTTTCTGATGAAAATAAAGTTAAATTCAATAGTCTACGATGATAATTAAGAAAGTTGCATTTTTTAACAAAATTTCCAATGGGTTTACTCATGTATTTTTTCACGATTTCATCAAAAATTATTAATCTCTAATCCGACTAATTGACGTACGAGGAGCTCAGATTTGCAAACCGCGTTTAATTTGCAGTTTTCGTTTGGCCGCTACGGCCGATCAAAGTCTGAAAAACCAATTATTTTCTTAAATTTTCAAAAATGTTCACTGTGACCGACTAATTTTTTTGCTATTGAAGATAGCTGAAATTTTTTTAACGGCAATCGATTTCTCTCGTCTTTCTGATGAAAATAAAGTTAAATATAATAGTCTACGATGATTATTAAGAAAGTTGCATTTTTTAACAAATTTCCAAGGGGTTTACTCATGTATTTTTTTCGTGTTTTCATCAAAAATTATTAATCTCTAATCCGACTAATTGACGTACGAGGAGCTCAGATTTGCAAACCGCGTTCAATTTGGAGTTTTCGTTTGGCCGCTACGGCCGATCAAAGTCTGAAAAATCAATTATTTTCTTAAATTTTCAAAAATGTTCATGGTGACCGACTAATTTTTTTGCTATTGAAGGTAGCTGAAATTTTTTAACGGCAATCGATTTCTCTCGTCTTCTGATGAAAATAAAGTTAAATTCAATAGTCTACGATGATTATTAAGAAAGTTGCATTTTTTAACAAAATTTTCAAGGGGGTTAGTCATGTATTTTTTTCGTGTTTTCATCAAAAATTATTAATCTCTAATCCGACTAATTGACGTACGAGGAGCTTAGATTTGCAAACCGCGTTCAATTTGGAGTTTTCGTTTGGCCGCTACGGCCGATCAAAGTCTGAAAAATCAATTATTTTCGTAAATTTTCAAAAAGGTTCACTGTGACTGACTAATTTTTTTGCCATTAAAGTTAGCTGAAATTTTTTAACGGCAATCGATTTCTCTCGTCTTTCTGATGAAAATAAAGTTAAATTCAATAGTCTACGGTGATTATTAAGAAAGTTGCATTTTTTAACAAAATTTTCAAGGGGTTTACTCATGTATTTTTTTCGTGTTTTCATCAAAAATTATTAATCTCTAATCCGACTAATTGACGTACGAGGAGCTCAGATTTGCAAACCGCGTTCAATTTGGAGTTTTCGTTTGGCCGCTACGGCCGATCAAAGTCTGAAAAATCAATTATTTTCGTAAATTTTCAAAAAGGTTCACTGTGACTGACTAATTTTTTTGCCATTAAAGTTATCTGAAATTTTTTAACGGCAATCGATTTCTCTCGTCTTTCTGATGAAAATAAAGTTAAATTCAATAGTCTACGGTGATTATTAAGAAAGTTGCATTTTTTAACAAAATTTTCAAGGGGGTTAGTCATGTATTTTTTCACGATTTCATCAAAAATTATTAATCTCTAGTCCGACTAATTG